>CM042378.1:27898819-28431319 GCA_023634145.1 Thymallus thymallus
ACTGCCTTGTTCAGGGGCAGAACAACAGATTTTTTACCTGGTCAGATCAGGAATTCGATCCAGCAGCCTTTCAGTTACTGACCCTACACTCCTACCCTCCAGGCCACCTGCCGCCCAATTAAGGCCCAAGGCACAGCTCCAAACTATGCAAGAACTATTTAGAGAAGAAGCAGTCAGCTGGTATTCTGTCTATAATGGAGTGGCCAGCACAGTCACTGGATCTCAACCCTATTGAGCTGTTGTGGCAGCAGCTTGACCGTATGGTACGTAAGAAGTGCCCATCAAGCAAATCCAACTTGTGGGAGGTGCTTCAGAAAGCATGGGGTGAAATCTCTTCAAGTTACCTCAACAAATTGTTTATCTGGTGGCAAAGGTCAGGGCTTGACAGAGGAGAGGTTTCTGGCAAACTCTATGTTTGAGTTTTGTTGGTCTCCAATTAGAGGCAGCTGCCCTGCGTTGTCTCTAATTGGGGATCCTATTTAAGGTTCTTGCCTTACCACCTGTGTGTGAGTTATTGTTTGTGCATTATGCATTTACATTGTGGTTGGATACTCGTTCGATGTTTATTGTTTTGGTAAACTAATAAAGTTATGTCGAACTGCTACCGCTCTGCACCTCGGGTCCTGACTTCCGACCACTACAACGAGGAACCGTCAGATGTCTTTGTTACTTTTCAGGATGGGTGTTGGACGTTAAAGAGCACATCTGGTACAACTAATGAGATGCCAGGTTAATAATGCAGGTATAACAAAAACAGAGTAGGTTTCTGCTGAACGTTTGTACTGCTACAGCGGGTGAAATAAGTATTGAACAGGTCACCATTTTTCTCAGTAAATATATTTCCAAAGGTGCTATTGACATGAAATGTTCACCAGATGTTGGTAACAACCCAAGTAATCCATACATACAAAGAAACCAAAACAAATAAGAAATTAAGTTATGTGTAATAATGTGAAATGACACAGGGGAAAAGTATTGAACACACTTACTGATATTTATTTAATACTTTGTACAAAAGTCTGTGTTGGTAATGACAGCTTCAAGACGCCTCCTGTATGGAGAAACTAGTCGCATGCATTCCTCTGGTGTGATTTTGGCCCATTCTTCCACACAAACAGTCTTCAAATCTTGAAGGTTCCGTGGGCCTCTTCTATGAATCTTGATCTTCAGTTCTTTCGATAGATTTTCAATGGGATTTAAGTCAGGTGAGCCATTCTAGCAGCTTTATTTTCTTTCTTTGAAACCAATTGAGAGTTTCCTTGGCTGTGTGTTTGGGATCATTGTCTTGCTGAAATGTCCACCCTCGTTTCATCTTCATCATCTTGGTAGATGGCAGCAGATTTTTGTCAAGAATGTCTCAGTACATTTGCCCATTCATCCTTCCTTCAATTATGTGAAGTTTGCCAGTACCATTTGCTGAAAAGCAGCCCCACACCATGATGTTCCCACCTCCAAACTTCACTGTTGGTATGGTGTTTTTAGGGTGATGTGCAGTGCCATATCTCCTCCAAACATGGTGTGTATTATGACATCCAAACAGTTCAATTTTGCTCTCATCTGACCACACTATATTCTCCCAGTATTTCACTGGCTTTTCCAAATGTTGTGCAGCAAACTTTAAATGAGCTTCAACATGCTTTTTTTCCAGCAATGGAGTCTTGCGTGGTGAGCGAGCATACAGGCCATGGCGGTGGAGTGCATTACTTACTGTTTTCTTTGAGACAACAGTACCTGCTAATTGCAGGTCTTTTTGAAGCTCTCCACAAGTGGTCCTTGGCTCTTGGACAACTCTTCTGATTATTCTTTTCACTCCTCTGTCAGAAATCTTGTGAAGGAGCACCTGGTCGAGGCAAATTTATGGTGAAATGATTGTCTTTCCACTTCCGTATTATGGCCCCAACAGTGCTCACTGAAACATTCAGAAGCTTAGAAATGCGCCTATAACCAATGCCATCATTATGTTTTGCAACAATTAGGTTGCGAAGGTCTTAAGACAGCTCTTTGCTTTTACCCATCATGAGATGTGTCTTGTGTGACACCTTGGCAATGAGACCTTTTTGTAGGCCATCAGTTGGGACTGAACCAGCTGATATTAATTTGCACTGACAGGGGGCTGGATTGCTTTTTAATTACTGATAGTTTTCAGCTGTTGTCTTGGCTTTCCATGCCTTTTTGCACCTCCCTTTCTTCATGTGTTCAATACTTTTTCCCTGTGTCATTTCACATTATTACACATAACTTAATTTCTGAACTTATTTGTTTTGTTTTCTTGTATGTATGGATTACTTGGGTTGTTACCAACATCTGGTGAACATTTCATGTCAATAGCACCTTTGGAAATGTATTTACTGATAAAAATGGTGACGTGTTCAATACTTATTTCACCCGCTGTATGTCTTCTCTGAAGTGTGTCTGTATAGTCGCAGGGTGAGGAACTCACTTTAGAGTGCTCAACAGACAGTCAACACAGGGCTCACGTGATGGAGAGTAGAGAGATGGTGAGGCTGTGGCACTCGCTAGTGCAGCAGACTGGAGAGGAGAATGAATGGCCTATGGATCTCTCCATTCATCAATGTGTAATATGCAGCTACAGTATATATCTTGATAGTTCAGTCAGAAGTTAGGCACAGCAGACTAAATATCACTTTACAGACACACTGAACCGTGATCATGATCATTTAGCACTTTGATCAAAAGTGCATCCTCAGTTTAGACCAGGGTTCCACAACTGGTGGCTCGCGGGTCATTTTATTTGTTTTCTGAGCAAATACATTTATGTTTTTAAATTTCTTATTGTTGTATGTAAAAGACTATGAAAACTCCAGCAAATCAGCTACAAGTTATTTTAATTTTGGAAATCTGTTCCAAAGTATTCCCACGCAAAATAGAGAGGTAGCCCACTGTGGATTGAGGTTTGTATACAAATGCAAGCAAGGTTTGATTATGTTTTAGTCACATATTATATCTGTTTGGGCTTCTTGCAGTCAATTTGCAGTCTACAAATTTTTTGTAATTATGTTCCAGCCCCTTGACCATGCACTCAAGAAATCTAATGACCACATCTAGTTGATGATCCCTGGTTTAGACCATTTCATAGTGAAACCTACCGCACTGTCATGGAGGTTTACTATTTATACTTTTACTTTTTAACATCGCTTATAAACCTCAATCCAAAGTGGTACCTGATGGAGTCTCTTTCTTATAAACCTCAATCCAAAGTGGTACCTGATGGAGTCTCTTTCTTATAAACCTCAATCCAAAGTGGTACCTGATGGAGTTTCTTTCTTATAAACCTCAATCCAAAGTGGTACCTGATGGAGTCTCTTTCTTATAAACCTTAATCCAAAGTGGTACCTGATGGAGTCTCTTTCTTATAAACCTCAATCCAAAGTGGTACCTGATGGAGTCTCTTTCTTATAAACCTCAATCCAAAGTGGTACCTGATGGAGTCTCTTTCTTATAAACCTCAATCCAAAGTGGTACCTGATGGAGTCTCTTTCTTATAAACCTCAATCCAAAGTGGTACCTGATGGAGTCTCTTTCTTATAAACCTCAATCCAAAGTGGTACCTGATGGAGTCTCTTTCTTATAAACCTCAATCCAAAGTGGTACCTGATGGAGTCTCTTTCTTATAAACCTCAATCCAAAGTGGTACCTGATGGAGTCTCTTTCTTATAAACCTCAATCCAAAGTGGTGCCTGATGGAGTCTCTTTCTTATAAACCTCAATCCAAAGTGGTACCTGATGGAGTCTCTTTCTTATAAACCTCAATCCAAAGTGGTACCTGATGGAGTCTCTTTCTTATAAACCTCAATCCAAAGTGGTACCTGATGGAGTCTCTTTCTTATAAACCTCAATCCAAAGTGGTGCCTGATGGAGTCTCTTTCTTATTCTAGACTAGCTTTATTTCCCTCTTGCTGTTCTCCCTCTTATCCCCCCCCCCATCCTGCCACCCACTTCACACTCTCTCCTCTCTCCTCCGGCTTTATCCAGCTAAGCTGTGATGATTGTGATGAGTAAGAGCTGGCCAGGGGTCAGGGTTGTGTAACAGGGTCACAGTTAGGGCTCTATTCAATCTGTATTGCTAACTCACAGAAAGCTAAGAGATAAAACTGGGAACAGCTGTTTGTCTAATGAGGACAGAAGGAATAAAAGCATTCACCGTTTGGAACAGAGGTTTTCTTCACAGTTCCTTACTCAGATTTACTGGGAACAGGAACCAAGGTTTTTTGCCACAGTTCCTTATTCAGATTTACTGGTAACAGGAACAGAATGTGATATGGAATTTGAATATAAATATAGGAAGCTATGAACGACTCAACAAACATTTTTACATAACCTAATAGAAAAATATATTTCCTAAAAAACTAAACAATATGGCATCAGCACAAAAAGGTCAACCAATATTGCCTTCGGTAGGTCAGTTGTTGCCTCTGTAGTGGTGGTGGTTTCTCTCCATAGCTAGGTCCATCTTGGGGAATTATACACAGGAGTGTAGTGCTAAGCCTGATAAGACCGTGAGGCTCTGCACTGCCCTCGGGACTTACTTATTGATGTAAGCAATTACAAAACGGTGTTCTAAATGTGGTAAATAAAATATACATGTTTTTTCTTTTACAGTACATTAGTGTAGGGGTTAATGTTTATGTTAAAGTCTGACACTGTAGTTCAGACTGTCTGTTTCTCTCACTGTCTGTTTGTCTCTGTCTCTCTCACTCTCTATCTCTTTCTCTATCTCTCTCAATCACTCTCAATCACTCTCTCTCGCTCTCTTTTTCTCTCTCTGATTGCGTCCATTGTGTGTGGCTATGTCTGTGTGTAGATACCAACATGAAAAACAGAAAGGAAAACGCTGCACATTGCTACTCATGCTCCCAGGTGATATTTATTAATAACAACGTTTTGACTTTTAATAAGTGGACGTGGATGAAAGCTGTCACGTCTAAGGAGGGTATTCCTGTCCATGGGTTTCCTATAGAGACCTGTAGAGAGGGAGGTTTCCTATAAAGATCTGTAGAGAGGGAGGTTTCCTATAGAGATCTGTAGAGAGAGAGGTTTCCTATAGAGATCTGTAGAGAGGGAGGTTTCCTATAGAGATCTGTAGAGAGGGAGGTTTCCTATAGAGATCTGTAGAGAGGGAGGTTTCCTATAGAGATCTGCAGAGAGGGAGGTTTCCTATAGAGATCTGTAGAGAGAGAGAGGTTTCCTATATAGATCTGTAGAGAGGGAGGTTTCCTATAGAGATCTGTAGAGAGGGAGGTTTTGTCCTTAATAACCATCACATCAAGAAAGCTGATTTGTGATAGGTCATAGTCAATGGTGAAATTAAGGTGTTCATTCATAGAGTTTAGAAATGCATGGAATGCATGGAATTCCAAAAGTTCTTCCTGGGTCCCTGTATAGATCACAGAAATGTCATCCACATATCTCATAATTAGGAGAATATTGGTGAGAAATGGGTTAAGGTCTGGATCCAGCACCACCTGTTTTTAAAACATTCCTAGATATAGGTTAGCATAACTCTGAGCCATAGTGATCCCCATCGCTGTCCCTTTGGTCTGGAAGAAAATGTATCCTCTGAAAAGAAAATAGTTGGTTAATACCAGCTCAGCCAGAGATAGATAGGTACTTTATTGATCCCCCGGGGGGGAAATTTCATTGTCAAGCAGCTACAACAAAACACAGGGCAGGTGCAAAATGCCACAACGAAAGTACACAAAAGACAGATACACGGTACATGATACATAGAGCGGCAGTATGAAAAAGTATAGAAATACAAGATATCTGGAGTGCAAAAAAAGCTATAAAAAGACATTGCATAGTATGAGTGGTTGGCTGAATATGTACACTATACATTGGTGGATGTTGGATGGTTAACTATACTATACAGGTCAATGGCAGAGAAATACTTCAGTAGCTAAAAATGCGTATGATATGAGCGAGGGTAATAATAGTTTACTTAATAGACAGACTGGGTAAATGAACAGGTAAGTGAAAATTTTGCATGGTTAAATTAGCTGTACAGTTAGGTATACAGTTATATTTACAGATAAGTGAATACTTGCATGTTTACACAAACTGTACAGGTAAATGACAGGAAGAGATACTTTAATAGCTAAATGTGTGTATGATATCATTTGGGGTAATAATAGTAATTCCCATAAAATACAGTCCTTAGTGCGCAGGGTTTAATTACAGACAACTGCACGTATTGCACATTCGATATACTAAAAGCAATGAGAAAAGGTGCAACTGGCAGGGTACTAATATGCATTCCTGAGTGAATGCCTACGTAAGTTAAGTCCAATAATTACTTACAATATTGCATGTGATATAATATAACAACTGTACATGAGTATGTATCCAGGTCCACAATACAATTGGTGCTGGTAAGAACGTTAAGGGGACATTCATTGAGGTAGAACTTGAGGGCCTCTAGTCTGCCCTGATGGGGGATGTTAGTATATAGACTGGTAAAATCAAAAGTACACAGAATAGAATTTTCAGGTATGTGGTCCACAGACTTTTTTGAAAAATTTGAATATCAATAGAGTCTCTGGTATACAGCGGGTGAAATAAGTATTGAACACGTCACCATTTTTCTCAGTAAATATATTTCCAAAGGAGCTATTGAAATGACATTTTCACCAGATGTTGGTAAAAACCCAAGTAATCCATACATACAAATAAGTTCAGAAATTAAGTTATGTGTAATAATGTGAAATCACACAGGGAAAAAGTATTGAACACATGAAGAAAGGGAGGTGCAAAAAGGCATGGAAAGCCAAGACAACAGCTGAAAACTATCAGTAATTAAAAAGCAATCCAGCCCCCTGTCAGTGCAAATTAATATCAGCTGGTTCAGTCCCAACTGATGGCCTACAAAAAGGTCTCATTGCCACGGTGTCACACAAGACACATCTCATGATGGGTAAAAGCAAAGAGCTGTCTCAAGACCTTCGCAACCTAATTGTTGCAAAACATAATGATGGCATTGGTTATAGGCGCATTTCTGAGCTTCTGAATGTTCCAGTGAGCACTGTTGGGGCCATAATACGGAAGTGGAAAGACAATCATTTCACCATAAATTTGAGTTAAAATAATAATCAGAAGAGTTGTCCAAGAGCCAAGGACCACTTGTGGAGAGCTTCAAAAAGACCTGCAATTAGCAGGTACTGTTGTCTCAAAGAAAACAGTAAGTAATGCACTCCACCGCCATGGCCTGAATGCACACTCACCACGCAAGACTCCATTGCTTAAAAAAAAGCATGTTGAAGCTTGTTTAAAGTTTGCTGCACAACATTTGGAAAAGCCAGTGAAATACTGGGACAATGTAGTGTGGTCAGATGAGAGCAAAATTGAACTGTTTGGATGTCTTAATACGCACCATGTTTGGAGGAGAAATGGCACTGCACATCACCCTAAAAACTCCATACCAACAGTGAAGTTTGGAGGTGGGAACATCATGGTGTGGGGCTGCTTTTCAGCAAATGGTACTGGCAAACTTCACATAATTGAAGGAAGGATGAATGGGCAAATTTACCGAGACATTCTTGACAAAAATCTGCTGCCATCTACCAGGATGATGAAGATGAAACGAGGGTGGACATTTCAGCAAGACAATGATCCCAAACACACAGCCAAGGAAACTCTCAATTGGTTTCAAAGAAAGAAAATAAAGCTGCTAGAATGGCCCAGCCAATCACCTGACTTAAATCCCATTGAAAATCTATGGAAAGAACTGAAGATCAAGATTCATAGAAGAGGCCCACGGAAACTTCAAGATTTGAAGACTGTTTGTGTGGAAGAATGGGCCAAAATCACACCAGAGCAATGCATGCGACTATTTTCTCCATACAGGAGGCATCTTGAAGCTGTCATTACCAACACAGGCTTTTGTACAAAGTATTAAATAAATATCAGTAAGTGTGTTCAATACTTTTTCCCTGTGTCATTTCACATTATTACACATAACTTAATTTCTGAACTTATTTGTTTTGGTTTCTTTGTATGTATGGATTACCTGGGTTGTTACCAACATCTAGTGAAAATTTCATGTCAATAGCACCTTTGGAAATATATTTACTGAGAAAAATGGTGACGTGTTCAATACTTATTTCACCCGCTGTATGTGGGGACGGAGATCACCCAGGGTTTCATAAAATGGTCTTCAAAGGTAAAGATATTCTCTGTCAGAGATCCATTACTACTCTCAATGGGCCTGCATGGTATAGGGGGTGTCATGCTCTTGTGAAATTTGGGGAGAGCGTATATGACAGGTGTGGTTGGGCAGTCAACTTTCATACACTCATATTCTGTCTTTGTAATTTCACCTTTGTAAAATTCCTCATCACTAAATTGTCTCAGAATTTCCTTTTCATAGTCTGCTGCAGTTAGTGTATTGTACCTCCTTTGTCGGACAGTTTTATAATGATACTGGAATCATTTTTGAGTTCCATAAGACATTCTTTCTCTGCTTTGGACATATTGTGGAATACCTTATATTATTTGTTCTTAGCCAGGAGATTATGTACATCTTTCTCAACTATATTTCAAGAGAGGGATTTATTTTGGGTGGTAAAAATGTGCTTTTCCTCTTCAAATATGTATTTTCTCTTGTCATGTCCTCAGGGAGAGGGTCAGGTTCATTGTCGTTCAGGTTCCTCAATGGGAAGAAAATTAGCACCATTACCTGTCTGGTGTTCTTCAGCTTTCGTAGAAACCAACATGAACATAGTTAGTATATGATTGATACACCACATTGTGGTAGTTATAACAATGAAACACTCTGAAGTGTCAATAAAGACTAAAAGTATGTGTGCGTGTGTGTGTGTGCGTGTGTGTGTGTGTGTGTGCGTGTGTGCGTGAGAGTGATTAAACTAGGAATAAAGTAAAATTGTTTGATGTAAAATGTTCAGTAGCCCCAGAACACTCAAGGCTGTCAGTTAAAATACAAAGCCAATTTATTCAGCAGCACTTAACAGCACAATTCTAAAACAAGGCCAACAGTGAAGGATCATACTATTTTATTTTGTCTTCATCTAATACACGAGTGTTAAATGCAACAGGGCGGGAAGATGGCCGTTCTCCACTTGACTGTAGGGCTGACAAGGTGGCATTGACCTCACGGCAGGCACAGGATGGACACTGGATGACACTCAGAGCTCCGGCTGGGTAGAGATTATCAGGCACAGTTATGGCCAGCTGAGGACCCTGCCATGCCAGTGGAGGGGAGTGGGATGGAGGCTGCTGGAGGGTGGCAGTTGGGGCTGTCCTGTATGGGCATTGCCCGACTTCAAATGAAGGAGAGATGGAAAAGGGAATTAGTATAGGAATGGACACCACTATGGCCTTTTCCCAATAAAAAAACCCACTGGGCCAGCCTAGGGAAAGTACACTGAGACAGAATAGTGGTGAATTGCTGGGCTGGCAGTTAGGACTGTCCTTGGCCTTGTCTGACCATAAGAATGATAGATGAGGAAGGTTAGTGTTTGAGCATGCTTTTCTATGGCCATCTTTTCCAGTGACAATACTAGGAGAATTGGAAACTGTAGAAGGGGCTAGTAGGGTGCTAGATTGGTTTGGTCTGGCCTTGCCTAACCACAAAACAAGGTGTGATGCATGACAGAATCAGCATTTGTATATCGATAAATGGATATCGATTGCCACTCCCCTTAAAAATGTATAGATGAGTTGGGTGCCAGAGATACTGGAGACTGCTTTAGAGGCTCTAGCAGAGCAGTTGGGATGGGTAGCTTGTGGGTCCTAGACATCAATACAGGATTTACATAAAGACACATAAAAAGCAAAGAGTGTGAAAGGCAGAAAAGTGCCAGAGGGACCACAGAGTGCCAAAGTGGTTGGGGAATGCCAAAGGGGGTGGTAGGATGAAATTGCACTGGCAGAGAAGGGTGTATTAGATAATGTTATATCAATAACAAATTACAGTTTTCCTCATCAGTTAATGCACATTTCGAATTAACATTGCATTCGAAGTGGGTTATGCCAACTGAGACAACAAGTGTGTTTGTGTGTGTGCCTAGCGAATGGATTGTATAATTGCTGTTTGATGGAACACTCCAAAGACGAGGGTGTGTTTGTGTGTGTTTGTTTGTGTTGTGTGCGTGTATCTCTCACAGAGGAAGGCCTACAGCAGCCCTCTTCTCTCTGTCTCTCTGTCTCTCTCTCTGTCTCTGTCTCCTCTGTCTCTCTCTCTCTGTCTCTCTCTCTGTCTGTCTGTCTCTCTTGCTCTCTTGCTCTCTCTCTCTCTCTCTCTCTCTCTCTCTCTCTCTCTCTCTCTCTCTCTGTCTGTCTGTCTGTCTGTCTGTCTGTCTGTCTGTCTGTCTGTCTGTCTGTCTGTCTGTCTGTCTGTCTGTCTGTCTGTCTGTCTGTCTGTCTGTCTGTCTGTCTCTCTCTCTGCCTCTCTGTCTCTCTCTCTGTCTCTCTCTGTCTCTCTTTGTCTCTCTTGCTCTCTCTCTGTGTCTCTCTTAGATCAATTTTGGAGCAATATTTAAATGTTGACCCATAATTGATTTTCTTTATTGTGTAGTGTATATATATATACAGTGGGGAGAACAAGTATTTGATACACTGCTGATTTTGCAGGTTTTCCCACTTACAAAGCATGTAGAAGTCTGTAATTTTTATCATAGGTACTCTTCAACTGTGAGTGACGGAATCTAAAACAAAAATCCAGAAAATCACATTGTATGATTTTTAAGTAATTAATTTGCATTTTATTGCATGACATAAGTATTTGATACATCAGAAAAGCAGAACTTAATATTTGGTACAGAAACCTTTGTTTGCAATTACAGAGATCATACGTTTCCTGTAGTTCTTGACCAGGTTTGCACACACTGCAGCAGGGATTTTTGCCCACTCCTCCATACAGATCCTTCAGGTTTCGGGGCTGTCGCTGGGCAATATGGACTTTCAGCTCCTCCAAAGATTTTCTATTGGGTTCAGGTCTGGAGACTGGCTAGGCCACTCCAGGACTTTGAGATGCTTCTTACGGAGCCACTCCTCAGTTGCCCTGGCTGTGTGTTTCGGGTCGTTGTCATGCTGGAAGACCCAGCCACGACCCATCTTCAATGCTCTTACTGAGGGAAGGAGGTTGTTGGCCAAGATCTCGCGATACATGGCCCCATCCATCCTCCCCTCAATACGGTGCAGTCGTCCTGTCCCCTTTGCAGAAAAGCATCCCCAAAGAATGATGTTTCCACCTCCATGCTTCACGGTTGGGATGGTGTTCTTGGGGTTGTACTCATCCTTCTTCTTCCTCCAAACACGGCGAGTGGAGTTTAGACCAAAAAGCTCTATTTTTGTCTCATCAGACCACATGACCTTCTCCCATTCCTCCTCTGGATCATCCAGATGGTCATTGGCAAACTTCAGACGGGCCTGGACATGCGCTGGCTTGAGCAGGGGGACCTTGCGTGCGCTGCAGGATTTTAATCCATGACGGCGTAGTGTGTTACTAATGGTTTTCATTGAGACTGTGGTCCCAGGTCTCTTCAGGTCATTGACCAGGTCCTGCCGTGTAGTTCTGGGCTGATCCCTCACCTTCCTCATGATCATTGATGCCGCACAAGGTGAGATCTTGCATGGTGCCCCAGACCGAGGGAGATTGACCGTCATCTTGAACTTCTTCCATTTTCTAATAATTGCGCCAACAGTTGTTGCCTTCTCACCAAGCTGCCTGCCTATTGTCCTGTAGCCCATCCCAGCCTTGTGCAGGTCTACAATTTTATCTCTGATGTCCTTACACAGCTCTCTGGTCTTGGCCATTGTGGAGAGGTTGGAGTCTGTTTGATTGAGTGTGTGGACAGGTGTCTTTTATACAGGTAACGAGTTCAAACAGGTGCAGTTAATACAGGTAATGAGTGGAGAACAGGAGGGCTTCTTAAAGAAAAACGAACAGGTCTGTGAGAGACGGAATTCTTACTGGTTGGTAGGTGATCAAATACTTATGTCATGCAATAAAATGCAAATTAATTATTTAAAAATCATACAATGTGATTTTCTGGATTTTTGTTTTAGATTCCGTCTCTCACAGTTGAAGTGTACCTATGATAAAAATTACAGACCTCTACATGCTTTGTAAGTAGGAAAACCTGCAAAATCGGCAGTGTATCAAATACTTGTTCTCCCCACTGTATATATTAGAAAAAATAAAAACTTTTATTCTACAATGTAAAAAATAGTGCAAATAAAGAAAAACCCTTGAATGAGTAATATTCCAAACTTTTGGCCAGCAGTGTGTATATATATATATATATATATATATTAGAAAAAATAACCGAGGTCCGGACCTCTGTGTCCTCATAATTCTGTATTTACGGCCATGATTTGCATGATGTGGGCCCAGGGCTAAAATAATGTTCCCATGTAGGCTGACCACATTGGGCTGATGCGCCTTTGCTCATCAGCTTCACATTGGCCTCTAAAGCACTTTGTCTGAAATATCCCCACCCTTTGGATCGACTGCCCTTATTGGGCCCATTTTTCCAGCCTCATCACATGCATTGCAGCCTGCCTCACCACTGAGTGCCACATCACTGTCTGTCTCCGTAACCTACTCTCTGTAAAGCAAAGTTATTATGAGAACTTAATATCCTATTTTTTGCTCTTGCTGAGGTATGCTCAGTTTTAACTTTGGCTTCTTCCTTCATCCTTCTATATGGCTAAGTAATACTAGCCAGAGCCCTCCTACGTTACTGCAATTGAAGTCTCTGCCGGCAGCTAGTCACCTGACAGACTGACATACACTGAGTTTGCTAAACATTAGAAACACCTTCCTAATAATATTGAGTGCAGGTGAACATAACAAACCGCTTTTCATGATTCCATTCGTTCAGAGAGGCAGGTGTGATTAAAATTTTCAGTCAGAAAAAGAATATAAGCGTTCTGAGCTTTGATCAACGCTGGGAGAAATATTTAAATGTTGTCCCATAATTTATTTTCTTTATTGTGTACTATAGAGATATATACTGTATATATACATATAGACTGGGGGCCAAAAGTTTGGAATATTACTCATTCAAGGGTTTTTCTTTATTTGCAAAACATTTTACATTGTAGAAAATAAGTGAAGACATCAAAATTATGACATAACACATATGGAATCTTGTAGTAACCAAAAAAGTGTTAAACAAATCAAAATAGATTTTATATTTGAGATTCTTCAAATAGCCACCCTTTGCCTTGATGACAGCTTTGCACATTCTTGGCATTCTCTCAACCACCTTCACCTGGAATGCTTTTCCATCAGTCTTGAAGGAGTTCCCATATATGCTGAGCACTTGTTGGCTGCTTTTCATTCAATGTGGTCCGACTCATCCCAAACCATCTAAATTTGGTTGAGGTTGGAACCAAAAATCAAAACTTTGGATTTCAGACCAAAGGACAAATTTCCACCGGTCTATGTCCATTGCTCGTGTTTCTTGGCCCAAGTCTCTTCTTCTTATTGGTGTCCTTTAGTAGTGGTTTCTTTGCAGCAATTCGACCTTGAAGGCCTGATTCACACAGTCTCCTCTGAACAGTTGATGTTGAGATGTGTCTGTTACTTGAACTCTTTGAAGCATTTACATATTTTGGCTGCAATCTGAGGCTGGTAACTCTAATGAACTTATCCTCTGCAGCAGAGGTATTTCTGGGTCTTCCATTGCTGTGGCAGTCCTCATGAAGTTGTTGAGAGAATGCCATGAGTGTGCCAAGCTGTCATCAAGGCAAAGGGTGGAAAATTGGTTAGTACATGATTCTATATGTGTTATGTCATAGTTTTGATGTCTTCACTTTTATTCTACAATGTAAAAAATTTTGCAAATAAAGAAAAACCCTTGAATGAGTAATATTCCAAACTTTTGGCCAGCAGTGTATATATATATATATATATATATATTAGAAAAAATAACCGAGGTCCGGACCTATGTACTGTAGTTACGGCCATGATTTGCATGATGTGGGCCCAGGGCTAAAATAATGTTCCCATGTAGGCTGACCACATTGGGCTGATGCGCCTTTGCTCATCAGCTTCACATTGGCCCCTAAGACACTGTCTGAAATATCCCCACCCTTTGGATCGGCTGCCCTTATTGGGCCCATTTGGGTCCCAATATGAGCTCATGGTATTGTCCCTATGTGTTTTTCCCACCCTGTGCCAATTTATCCATACATCCATAGCTCTGTCTATGAATTCCAGAGTGGTGACATTTTTCCAGCCTCATCCCTCAGCTTTTTTACCAAAACAGTGGTGTCGGCTTTATTGTTTGAACTGCAGATTGCCTCTGCTAGGTATTAGAACCTATTATAACTTCACAACTGTAGTTTTAATAGGTGTAGAAAATATAGCAATAGAGATGAGGAAGTAGAAATGACAGAGAGTGATAGAGATGGAGAAAAGGACAAACAGAGGAGTATAGTGAACAGAGTGGAGATGGAAGCAGAGTGGAAAAGCCTAAAGGAGAGAAATGCCTTTGAAGTGGCAGGAAATGTTTGGGAAAATGTTTTGTATGAAGCATAGGCCTCTTTCCTTTCCTTCCGTAGTCTTCGACCGGAGCGACAATATCATTCAATTTAATACCTGTAATATTAAAAGGAGGAGACAATAATGGGCAATACCACGGTAACAAAATTGCGCTGAGACTCTGATTTTTCACTTTAAAAATGTATGCCAAACAAAAACAATTGATTTCAAAGTTTAACAAACCGTACAACTCCATGCACTACTTTTAACAATTTACACTGAAAATTGTACAAAAACACATTTACTGGAAGAACTGTGCAGATGCAAAGTTTGGTAATAATTTTTTATGTGACCACGTTTTCCAAAAACTTTTTTATTATTTCCAAAAACGTATTATTCTACACACTGGCTATTATTTTAATGAGCTCTGCCCCCAAACAAGTCTGAACCCATCATAAACGTCTATGTTTCACAAGTTTGGACATCAAAGGATAGCACAGTAGAGCTCAGTAGTGTACAGTAGAGTACAATATAGTATAGCACAGCACAGTAGAGTTCAGTACAGTGCAGTAGAGTAGAGTAAAGTTCAGTGGAGTACAGTACAATACTGTACAGTAGAGTAGAGTAGAGTTCAGGGGAGTACAGTACAATACTGTACAGTAGAGTAGAGTAGAGTTCAGGGGAGTGCAGTACTGTACAGTAGAGTTGAGTTCAGTACAATACAGTACATTATAGAGGGGAAATGGCTGGTCTGATGTAAGGCCTAGCATCGGAACAATTTAGACCTACTAATAAGAATATTAGTATGCTGGCTGAGGTGGAAATTAACTGCCATTCAAAATGAGGAGTGAATCAAGGGGAATGTAAAGTACATGGTGCATTCTAATATGCTAACGCTAACAATCTTCTCCCCAGTGGCCACTGTACAGTACAGACACATACTTTCTTTTGTCTTGGCAAAGCGGGAGTGACCTGACACAATGATTGTTTTCACAAGTCAATTAGGAGCCTTGTACCTTTTCTCAATTAATTAGCTGGGTGACGAGCGATCGGGTGAGTCAGCTCTGAGACTGCATGGCTAAGCATCCTGCATGCTAACAACACAGCAGATCTGTCTGAGAAATCCTGCTCCCATCACTCTAGTTTATATATTCTCTTACATCTTCTCCTGAAGATACGTCCTCTTTGTATTCTCTCTAAATCCCTGAATATTCCATTCATGTCCTCAAGTCATTCTGGATTTCCATGTCATTACCGAGCAGAAGTCTCCTTTAATCTTGATTTACCCGTGTGGTGGGCATAGCGTAGTATAACACAGGAAATTAGGCCTAGGAAAAAGGTAATGAGATGTGATGCAATGTGCAAATGTATTTGAAAGATAGCAGTTGTGTGTTTCTAGGTTGATGGTTGTGTCTGTGTGATTGATGTGCTAGGTAGGGGTATACTGTACATATGCAGTACATGGTATACTCTGCTGCTTCATGATCAGGCCAAGCTACACAGATGGAAGTCAAGGGCTGTGTACGAAATCTTTCTTGCCTACTACTTCTTTAAACTGCATACTGTGTACTATTCATACTACATCAGTGGAGGTTGCTGAGTGGAGGACGGCTCATAATAATGGCTGGAACGGAGCAAATGGAATGGCATCAAACACCTGGAAACCATGTGCTTGTTGTATTTGCTACTATTCCGCTCCAGCGATTACTACTACCAATTAAGGTGCCACCAACCTCCTGTATTTCTAACGTACTGTTTAGTAATCATTAATGCAGTAAGCTAACCCTAGCTTTATGTGCACAGCCCATTCAACCCTAACCCCAAACCTGTCCCTAGCCTCGAAACCTAACCCTACCCCTGACCTCAAGCCTAACCTGAAACCCTTTTCCTCGATAAAGGACAAACAAGCTAATGTGTTGTCGTCTCTCTCCTCTGTGTAGGGAACGTGTTTGTGGTGAGCCTGGCCTTTGCTGACCTGGTGGTGGCCTTCTACCCCTACCCCCTCGTGCTCTACGCCATCTTCCATGACGGCTGGTCGCTGGGAGAGACACAGTGCAAAGTGAGTAAGACCTGTCTGTCTGTGTACCTGCCTGTCTCTCTGTCTGTCTCTCAGTCTCTCTAGCGCTGTTTATACCTGGTTCACCTTTATCCTGAAGTTGTCCACATTTTGATTGTGCCTACATTTTTATGCAGGTGTAGATGATTCAAATGCAGATTGGGATCTGACTGTGATCAGATCTTCCTGACCACCTCCGGAGGCAGTCAGACACACATTGTGTCTGGATATCTTACAGGTGTAGACGGATCTGGACAGTGAAACTATTTAAATCATCATTATGCCACATTCTAAAATCATGGACAGGTGGCACCATTGACTTACAGCGTCATTATGTCTTAAAACAAATAAATAAACATTATTTTGAAAGAATAGCTGTCAAATTATTTGCATACAGGGAGAGACGAGGAAATATGGTCACAATGCAGAGACATATTTCTGAACATGTGGGCCCAATCAGAATGTGGACAAGATCAGGACAAAGGACTCATGTTAGCGTCAGGTATAAACAAGGCTTCTGTAAGCTTCTTTCTTTCTTTATTTTCTTCTGTCTTTCCTTTTTTCATTCTCGATGTATCTATGCTCACTGCCTATCTCTCTAGCCCTTTTTATACCTTCCCTTAACATGCATACTTTGTTCTGATCTTGACCTGATCTTGTCTGTTTACACTTTATAAGATCTGATCATGATCAGATCACAATATGTCTTTTAATCGTCAAAATGTGGGCACAATCAAAACGTGGACAAGATCAGGACAAAGGCTGAACGTTAGAACCAGGTATAAACAGGGCTTCTGTTTGTTCTCTCTCTCTCTCTCTTTTCTCTCTCTCTCTCTCTCTCTCTCTCTCTCTCTCTCTCTCTCTCTCTCTCTCTCTCTCTCTCTCTCTCGCTCTAGGTCAGTGGTTTCCTGATGGGCCTGAGCGTCATCGGCTCCATCTTCAACATCACCGGCATCGCCATCAACCGCTACTGCTACATCTGCCACAGCTTTGCCTACGACAAACTCTACAGCTACCGCAACACCCTTTTACTGGTGGGGCTCATCTGGCTCCTCACCGTCCTGGCCATCATACCCAACTTCTTCGTAGGATCGCTCCAGTACGACCCCAGGGTGTATTCATGTACCTTTGCCCAGGCCGTCAGTACATCATACACCATCACCGTGGTGGTGATTCATTTCTTCGTGCCCATCGCCGTGGTTTCCTTCTGCTACCTAAGGATCTGGATCCTGGTCATCCAGGTGAGGAGGAAGGTGAAGTCAGAGGTGAAGCCCCGCCTCAAACCCAGCGACATGCGCAACTTCATCACCATGTTTGTGGTGTTCGTGCTCTTCGCACTCTGCTGGGCGCCGCTCAACTTCATCGGGTTGGCAGTGGCCATCGACCCGGAGGCAGTGGCGCCACGGATCCCAGAGTGGCTTTTCGTGGTCAGCTACTTTATGGCGTACTTCAACAGTTGCCTTAACGCCATCATCTACGGCCTGCTCAACCAGAACTTCCGTAAGGAATACAAACGGATTATCATGTCCATGTGGATGCCTGGTCTGTTCTTCCAGGAGGCGTCACAGGGGGGTACAGAGGGTATGAGGAGCAAGCCGTCGCCCAGACTGGGACACAACAACAACGAGCACGTCAAGGGAGAGGCTTTGTGATGCTGACGCCAAGGTTCTCCACTCCTCTCCTCTTGTGTTGTTGGATTTCTTTATTTTTTCTCTTCTCTCTATCTCGTTTTTCAGTCGTGGAGTTCCATTTCTCTCCTGTAGCTCACTGACTGCACAGTTGTGCTGTTACCGAAGCCTCAGTGAACTCTCGGAATGGTGCGTGTTAAAGAGAGAGAGAAACATACACAAAAAAAGAGAGAAAGAGAGAGGAGGTGTTGACTGATGCTAACTGACTGTGTTATTCACAATTCGAAGAGTGCCATTCATGAAGCATATATGTTCTAACTAATTATGTATCATGTCCTTAAGCATACACCTCAGGCTGACTGCCTCCTCTCTGCTGCTGTAGCAATATGCATTTCAAAGTGTAAGCCCCAATAGTATTATTAAAAAATGTTTTTACACCATTACGTCCATGACATTTTTGTATAAGACAGTGTATTTAGACACATTTGTTATCTTCACAGTTTCCTCTGTAAGAAAGTATTTATCACACAGTTTATTTTATTTTATATATCGATATATCTTTATCATTATGACAATCATTATGGCCAGCGTACATTAGCGTAGATCACAATTTGTAAAAACCCTATTGGTTGTAAATAACAAATAAGCAATGGAGCATGCCGATGGTAGGAGCTCACAAGGTCTTACAGCTAACAAGGAAATTGGATTGTCAAAAGGTGCCTGATTTTATGCTCATGGTCTCAAACAGGAGATTTGCCAAAAACAACCCCTTTACGATTTAACCCAGTTAGTATGGGTTAACTCGTTAGGGTTAGAGTCAGCATATAGCATTAGGCTTAGAGTTACACAAGGATATAAGACTGAATAGACAACTACATTAGATACATCAGCAGATTTGCTTATTTCTGTTGATGCAGGAATGGGGTGCTGTGATGCCCCTCGACGGAGTGTCCTGAAAAACCCTTGCTGGTACATTATAAGCACAATAAAGCTGTTTTATCTCGGATTACATTGTACTCATGCAGTTTACAGGTTTCAACTGTACTCTTAGTAATGCATGAAGACATATGACCTGTTCTATGCATTTTACACTTTATTTCATTACCTTAAAACACTACAGTAAACCAACTTACTCAATACTCTGTGAATAAGGACAATACTGTTTTTATGAAGAAGTTAATCTTAGTACAAATAAAGTGAATTACTTCAGGCCGAAATGGCGCTGAATACCATTGTTGTGATACTGTGTTCCATGATGATGAAGAATGTGCATGATAAACTTTGATGCTCTGAATATTTTTTGGGTTGTTTTGTATTTTTGGTTTGGTTTGAAGAGACTAGGGGCTCTATTCAATCCGTATCGCGGAAGTTCAGTGTTACGATTGAAATTGAAAAGGCAATGTTCCCACGTTAGTGGAGACTGCATTCACTGTAAACACTGCACAAGTCTGCTCAATCAGAAATTACCTTTACAATTATATTGCGCAATCTGTAACACTTTAGCGATAAAGATTGAATAGAGCCCTAGCTTGGTTTCTGATGATCTTGTGAAAACTTCTGCTGAATATATCGATGATGTTGACAAAGATTATATGATGATTATGATGATGGTAAGAGGAAGATGCTTTTTATTTGGCATGTATGCATGTGGATGCACAGAGAGAAGGAGTGTAGTGGTCAAACTACAAGATGTGTCCTTTTCTAATTAAACAAAATACATTGTATTTCTTGCTGTGATTTACATATAAAACTGATGAAGAACATGATTTTGAAGGGTTGTCGCTGTAGAAGTTTAGATGTTAATAAAAACCTTTACTTTTAATAACTTTTCTCAGTTAGTTATTACTGCTTTTCAGACACATTGGTAAAACTGAGATGGCTAAGAAGATGCAGATGCACTTTTGGAAATTGCTGGGTTTGTAAAATACACTCACATGTTTTTCTGTGCAGTGATGTGAAAACTACAGCTGCCGGTGAGAAATATCTCTTCCTCTCCCCCTCTTCCTCTCCCTCTCTTCCTCACTCTGTCCTTTAAGCACTGTTTTTCATTATTTTTTTCACACCGTCTCCTCCTCTATCTTCCTCCCCCTCTCTCGCCTTTCTCCCGCTCTTTCTCTCATTATTTCCTGTCTGCTCTTAGCTATTCTTTCTCAGTTCACTCCACTGCTTGCCCCATGCTTCTGCACATGCACAGTACTCGAGGCCGCCCTCTGTGAGCACTGCTTAGGGGTGGATGGGAGATTAATGCATACAAATTGCCTGTCAGCCCAAACATTGCTGAAGTTCGAGAGCACCCATCATCTCCCTGCTTATGTATTTATTATTTGTTTTTTTATTTGAATCCCCATTAGCTTTTGCAGCTACTCTTCCTGAGGTCCAGTGTGTGTGCGTGCGTGTGTGTGTGTGTGTGTGTGTGTGTGTGTGTGTGTGTGTGTGTGTGTGTGTGTGTGTGTGTGTGTGTGTGTGAGAAACATGTTAATTTTGCCATAACCAGGTCAGCTCTGCACTTTCTCCTGGAGTATCTCACAGTGGGTGGAGACCACACAAGTTCTGGCAGACAGTACTGCTGCACTGGCCCAGATAGTGTGGATATTTTAGGGTGTGTTCCAAGGTGCACACTTGTCCTCTTTATTTGGTTTGTTCACATGACATCATGTTAATCATTTTAACACACATATCTCCACCCGAGCCACGTTCTGTTCACCCCACTATTATCTAGAGACGGTACAGGTGCATAAAGCTGGAACCGAGAGACTGGAAAACAGCTTCTATCCCCAGGCCATCAGACTGTTAAACAGGCCCACATGGTTTATGATCTGACATGCAGTCAACTGTGGGACCTTATATAGGCAGGTGTGTGAGCCAAATCATGTCCAATCAATTGAATTTACCACAGGTGGACTCCAATCAAGTTGTAGAAACATCAAGGATGATCAATGGAAACATGATGCATCTGAGCTCAATTTCGAGTCTCATAGCAAAAGGTCTGAATACTTATGTAAATAAGGTATTTCTTGTTGGAAAATGTTCTGTCATTATGGGGTATTGTGTGTAGATTGCTGAGGATCCATTTTAGATTAAGGCTGTAACGTAACAAAATGTGGAAAACGGAATACTTTCCGGAGGCACTATATAAATAGTATGTAAACAATATTAAAGTGACCAGTGTTCAATGACTATGTACATAGGGCAGCAGTACCTAAGGTGTAGAGGAGAGTTCCCCTGGCTAGTAACAGTGACTGAAGGGCAGAGTAGGGTACTAGGCAGAGGGCAGGGTACTGGGCGGAGGCCGTCTAGTGGTGGCTTTCTGACAGTCTGACGGCCTGGGGATAGAAGCTGTTTTTCAGTCTCTCGGTTCCAGCTTTATGCACCTGTACTGTCTCTGCCTTCTAGATGATAGTGGGGTGAACTGAACGTGGCTCGAATGAATGAATGTCGATGGTTGTCTCAAATAAAACTGTGAATGACCTCAAAGTTACTCTGGACACTGATCTCTCTTTTGAGCAGCCTTTTTCCATCTTTGTAACTGACCCTGGGGCCTCATTTATAAAAATGTTCTTAGATTTATACTTGAACTTAGTCGTAAGATCATTTCCGACAGTGTGCTTACGTTTGATTCATAAAAGATACTGAGCATAAAAAATATTGCTTAAGCAGGTTCTAAGAAGCCCATTTGTAATTTACGCACCTGTGATCTACAAATCTCAAGTTAACTTAAAATTGACGGCACCTGAACGTGCCTTACAATCAGCGATTTCCCCTTATAGAATGTTAGCACACATTTGGCTTTAGTCAGGAATAGCCATGGACCAAAAGAGAAAAGCAAACTTTTTGGAAGATCACTTGTGGCAGGATGCGGCTGAATGATGGCTGTGATATAGCCGACCTGTCACTCGTTTCCCTCTGGAATGTCCCAGTAGTGAGGAATCCCAGAGTGGACAGTACTTGGACAGATACGGGTATGGCATGATTACAGTGTGTCTTCCTTTCCAGATTAGGGGCTAAATCCGCGCACAAATCTAACAGAACATTTCTTGGGAGACGATAGCGATTTACAAACCATGGATCATCATGCGCAATAAAGTCATTCTGGTCTCTGACAACTCTCTTCCTTCTAAAAGCACGGTTTTCAATGTCTTCCAATAACGCAAGAACAGCCATAGTTACTTTTTTCTCATTTGACATGCTATTTATAGAACATCGCATCCTGTTTTTAATTCAAAACACCTTGCGCAATTAATTATTCACACCTTTAATTGATCATTCCTAACAAATTGTTAATAGAGCTAATGCAAAGTTCACCACAGGCTTGGACGCGTATGCGTCCCAAACTGCAATACCCCTACATAACCAGCAGGGAAATCACTTACGTCAAGTCTAGACTTTGCATAGAGATAATAAAAAATAAATAATAATTCAACCTTTATTTAACTAGGCAAGTCAGTTAAGAACAAATTCTTATTTACAATGACGGCCTAACCGGCCAACTCGGATGAGGCTGGGCCAATTGTGCACTGCCCTATGGGACTCCCAATCACTGCCGGTTGTGATACAGTCTGGAACCAGGTTATCTGTAGTGACGCCTCTAGCACCGAGATGCAATGTCTTAGACCACTGCGCCACTTCGAAGCCCCAAAAGATCAGATAAGATCATTTCCACATCAAAGTAAGGTTTTAGAAAGAAGTACTTATACTTTTTCTGCATAAGTCATACTTAAGATCAAACTTTATCATAAGTCTGTTTTATAAATGAGGCCCCAGTTCACTGGATGTGATACCTTGTCGTGCTGCTGCTCCAATTTCAACTGTTCTGCCTGCGGCTATGGAACCCTGACCTGTTCAGCGATCGAGCTACTTTCGATTGGCTGTTTCGACCCTCCCTCTCTCTCCCTCTCTCTGTCTCTCTCTCTTTCTCTCACACCTGTTGTCTAGGCCTCTGAGTGCTCGGCTATGAAAAGCCAACTGACGTTTACTCCTGAGGTGCTGACCTTTTGCACCCTCTATAACCACAGTGATTATTATTTGACACTACTGGTCATGTATGAACGTTTGAACATCTTGAAGAACGATCTGGCCTTAATGGCCATGTACTCTTATAATCTACATCTGCATTGCTTGCTCTCTGGGGTTTTAGGCTCGGTTTCTGTATAAGCACTTTGTGACAACTGCTGATATAAAAAGGGCTTTATAAATACATTTTGATTTATTGTCCTTCTCGGACTACGCTGGGCCAATTGTGCACCGCCCTATGGGACTCCCAATCACATCCAGATGTGACACAGCCTGGATTCAAACCAGGGAAAGTAGTAACGCCTCTTGTACTGAGATGCAGTGCCTTAGACCACTCTGCCACCCGGGAGCCCTTGAAACTTGATGATTGAGTTGGAGAAGTGCGCAACCATACAGTCTTGGGTGAACACGGAGTACAGGAGGGGGCTGAGCACGCATCCCTGTGGGGCCCCATGTTGTGGATCAGCGTGGCGGAGGTGTTGTTGCCTACCTTCACCACCTGGGTTCAGCCCATCAGGAAGTCCAGGACCCAGTTGCACAGGGAGGGGTACAGACCCAGGGTCCTGAGCTTAGTGATGAGCTTGATGGCATCACGGTGCTGAAGGCTGAGCTGTAGTTGAAGAACAGCGAAAAGCATTCTTACAAAGGTATTCCTCTTGTCCTGGTGGGATAGGAAAGTGTGCAGTGCAATATGCGTTGTCCATGGATCTGTTGGGGCGGAATGCAAATTGTAGTGGGTCAAGGGCTTCAGGTAAGGTGGAGGTGATATGGTCCTTAACTAGCTTCTTAAAACACTTAATGAATACAGAAGCGAGTGCTACAGGGCAATAGTCATTTAGTTCAGTTACCTTCCCTTTCTTGGGTACAGGAACGATGGTGGACATCTTGAAGCAAGTGGGGACAACAGACTGGGACAGTTAGGGATTGAATGTGTCCGTAAACACTCCAGCCAGCTGGTCTGCGCATGCTCTGAGGATGCGGCTTGAGATGCCGTCTGGGCTGGCAGCCTTGCGAGGGTTAACACGCTAAAATGTCTTACTCACGTCAGCCATGGAGAATGGAAGCACACAGTCCTCGTGAGCAGCGGCATTTGATGGCATTTGATGGGGAGGTATTCAAGATCGGTAGAACAAACTGAGTACTTTGTTCCTGTCCACGTGATGAACGGAGAACCCCGTTGGTTGTATAGACAGGGACAATATATCCAGAGAGAGCCACGATTGTTACGGTCCCTTATGTCTCTCTGGAAGGAGATCCTTACCCTGAGCTTGTCTACTTTATTGTCCAGGGACTGAACATTAGCGAGTAATATACTTGGAATGGTTTGCTCGCCGCCTGAGTCTGACTAGGACCCACCCCCCGTAATGGAATATCACCCAGGATGAATGGGGCCTCCTCTGGCACTTCAAACAAAGGATCCAGGTCAGATTTTTTTGAGGGCCACAGGTATAGGATTAGGGTAAGGATTGTTGTTAAGGGTTAGGGTTGTGGTTGAGGATAGGAATAGGGTTGAACCGGGATGTGGACATACAAAACATATTTAGAGGACTCGACTTGGCTATAACCTGTTTTTGCATGGACAATGCCATTGAGTGTGTCCACCATTTTAAAGTAACTGGGTGGATACTCCTATTGGTTGAGAGCAATCAGTCAATGATCAGAGCATTGACTTCGTCTTCAAAATGGCTTTAAGCTATATCACCGCCATCTAGTGGCCACAATCAATTAATGACACTCAAGATTTGGTTCAGGACTCCAGGACTGCTGGTGGCGGCAAATCACAAATATTAGCTTTACACTTTTTTCAAACCCAACAGAAAATGGACTCATTTAAATAATTAAGACCTAACATGTTCAGGTTCAGGCAGACACGAATGCCACACACACACACACACACACACACACACACACACACACACACACACTAAAACTATGACCAGCAGAGAATAATGTTGTCTTCAAATTTTCTGAGGTTTCTATTTGGTGTTGTAAATCTTCACTGTATGATTACAGTAGGGCCCTGTGCCATTGAGATTTGTCTAGTCTTCATTCTACCCTCTTCTCTTTGCTTTGATGATGCTCTTGAATAGAAAATCTGATGTATAATCCACAGCTAGCTAGTGTATGTTTCTGGGACAGCAGTGGCAACAGATATATTAATTCAGTATTTAAGAGAGCTGGGACCAACTGCAGAGCAGCACAAAGAACGTATTATTATTAATTAAGGGGAATTTACGCCTTTCCTACACTCTTATCAGCATTTGGTTTTCAGACTTACCTTATTCAGTTGCATAACACGCTCTGCAGGTGTGGCTACCTTGCACGCTCTGAATACATTTAATTAAACAGCTGAAAAGCCTCCCACTTGCTGGCCAACCGATTTTCTCGTTGAGTTTTCATCCAATAGGATTCTCAGTACATGTATCTTAAGCCATCTTTTTAAATACGATGTAGCTTTTTTGTTGGAATTTTGTCGACAGATTCACTAGAATTTATCGAAAGAACAGGATCGGAATATTAGTGATCAGAAATACATCAAAATACAGTATATGCATATTCGAATCCGTTTCAGCACCAATTGGAAGATTTAAAAATACTCTGATCTTGATTATTTAGGTTTAAGTATTTATGAATCATTAAAAAAAAGACTAGGAGAGTCTTTACGCACAAAAGAAAACGGTGGTTTGATTCATTGCTAACACTTTACTTGACACCCAGCATCATAACACATTATGACATGGTTGTGACATAACAGGTGACATAACTTGTCATAACGTTTCATAATATGGTCATAACACGGTCATGACACATATATTTACACCTGTTGTGACATACAGTGCATTCATAAAGGTACAGCGTTATTCTAAAATTTATTAAATCATTATTTTGTTGTTGTTGTAATGAATTCTTTACAGTCTACATGATACTGTCATGAAGCATTTTGACCATACTGTGTCACTTTACTTGGACTAAGAAAATGCACTTTATGACACTGTCAAGATCAAATCAAATCAAAGTTTTTTGTGACAGCACAGAATAAAACAGGTGTAGACCTTACCGTGAAACGCTTACTTACAAGCCCTTAACCAAAAATGCAGTTGAAGAAATAGAGTTAAGAAAACATTTACTAAATAAACTAGAGTAAAAATAAAATAAAAAGTAACACAATAAAATTACAATAACGAGGCTATGTACAGGGTGTACCGGTACCAAGTCAATGTGCGGGGGTACAGGTTAGTTGAGGTAATTTGTACATGGCGGTAGGGTTATCCCTCCAGATTGATACTGACATTTTGATTTAATAATTTGTGTGTGTGTGGGGGGGGGGGGGGGGGGGGGGGTCAATATAAATAGTCCGGGTGGCCATTTGATTAATAGTTCAGTAGACTTATGGCTTGAAGCCTTTTGGACCTAATATAATTGCCCAAAAAAATCAAAAAATCTGTTTTCGCTTTGTCAAAATGGGGTATTGTGTGTAGATTGTTGTGGAAAAAGGCTGTACCTTTTACGAATGCACTGAACTGGTGTAAGCGCACAGTATTACATAGAGCCATGACTATTCCACATCAAGTAACTGATGCAAGCAGTGAAATCAAATTTAAAAAAAACAATAAAAATACACCTTATGGAACTTTTGGGACTGTGAAGAAGTAGTGGCCTGAGGGCACACTTCATGTGTTGTGAAATCTGTAGTGAAATGTATTGTAATGTTTTAATAATTGTATAACTGCCTTAATTTTGCTGGACCTCAGGGAAGAGTAGCTGCTGCCTTGGCAGGAAGTCATGGGGATCCATAATGAATACAAATGATCCTAAGAAACAGAGACGTGAAAGTGTTTAGACAGGAAGCAAATGAAGGTAAACGAAACAATGTATTTAAATGGAATGATAATGTAGGCTATACCAACTGAAGGGAACTAACAGTAAATTCCACAAGTTACCACCGGCTAAATCTATCACTTTAAAATGCCTATTTATTCTGTTCCTTCTGTCTGTGCAATCCACTGTCTCATCAGCCCAGCCAGGCAATTTATGAACTTGATCTCCACTATAAAAAGCATCTAGACATTATCTCACATTTCTTTTAGACTAACATTTAGTTTTCAACAGCGTAGATTTGAATAAACCTTGCTGTCTGTCTCTCAGACATTACCAGAATTGTTACAATATTAAAATTAAATCTCCAGCTGTCAAATAGTAATGAACGTTTCGGGAATCAGAAAACAAGACACACAGGTAGGCAGCGTTTCTCAGCCAGTCAAAACCATGAATCAGCTGGCATCATTTTTATGAAAAGAAATGTCAATTGAAAAAAGGTAAAACGAAACAAATTGCAGCTAGTTTGCGGTCTTGCAGCCAGCTTCAGTTTGAAGTGATTGTGTTAGCTGTGTTGTTGGCTAGCTCCTTGTTGGTTAGCTCCTGTGTTGTTGTCTAGACGAGAGAGCACATTTTCTATGCCAGGCGAAATCGCACCTAAAAAAAAACAGAAAACAGCTTAAACAAATGCAAATGCAGCTACTTTGTTGTTATTCTGGCTGCACTGTTTGACTGTAAGTTAGCTTTAGTTGGCTAGCTACCAAGCAAGGGATAAGAATGTTGCCAGCCAGTATGGCAATGGAACATTTAGAACGAATGACTGGGTCACGTCCATAGATACAGAACAAAAAGACTAAATGACTGGGTCGTGTCTCTGGCAACCGAACCAATAGAACGAACAACCAGCCGGCTTGGTTAGCAACCCTGGATATGTGTCGGGACTATATCTTGTGGAAGGATGAAATAGTATGAATAAATTAATCAAAATAACGTTTTTAATGAAAATATGTCAACCGTTATTTGAATATGTTGGTGACCCGTTGTATAAAAGTGATAATGCCCTCGAAGCTGGTGTTTGGAGGATAATTTGGCCCGTGCCAATATATTCTCCAAACACTGGGTTCTCTGGTATTATCACTTACTTATTAGGCCTACTGATGGTCAATATTGATAGTGGCTAATATTTAACATGATAGAAATAGGAAACAGAGAAAGTTGGGGTAGACTATAACCTTTTACTCCAGTGGGCTAAATCAAAAATATACACCTCACACACATTGTTATGGGCTTAAAAAAAAGAAAACACCTGTACCATGTCAGATATAGAGTTGAAATACATTCAATATTACACTTTATATACATCACAGAAGACTAAAATAAAACAAAATTGTTGACATAGCAACAACAACAGATTTTTGGTGTTTAAAAAATAAGAATGTTTATTAATTATGAAATTATTAAAAAATATATTAATAACGGTCCACACATGAGGCCACTATAGGACGATTGGTAATATCCCCTATGCTTGCAGGCCAACAGGCAGTAAATACAGAGGAGAGGCAGAGAGGGAAATAATCATTGGACGATTCAAAGTCTCAGGAGCCATTCACCTTCAGCTACAAATGTCCTCTGCAAAGTTAAAGAGAAAAAGGAAAGTTATTTCTATGGAAGAAGTCCCAGACTTAATGGAAATGTGACAATTTGCAGCCAGTTCACCCGTGATAGAAGTCACTATTCAACATCCATCCATGTCTGAGGACAACATAGAAACTGGCCACTGAGCACTATTCCCTTCAAGTAGGTTTCGGTTTAGCTAAGACATTGGGGATGGCCGATGTGCATAAGCATCTTTTATTTTACCAGGTAAGTTGAAGGAGAACACATTCTTATTTACAGCAACAACCTGGGGAATAGTTACATGGGAGAGGAATGAGCCAATTGGAAGCTGGGGATGATTAGGTGGTCATGATGGTATGAGGACCAGATTGGGAATTCAACCAGGACACCAGGGTTAACTCTTACAATAAGTGTCATGGGATCTTTAGTGACCACAGAGAGTCAGGACACCCGTTTAACGTCCCATCCAAAAGACTGTAAACCTACACAGTGCCTCCCCAATCACCAGAGGGAATATTTAGAGCAGAAGGAACCGTGCCTCCTACAGGCCCTCCAACACCACAACCAGCAGCATATGGTTTCCAATCCAGGGACTGACCTGGACCAAACCCACTTAGCTACAGAGGCAAGCCAGCAGCAGGATGTAGGGTGGTATGCTGCTGGCTATCTGCCACTGATCCCAAAGGTTGCATGTTTGAATCTAGATATAGACAATGATTTTGGATATTTTTTATTTTAAGCCTATCCCAAACCTTTACACTTACCTTAAAAATGTCTAGTTAATGCCTAAATGTAACATTAAACACTTCGAAATGTGACATTTGAAAAACATGGATGAATGAATGTCTAATTCTGACGTGAGACTGAGAGCTTGTTGCAATATGTACTGTTACTGTACAAGCCAGAATCTTTATTAATTGTCTTCTGTTCTTCTGTTCAACATACATTTTAATTTGTGATCTGTACTCAACAGCTGATTTGTCGGTGGGCAGGTGATGTGCTTGTTCATGTTTGTTTCTAACAGAGAAGGAAATGAAAAAGTTGATGAATGCCTAAAGTAGACACGCTTGCTCTATCAACTTTTCAGCAACAGCCACTGGAAGGACATGAGGACATTGAGCCTAGTCCATGTCATGATGTCATTCAATTATATTCAAGAACACATTGACCAAATATTTCAGTTATTTTGAGCAATGTTTAAGGAATTTGTTAGACTTCCAATCTTTCATTAAAATGTGATTAAGTAAAATTATTAAATCAAAATGTCAGTATCAATCTGGAGGGATGACTTCCTCCCAATAGGATAAAGACGGGAATTAAGGGCTCTATTTAATCCATATTGCAGAAATGCAGCGTTACAGTGTGGTTTACATTTAAAGGCAACGTTCCCTGGTTAGCAGAGACTGCATTCACGGTAAACGATGCATATGTCGGCTCAAACGAAAATTCACTTTACATTTCTATTGCGCAACCCGTAGTCCTTTTTGGACTGTTTCCTTCGGGACATATTTGGCCGGATCCGGTACCTCTTAAATGTGCAATGTAAAAAATTATAATAAAGGCGATCAAAGTTAAAGCCCGGGCCTGATATTGTACGAGTTGATTCGGTTTGGAACTGCGCAACATTGGTTGGTTTGCGCAACATTGTAACCTATGTTTGAGACCAACGCGTGGCCGTGGTTGTGTGAGAAGCAAGCCTTTGTCTTTCACAGAACTGGAACGAGATTAACTTTTCTATTTCCCTCTCTCTGCTCCAATAAACATGAATGCGCTTGCAACTCTCAACTCTCCAGCGTTGCACTTCATAATTTATTTCCTTATAGAATCATAGCCAAGGAAAGGGTTCTGGAGGAGCTGCAGCACCCCTGATAAACATTTGCCAAAGTTATAGAGTTACTACTGTCTGTACAGAAATAAATGAAATAATTATAAAAGGTTTGCCTATAGCTGTGCTGTGGAGTTTAGCCCAATAACAAGGCATAGCCTGCAGTCGGGAACGCGCGGCGAATCTGTCAGTGCACATACAGCATGCAGACAAAACTGGCCTTTGGCAATACTTCAAATAAAATAGCTGGAAAACACAGGTTAGAAAGCAAATGGCTCCTGCTGAAAAGAGAAGACTCTAATCTGTATGCTGTAGGCTACCGAAATATTTGATCAACTTTCAGATAGGCCTATTGTTTTACAAAGTAAAACAAGAGAGAGAAAGGCTTTTGGCACGAACACATCGGCTATCACCAGCGAGTCAGCTGCGCATCATTTGGAGAGTCAGTGAAGCTAGAAAGAATTTTTAGGACTTTCATTTCCTCCTCATATTGTCAAATGAAATCAAATCAAATCATAGTGTATTTGTCACATGCGCCGAATACGACAGGTGTAGACCTTACAGTGAAATGCTTACTTACAAGCGATAACCAACAGTGCAGTTTTTAAGTAAAAAACAAGTATTAGATAAATAAAGAAATAGATGATAAACAGAGAGTAGCAGTGTAAAAAAGGGGTTGGAGGGGGGGCAGTGATGCAACCAGTCAGGATGCTCTCGATTTTGCAACTGTAGAAACTTTTGAGGATCTGAGGACCCATGCCAAATCTTTTCAGTCTCCTGAGGGGGAATAGGCTTTGTCGTGTCCTCTTCACGACTGTCTTGGTGTGTTTGGACCATTCTAGTTTGTTGGTGATGTGGACACCAAGGAACTTGAAGCTCTCAACCTGCTCCACTACAGCCCCGTCGATGAGAATGGGGCCGTGCTCGGTCCTCCTTTTCCTGTAGTCCACAATCATCTCCTTTGTCTTGATTACGTTAAGGGCGAGGTTGTTATCCTGGCACCACACGGCAGGTCTCTGACCTCCTCCCTATAGGCTGTCTTGTCGTTGTCGGTGATCAGGCCTACCACTGTTTTGTCGTCTGCAAACTTAATGAGGGTGTTAGAGTCGTGCCTGGCCATGCAGTCTTGGGTGAACAGGGAGTACAGGAGGGGACTGAGCATGCACCCCTGAGGGGCCCCAGTGTTGAGGATCAGCGTGGCAGATGTGTTGCTACCTACCCATACCACCAGTTGCAGAGGGGGTGTTTAGACCCAGGATCCTTAGCTTAGTGATGAGCTTTGAGGGCACTGTGGTGTTGAACGCTGAGCTGTTGTCAATGAACAGTATTCTCACATAGGTGTTCCTTTTGTCCAGGTGGGAAAGGGCAGTGTGGATGGCAATAGAGATTTCATTATCTGTGGATCTGTTTGAGCGTTATGCAAGTTGGAGTGGGTCTAGGGTTTCAGGGATAATGGTGTTAATGTGAGCCATGACCAGCCTTTCAAAGCACTTCATGGCTACAGAAGTGAGTGCTACGGGTCTGCAGTCATTTAGGCAGGTTACCTTAGTGTTCTTGGGCACAGGGACGATGGTGGTCTGCTTGAATCATGTTGGTATTACAGACTCAATCAGGGACATGTTGAAAATGTCAGTGAAGACACTTGCCAGTTGGTCAGTGCATGCTCAGAGTACACGTCCTGGTAATCCGTCTGGCCCAGACCCTTGTGAATGTTGACCTGTTTGAAGCTCTTACTCACGTCGGCTACGGAGAGTGTGATCACACAGTCAGGTAGGCTCGTGTCACTGGGCAGCTCATGTCTGTGCTTCCCTTTGTAGTCTGTAATAGTTTGCAGGCCCTGCCTACAATATGTGTCTGCACACACTTATGCCTAGGCTATTGATGGATTCAAGACAAGGTTGTTTTTTATTGATCTCAGATTCTCAGTTTGTCAGTGTCAAAGTAGCCTGTAATTTCCATAATTTGTGTGGTATTACGGTGCTTTCATGACAACTGGGAACTCCGAAAAAAACTAGGATGAATCATGACGTCAGTAATCTTCAGGAGTTCCCGACTTGGAATTCCGAGTGACTTGGAATGACCATTCAAAGCTATTTTTTTCCTGAGTTCCCAGTTGTCTTGAACGCACTGAAGTCGGAAGTCAGATATTTCCCAGTTCCGAGTTTTGAACACTGCATAAAGAAATATTATGCCGAAGCCTCAAGTCATGTAAAATGATGTAGAATTGCATGAAATGCATTTATAAAAGGCCACATTTTTCCCGGACCCTAGGCCACTAAAGATGTTCTCCATGTGTGCAATTTCTGTAAGTGCCTCTACTCTACTGCTCTACGCCACTACTCAAATGCAATGTTATGCATGCAATCCTTTACTATAAAGGTGATTTTTTTTCTTAAGCGTTTCGGTACCTCAGAGCTCCCTAGGTCACCAACCTCTCGTGCTCACATTCTGCTCCGGCACCTCCCAATTTTCAAATTAATCACCAGCAGGGCCGGCCCTGGGCATAAGTGATAAAAGGGGTCGCTTAGGGCCCCCCAGCCGCTAGCGGGCACCCAACCCCCCCAATTTGCTTTAAAACTACAACATCTTCTCTATGCTTCATGGCAAAATGGAGACAGGAAATGTACATAAAATAATCAAGAGGGGGACCACCAAAAGTTTTACCCGCGAGGTGGGGGGCCCGAAAACCAAATCTCGCTTAGGGCCCCCAAATAGCTAGGGCCGGCCCTGATCACCGGCAATCAGTAACACTTCAACAATACAGATTGACTAGAGCCCTAAGACACATTCAAACAAGGGTTGTTTATTTCTGGCCCTTAGCTGTGGTATATTACTTATTGCTATTGCAAACTGGTTACAAATGTAATTACAACAGTAATACAATTATTAGTGTCATACCTGTGGTATACAGTCTGATATACCACAGCTTTCAGCCAAATTAGCATTCATGGCTTGAACGACCCGGTTTATAAATACTCTAACAAAGTGGATTACCACAGACATTTTTTACTTTCCCTTTTACATTTTTCTTATTTCATTCTTGTCTATTTATTTATTTAATGGGCCTGCATTGCTTATGTCTGCTTTTAAAGTACGCATGGCTTTATTAAGGGAATTTGCAGTGTGCATTGCAGATTAACCCAATTCTCTATTAAATCGAAGAATCAATAGCATATACTTAACATCAAAAGGGAACCTAGTTTCTAAGTTTTAACTTAAGCTCTTTGAGAAAAGTTTGAGTATGTATAAGCATACCAGTACATACAGTATATGATAGGATGATGACTGTTTTCATTCAGGATGTATCGGATTGCATTTGTGTTCTGCCTTTGACTGTGGTCTATGAATGTTTGAGTGTTTCAATGGGGACTACACCTGATTATGTTATTTTATTTTACCAGGTCAGTTGACTGAGATCACATTCATCTACAGCAACATTATGGGGAATAGTTACAGGGGAGAGGAATGAGCCAATTGGAAGCTGGGGATGATTAGGTGGCCATGATGGTATGAGGGCCAGATTGGGAATTTATCCAGGACACCAGGGTTAACACCCCTACTCTTACAATAAGTGTCACAGGATCTTTAGTGACCACAGAGGGTCAGGACACCCGTTTACCGTCCAATCAGAAAGACAGCACCCTACACAGGGCAATGTCCCCAATCACCACCCTGAGAAAAAAACACTTAAGACCAGAAGAAGGAGTTACTCCTACTGAACCTCCAACACCACTTCCAGCAGCATCTGTTCTCCAATCTAGGACCAACCCTGCTTAACTTCAGAGGTAAGCCAGCAGTGGGATGCAGGATGGTACGCTGCTGGCTTCTGAAAATGTGTTCTAAAGACGACCGTGTGTATGTTTGTGAGTGAGTGTCTTACGATGGCGACCATGTGTGTTTTAACGACAACTGTGTGTGCGTGTGTTCGTGTGTGTTTGTGAGATTGTGAGTGTGATGAGAAGGGAGTCCCGTCAGTCAAGCAGGCATTGGGAAGGACAGGCCCTGGGGTCCTTTCCAGAGAGAGTTTGTTGCACAAGTTCCCAGTGAAAGGTGAAACTACTCTAAAGTACTTGTAATACCTTGTTAAAACCAAGTATAGAGTTTATTTGTTATAATTAATTGGTATTAGATTCAAAAGGTGATCGAATTGCTCCTGAATTGTAATGTCATTAATGCATTTATTTTAAGAAATATGTATTTAATGTACAGGTGAATAGGTTGGTTTACTTTTACGTTTCCCATGAATCTTATTAAGTTTTGACCAATGAGGGATCTTGTAAAGTTGTGGCCAATAGGAGAGTTGATTGGTTAACAGGAGGCCTGGGGAAAAAAGTAGAGGGAGACGTTGGAAGAAAAGATGGAGAGTGGATGAAAAGTTAGTAAAGATAGAGAGACATTATCAGTGTTGGTGATGATAAACAACAAAAGGAGACGATAAAAATAGAACAAAACCCATACCTACAGAGTTTTGAATTGAAGTACAGATTTTATTTTATAAGAGAGTATTATTAGTTGTTAAAGACTTAGTAGGGACTGAAGCCACCGTCGCATCGTGGAGGTATTTGACAACCTCAAGGTTAGCCTAGCATCGTTCGAGACCGGGAGAGAATTGCTTGTGGAAGATTAATGAGTGAATGTTTCCATGGGATATACGTTGCACACCCCCTGGAAAGTTCTCTTACCATCACATAAAATTGCTAAAATTAGAATTAGGTGTACCAAAACAAGTGCAAATGATTAGAAAACATTACAGCCTTCAATAAAGATATGAAAATTGGTCTGGTTTGGACTTAACCATATGGGTGTGTGGCAACACGTCATTCAAAGATCAAAAGACCTACCCGAGGCCCTCAGAAGAAACATTATTGATGCCCATGAGTCTGGGAGGGGTTACAAATCCATTTCCAAGCAATTTGAAGTACATCATTCCACTGTCCGACGAAAATTCCAGACCACTGGCAAACTACCTAGGACAGCCAAAGCTGACCAAAAGATGCTCATAGAAGTCTCTAAGAACCCCAGGGTAACATAAAGGGATCTACAGGCCTCTCTTGCCACAATCAATGTCAAATTGCATGGGTACACCGTCAGAAAGAGACTGCACAAACTTGGCCTACATGGGAGGTCAGGAAGGAAGAAGCCTCTGCTCTCAAAAAAGAATATCAAGACACAACTGACTTTTGCCAGATTACACCTGGGTAAAGTCAGCTGTGTCTTGATATTCTTTTTTGAGAGCAGAGGCTTCTTCCTTCCTGACCTCCCATGTAGGCCAAGTTTGTGCAATCTCTTTCTGACAGTGTACCCATGCAATTTGACATTGATTGTGGCAAGAGAAACACATGTATCTCCTTTTCAATGATCTAACAAGTTTGTCTCCGCTGTAGGTTGTAGACAGTGTCTATTTTGGTGGGGGGAGAGTGCAATACCTTATTAAAACCAAGTATATAGTTTATTTGTTATAATTACTGTACATTACTGTCTGCATCTGCAATTACTGTCCCAGGGCAAGGTGCAACTACTCTAAAGTACGGTCTGTAGCTCCAGGGGCAAGGTGAAACTACCACTACTATTTGTAGCTCCCAGGGCAAGGTGAAACTACTATCTGTAGCTCCAGGGCAAGGTGAAACAACTATCTGTAGCTCCAGGGGCAAGGTGAAACTACTACTACTATCTGTAGCTCCAGGGGCAAGGTGAAACTACTACTACTATCTGTAGCTCCCAGGGCAAGGTGAAACTACTACTACTATCTGTAGCTCCCAGGGCAAGGTGAAACTACTACTACTATCTGTAGCTCCCAGGGCAAGGTGAAACTACTACTACTATCTGTAGCTCCCAGGGCAAGGTGAAACTACTACTACTATCTGTAGCTCCCAGGGCAAGGTGAAACTACTACTACTATCTGTAGCTCCCAGGGCAAGGTGAAACTACTACTACTATCTGTAGCTCCCAGGGCAAGGTGAAACTACTACTACTATCTGTAGCTCCCGGGGCAAGGTGAAACTACTACTACTATCTGTAGCTCCCGGGGCAAGGTGAAACTACTACTACTATCTGTAGCTCCAGGGGCAAGGTGAAACTACTACTACTATCTGTAGCTCCAGGGGCAAGGTGAAACTACTACTACTATCTGTAGCTCCAGGGGCAAGGTGAAACTACTACTACTATCTGTAGCTCCAGGGGCAAGGTGAAACTACTACTACTATCTGTAGCTCCAGGGGCAAGGTGAAACTACTACTAATATCTGTAGCTCCCAGGGCAAGGTGACACTACTACTACTATCTGTAGCTCCAGGGGCAAGGTGAAACTACTACTACTATCTGTAGCTCCCAGGGCAAGGTGAAACTACTACTACTATTTGTAGCTCCCAGGGCAAGGTGAAACTACTATCTGTAGCTCCAGGGCAAGGTGAAACTACTATCTGTAGCTCCCAGGGCAAGGTGAAACTACTACTACTATCTGTAGCTCCCAGGGCAAGGTGAAACTACTACTACTATCTGTAGCTCCCAGGGCAAGGTGAAACTACTACTACTATCTGTAGCTCCCAGGGCAAGGTGAAACTACTACTACTATCTGTAGCTCCCAGGGCAAGGTGAAACTACTACTACTATCTGTAGCTCCCAGGGCAAGGTGAAACTACTACTACTATCTACTGTCTGTTAATGTGTGGAAAATCCCCTTAATTTCTACTCCCTATTCCATGCTCTATCGCTTTCTACCTCTCTATCTCTCTCTCTCTAGCTCTCTCTCTCTTTTCTCGGTCTCTCTCTCTTCTCTCGGTCTCTCTCTCTCCTCTCGGTCTCTCTCCCTCTTCTCTGTACATACAGTAGACAAAGCTTTCCTTAAGTTTGGGTCAGTCACAGAAATAAGGTATTCTGCCACTGTGTACTCTATGTTTAGGGCCAAATAGCATTCTAGTTTGCTCTGTTTTTTGTCAATTCTTTCCAACGTGTCAAGTAATTCTCTTTTTGTTTTTTCATGATTTGATTGGGTCTAATTGTGTTGCTGTCCTGGGGCTCTGTGTGGTCTGTTTGTGTTTGTGAACAAAGCCCCAGGACCAGTTGCTTAGGGGACTATTCTCCAGGTTCATCTCTCTGTAGGTGATGGCTTTGTTATGGAAGGTTTGGGAATTGCTTCCTTTCAGGTGGTTGTAGAATTTAACGGCTCTTTTCTGGATTTTGATAATTAGTGGGTATCGGCCTAATTCTGCTCTGCATCCATTATTTGATGTTTTTCGTTCTACACAAAGGTGTTTGTCCCATTCTGTGAATTCTTGGTTGGTGAGCGGACCCCAACTGATAATTTTTTGCTCTAATTGGTATGTCTCTCTCACCTCCCCTCAGTCTCCATACCCCCCCCCCTGACTGTCTCTCTCCCTGTCTCTCTCTGTCTCTCTCTGTCTCTCTCTGTCTCTGTCTCTCTCTCTCTCTCTCTCTCTCTCTCTCTCTCTCTCTCTCTCTCTCTCTGTCTCTGTCTCTGTCTCTGTCTCTCTCTGTCGCTCTCTGTCTCCATGTTCTCTCCTCTCTCTCGTTCTCTCTCTCTCTCCCCTCTGTCTCCATGTTTTCGCGCTCTCTCTCTCTCTCGCTCTCTCTTTCTCTCTCTCTCTTGTGCTCGCTCTCTCTTTCTCTCTCTCTCTCTCTCTCTCTCTCTAGCGCTCTCTCTCTCTCTTGCGCTCTCTCTCTCTCTAGCGCTCTCTCTCTCTCTCACGCTCGCTCTCTCTCTCTCTTGCGCTCTCTCTCTCTCTCGCTCACTCCCCCTCGCTCTCTCCCCCTCTCTTCTGTTTCCCCTGATGGTTCTCTCACACAGCCCTGGAGAGCTCCTAAAAGGCTTTCTCTAGGTTCCTCCTCTCAGGGGACTTCTCTATGTCATCCTTCTCAGGGGACTTCTCTAGGTCATCCCTCTAAGTGACTTCTTTAGCAGCTAGCTGCCACCTCTCAGGAGACTTCTCTAGCAGCTAGTTACCACCTCTCAGTGTCTCAGAGGACCTTCAAGGTAATCTCTCCTCAGCTTCAAGGTAGTCCCCCATATCACGTCAACACTTCAAAAGCCCAAATCCCAGCTCCAGCAAGGAGCGACTAAACTACTGACATTGAATTGCACAATCCCCTGTTCATGGACTTTTATTGTGATGGTTAATGGCATTGGTGGCAGATGTCACTCTGTGCCAGAGTGGGGGAGACAAGGTCATACGAATCAGAATGCTTTAGTTAAGTGGAGAGAGACTGGGGCTGAAGCTGTCATTAATCAAATTTAGTTCCACTGCCAGGAGCTTTAGATATTGGCACTCACTAGAAAATTGTCCTTTCCTGTCATAAAAAAAACAGAAAATGTCAAAAAGAAGAATAATTTAGAATAATTATTCTTAATCCCTCACACTGAGCTGGAAATCAATATTTAGTCCTCAGACAGGATATGGAATTCTGTGGGGGTATTCAGACGGCTGTTTGTTATATGGCCTATAATTTCAAACAGCTGGAAACCACAGTTATGGCATCACAGCGCTTCGTTCTCTCAACGAGGTTGCGTAATGATTACTCTCCACAGGAGTCATTTGATCCTCGTACCCATCAGAGATGGTTGCAAAGCTCCTTCATGTTTCTTTGTGTGCAATTCAAACATAATTCATTGGTTGAACAAATAAGCTGCCCTTCGGCTCCTGTTGCCACTCCAACCACTGTTTGAGTAATAGCAGGGCTGTAGAACGGATGCCATGGCAGTTACAGGAAGCAGCTAGATTCAATCAGTGTGCACCGCAGGACACATTTTCCACGGTTCTGTGTCTGGATGACCACAGGTGAGTGAGCGGAATGGACAGCTGCTGCTGTGACTGAAATCCTTTATTTTATTCTGTTTCTAGTGGATCCAACAGCTAGCCTGGAGGTGAAGTCTGTCTTGATATAATAGTGTTTGAAATTATATATTTTGAGTAATAATATGGTGAAATTATTTGGCAGATTGAAGAGGCCAGACCTTCCCTGCTGGTGACTGAGAGGAGGAGACTCTACAGGACAGAGAGGCCAAAGGCTCTCCCACAGCTCCTTCTGATTGAAGGAGGGAGGAGGATAAAGGAGGAGTGTGAGCCCTGTTCCTCTCCTTCTCGCCATTTCTCAGAGCTATTTTTGATCTCCTGCTAATCCTGCATCATATCCTCTTTTCTACAACGTTATGAGGAGCATTTAGCCTTCCCCTCTCACTCTGTGCCTTCCTCTCTCTCGCTCTCTCTCTCTCTCTCTCTCGCTCTCTCGCTCGCTCGCTCGCTCTCTTGCACTCTCGCACTCTCGCTCGCTCTCTCGCTTGCTCTCTCGCTCTCTCTCTCTCTCGCTCGCTCTCTCACTCTCTCTCGCTCTCTCTCGCTCTCTCTCTCGCTCTCTCTCGTTTGCTCTCGCGCTCTCTCGCTCTCTCATTCACCTGGAGCCAGGCCGACAGGCAGGGAACACAACATTCTCAATGGCTGCATGTGCCGTGTGTTAATGCAACGTGATAAGAGTAAAATTTTAAACCGGGCCTGTCATCTTGATATTGGCTTCCTGTCTGATCTGTCTATATCTTAGTAATGATGAAAATGTCAATTATCTCCAGCATGGGGGATACAGTGTTGCATGAAGTAAAGTTGACAGTATAGATTAGAGATGTAAGTTAAAGGGAAATTCTCAATGGAATGAAGTACCCATCTACTGCTAATGATCATCACCCCTTGATCAGGTCTAACAAGCCCCAGACCGTGTTGATACAAAGGTCAACGCAGCACCACAACTTTTATTCCCAACCTCCAGGCTCAACCAGCCATGGAACCCAACCCCTTAATTCAGCAGACGTTTTTATCCAAAGCGATTTAGCTTGCATGCATTTTACAAATGGATGGCCCTGGGTATCAAGCTCAAAATCCTGCTGTCCTCTCACACGTCCCTCTCTTGTGACTTCTATGTTCCTGCTGTCCTCTCACACGTCCCTCTCTTGTGACTTCTATGTTCCTGCTGTCCTCTCACACGTCCCTCTCTTGTGACTTCTATGTTCCTGCCGTCCTCTCTCACGAGGACGATGCAATTTCCATCATTGTTTTTAGAAGCTGTTCCAGGTAATGAGAACATAATTGCCCTGATTGAAATGACACCAGCTGGCTGTTTCAGCACGGCGTGGTGCAGCGCAGGCCTTGTGTGATCACAGAGAGTCATTTGGAGGCGGAAACAGCCTGGTATCCCTCTGTCACTGTGGCAAAGCCCCCTGTAGGCATCTCAGTACCACTACTCTGTCTGTCTATTCCTCCTTCTAGCCTCCAGACAGCTGCTGTATGTGGAAAAACTGCTTTTTCAGCTTTCTATTTATGCCCGGGAAAGCGGAGAAAGCTGGAAAGTATATGGATGGATCTCCAAACACATAGTCTGGCTTCGATCTGATGTATCGTCTCTCTAGCCAGACTGGTTGCCTCCCACAATGTACCAATGTTTGTGCATACACTTCTGTGGAAGTTCCGGAGTCAGTTGGTACAGAGAGAAAGAGACGGAAATGGGCAGCGCGTCATGGGTGACGTCAGGGACGGATACGCTTGTTGTCCTAGTGTAAAAATCCCTGCCAGACACAAAGTAGCTAGCTAGCAAGATGCATTTCTCAAGTGGCTAGTTTGCGTCCTCTACCTTCACTAAAACCACTGCAAAGGTTTTGCCTGCAAACTTTTGTTTCAAAACGCGACGTTCTGTGATGTCTGCCTACAGGCTACAGAAAGAGTTCGATTTTTTCAGGGTTGGCCCGCCTACCCAAACTCATGATTTGTTGGAAGAGTTTTCTGCTTTTCCCACTTTCGAAATGCCCAAGAGAATCTGACATCCTCCCTAGACCTAGTTAATTGAAATGACGTGGAAAGAGCGTTGATACAACCAGTGTGTGCCCAGTGGAATGTGATGCGTGGTAGTCCATGATGGGGGGGGGGAGTCCATGATGACAGTTTATGGATGGGAATGACAGTGCCAGGAGTTACTGCTCTGACCGGAAAAGGTAGCCTAGCGGTTAGAGCGTTGGGCCAGTAACGAAAAGGTTGCTGGTTCGAAAACCCGAGCCGTCAAGGTGAAAAAAACCTGCCTGTGTCCTCGAGCAAGGCACTTAACCCTAATCTGCTCCAGGGGCTGACCCTGTAGGTAGGCCGTCATTGTAAATAATAATCTGTTTTTAACTGACTTGCCTAGTTAAATAAAGGTTAAATAAAAACCTCATAGTGTTGCTGCTGTCGCTCCCTGGCCAGGAGTTTTTACTCAGACTGTCTGTGTGTGTGTGCGTGCACATTTGTATATACTGTATGTTTGTGCCTGTGCCTGCACGTGTGTACTCTATGTGTGTGTGCACGTGTGTATGTAAATACTCAAGCGTCAGCGTCAGAAATCCAATAGAGTGTAAAATTGACTTTGCATTAACATTCTCGTATCTTGGTGGGCTATTTTCCAGGCAAGGCATCACTTTGATGTCACTGCCCTCTGCATCTAAATGAGGAGGTAATTGAGTTTGGTGCATAATCTGCATTCCTTGCCTTGCCCTGCCTTGGCTTCCCTTCACATGCCTGACAATCAGTCAGTGTTTGAGGGTAACAGAGAAAGCACGTCAGTCACACCTCACGATGCATTCATCACCTGATCTAACAGAACAACCTTCCTTCTCCGCTAGATAATGTAATTAAATTCACTCCCGTTCTGTTCCGAGGAGCTTGGCACGACATTCTACCCACAGGGGTAATTACTTTGCTGTGACCAATGTATGCCTGAGCCGAGACACCTGCCGTCCTTTTTGTGATCTTTTCTGAAGAACCTCTGTTCCATGGTGAAGGAAGTCAAACGTAAAATAAAGGCATTGAACTCTGAAATCATTCAAGTATTCAGAGGCATGCAGAGAGAGAGAAATAAGGAGAAGTGTGTGTGTGAGATAGAGATAGAAAGAGAGAGAGAGAGAGAGAGAGAGAGAGAGAGAGAGAGAGAGAGAGAGTGAGTGAGAGAGAGAGAGAGAGAGAGAGAGAGAGAGAGAGAGAGAGAGAGAGAGAGAGAGAGAGAGAGAGAGAGAGAGAGAGAGCACAAAGGCATCTTGTCTCTTTAATATGTTTTGGCTGTTTAATATTGACCTTGTAACTTACAGGGACCCAAAGGAGTTTTAATCCAACTCACCTGAATTGCATTGAAAGTAGCCATTCATAATTCAGTGATTTGCATCTAGCAGCATTAGGTGTGTATCATACTATTACCAGCCATAGAGCAGCACATTAGCTTGTGCCAATAATGGGCAATAACCCTTAAACTCATGAATACAATAATGAATAATTAAACTATAGCCTTGCTTCTTTGGAATCATGGTCACTAAACTATAGCTGATGAATACACTTTGATTTGATTTGATTTGAGAACCCATGCAGGAGCTTGAATTCAATGCATTGTAATGGTTAGCTTCCACCAATTGGGACTGCTGGTTTCAACTGGATGGAAAGACCTTGCTCTTTGGTTTGATGGAGAACGGCTTGGGTTTAGTGGAGCCCAACTTTAATTAGATATCAGCCAAGGCTGGAGTTGATTTGGTTAAGGCCCAGTAGAGCTTTCACGTGGCCAGGTGTCTGCTTGGCATTTTGTCTTCAAGCTGTCTGCTTTCACCTTACTGTTGTCTCTCATGGAGCGCTGCCAGTCCTTGGCTTGATGGTCACACACATTCCTGATGGAATCTGTTGGGAACAATTTGATGGAGATCTAGCAGTGTGTGTGCATGCATGCATGCGAAGGTCAACATAAATACGTCCGTCTGTCGAGCTGGGAGTCTGACGAGTCTGATACGTACACACACACACACACACACACACATACACACCGTCCCTGACTTTGCAGGAGCAGACTTGTTGCCTAGCTCTAATTAGGCTTGTCTAATTGCATTTTAGCGCTCGTAATTTAACATCATGGAGAAGAGCAGTTTCACGTGAACAATAAATACATCACAAGATGATTCGTCATGAGCGGAAAGCATTCTGGTGTGTCTGCACGGATTAAAAACAGTCCAAGATAAGCATTTTATGTGCACTGTAATGCACATTGTTTGAATTTGGTTCTTGTCGATGCTGTAAAATCAGTGCCTGAGGCAGTTAACTTTTTTGCTCTGCTGCAGAAGCTTTACAACTTTGTATCTGGCTCGTACGTTCATCTCAAGTGACTTGCAGTTCAGAAAGAGCTGTATCCACATCAGCAGCCCAGGGAACTACAGAAATTTACTGATTTAAATTGGGCATGCAGATACATGGCATGCCGTAATCTGAGGGACAGGCATCCAGCAGTTCTGAGAGTGCTACAGGATATCACACTTGAAAATAGTGGTGATAGATCAGTTGAGGCAAGGGGCCTTCTTTTTCAGATAGATTTACATTTCATAGGGCTACATTTTGTAAAGTTCTTGGTGATGCCAAATGTCTTTCTGACACACTCCAATCAAGCTATCTTGACCTAGCAAGGGCTGTGGATCTAGTAGGTGCCCTTACAGACACATTACAGAAGTGAGGGTTACTTTGGAGAGCTATGGAAAGAGGTTGAGGAGATTGCAGAGCACTGCAAAATAAGTGTACAAACAGTGTGGAAAAGCTTAAGATTTCACGACTCATTGATGATGAGCACTGTATGACCATGGTGAGAGCTTCCAAAGAGCTATCTTTTCTCAAGTGCTTGACAGTCTCACAGCTGAGTTGCAGAGGCATTTTTCAAAGAACAATTGCGAGATAATGCAAGGGGTCCAGTCTCTCAACCCCAAAAGTAAAACATTCTTGAATGAGGAGCCTCTGTTTGCCTTTGCTCAGACCTTTGAGTCAGATTTAGAGGACCTCAAACATCAGGTGCATCAAACCAAGCGGCTTCTTGATAGGAGAGAGAAAAGTGGAAGGGACAGACCGTCTACTCTCCTTGACTTTGTTGTGTTTTTAGAACCCTATAAAGAGGTCTTCCATGATGTGAAGTGCAAGTGTAGCGAGTGCGTAAAAATGAGGCAAAAATGAAAGAAAAAACATATTTAATAACATCAGAAGCAAAAACTAAAGACAGCACCTCACGGTCAGGCAGAGAACAATAATCTGAGGTGCAAGTGAACCAAAACAAACATATAGCCAAAATAACTAATGATAGGGAGCAGGTGTGTCCACGGGGGGGGGGGGGGGGTGTTGCTGCCATCACTCTCCTGCTGCTAGTACGCAGGTAAGGTGAAGCGCCGGGGAGGGAGAGGTCACGCAGCGCCAATCGGGCATTTGTCACACATGAGCTATTTCGACTTTGTAAGATTTCTGTTGTTACACCAGTCAGCAGTGCTTCTTACGAGTGAAGCTTCTTAGCTTTAAAACTGATTAAAACCCAACTTAGGACAACAATGGTTGATGACAACAAATTCTCAGTGTTGAGTCAAGGAGGGCATGTTCCCTCAACATGGATGAGTTTGTGAAATCTACCTAGGATAATTTGGCACTTACTGTAGGCGGTCCCTCTGGTCATGATTAAAACCTGCACTGTGTACTAACTAGTACTCTGACATTCTAAAATGATAAATCCAAAGGGTATCATGTCACACAGATTTCATTTGGTCTTGATTAGGCCAATTCCAAAACTTTTCTTTGCTATTAGTTAACATAATATACAGTACAGTTTAAGTCAGAACTTTACATACCTTAGCCAAATACATTTAAACTCAATTTTTCACAATTCCTGACATTTAATCCTAGTAAATATTCCCTGTTTTAGGTCAGTTAGGATCACCACTTTATTTTAAGAATGTGAAATGTCAGAATAATAGTAGAGAGAATTTCTTTCATCACACTCACAGTGGGTCAGAAGTTTGCATACACTCAATTAGTATTTGGTAGCATTGCCTTTAAATTGTTTAACTTGGGTCAAACGTTTCGAGTAGCCTTCCACAAGCTTCCCACAATAAGTTGGGTGATTTTTGGGCCATTCCTCCTGACTGAACTGGCATAACTGAGTCAAGTTTGTAGGCCTCCTTGCTCGCACACGCTTTTTCAGTTCTGCACAAAAATGTTCTATAGGATTGAGGTCAGGGCTTTGTGATAGTCACTCCAATACCTTGACTTTGTTGTCCTTAAGCCATTTTTCCACAACCTTGGAAGTATGCTTTTGGGTCATTGTCCATTTGGAAGACCCATTTGCGACCAAGCTTTAACTTCCTGACTGATGTCTTGAGATGTTGCTTCAATATATCCACATAATTTTCCTTCCTCATGATGCCATATATTTTGTGAAGTGCACCAGTCCCTCCTGCAGCAAAGCACCCCCAGAACATGATGCTGCCACCCCCGTGCTTCACGGTTGGGGTGGTGTTCTTCGGCTTGCAAGCCTCCCCCTTTTTCCTCCAAACATAACGATGGTCATTATGGCCAAACAGTTCTATTTTTGTTTCATAAGACATTTCTCCAAAAAGTAAGATCTTTGTCCCCATGTGCAGTTGCAAACGTTTTTTTATGGCGGTTTTGGAGCAGTGGCTTCTTCCTTCCTGAGCGGCTTTTCAGGTAGATATAGGACTCGTTTAACTTTGGATATAGATACTTTTATACCTGTTTCCTCCAGCACCTTCACAAAGTACATTAATCTCTAGGAGACAGAACGGGTCTCCTTCCTGAGCGGTATGACGTCTGCATGGTCCCGTGGTGTTTATACTTGCGTACTAGGTTACATCAGGGGTGGGCAGGAGGAGGAGTACAGGAGAACAATCAATTACTTTGTGGTGTGGTGTGGTGTGAGTGGAACCACCTTTAGCTCAACATCAGCATAACAAAGGAGATGGCCCAACTGACTGCAGTCCCTATACAGGGGAGGGATGTGGAAATGGTTGGGTCATACAAGTTCCTGGGAGTCCATATGGACAACAGGCTGGAATGGGCTGGTAACACCGGGGCTCTGTACAAAAAGGGCCCGAGCTGACTCTACTTTCTGAGGAGGTTCAGGTCCTTCAACGTGTGCAGTAAACTACTGCATACTTTCTACCAGTCTGTGGTGGCCAGTAAATAAGCTGATCAGGAAGGCTAGCTCTGTTCTGGGAATTAACCTTGACACTCTAGAGGAGGTGGTGGAGAGACGGATCCTGGCCAAACTGCTGGCCATCATAGACAACGTCACCTACCCTCTGCATGCCATGGTTATGATGCAGAGGAGCACCTTCAATCACAGACTGATCCAACCACGGTGTGCCAGAGAGTGCTACAGGAGGTCCTTCCTGCCGGCGGCTATTAGACTATTTAATGCCTCACCGGGGGTGCTATGCTGTCGGCAACATAGACCTGGAACTGTTGGGGTGTTAGGACTTAGTTGAACACTTAGGCATCCATCCATCCATGAGAAACTCTCTGGTCTGTAATCACTCATTCACTCAGGACTTATTCATTCAGCTCTCATTCATTCAGGACTGTATGTACATATTCATGTACAGTTGTTCTATCATATCACATACAATATTGTAAGTCATTCTTGGACTGAACTTACGTAGTCATTCACTCAGGACTGTATACTAGTATCCTGTCAGTTGTATCTTTTTTTTTTCTCATTGCATTTAGTATATCGAATGTGCAATACGTGCATTTATCTGTAATTAAACCCTGTTCTAAGGGCTGTATTTTAAGGGAATTAGTATTATTGCCCTAAATTATATCATACGCACATTTAGCTATTTAAGTATCTCTTCCTGCCATTTACCTGTACAGTTAATTTAACCATGCAAATATTCATTTACTTGTACATTTAGCCAGACTGTACATTAAGTTAACTATTATTACCCTCACTTATATCATACGCGCATTTAGCTATTTAAGTATCTTTCTCTGCCATCGACCTGTATAGTTAACCATGCAAATACTTTTTTTATTTATATCAACTATATCAATAATTGTATAATTTTTTCACCATAACAATGTATATTGTACATATTCAATCATTCACTCATACTATGCAATGCATTCTATAGCTTTTTGCACTCCAGACTTCATGTATTTTATACTTTTTCATACTGCCGCGCTATGTATCGTGTATCTGTCTTTTGTGTATTTCGTTCTGGCATTTTGCACCTGCCCTGTGTTTTTCGCAGCTGCTTGACAAAGTAATTTTCCCTCGGGGATCAATAAAGTACCTATCTATCTATTGTTTGTACAGATGAACGTGGTACCTTCAGACGTTTGGAAATTGCTCCCAAGAATGAACCAGACTTGTGGAGGTCTACAATTATTTTTCTGATGTCTTGGCTGATTTCTTAATTCCCATAATGTCGATCAAAGACGCACTGAGTTTGAAGGTAGACCTTGAAATACATCCACGGGTACACCTCTAATTGACTCAAATGATGTCAATTAGCCTATCAGAAGCTAAAGCCATGACATTTTCTGGGATTTTCCAAGCTGTTTAAAGGCACAGTCAACTTAGTGTATGTAAACTTCTGACCCACTGTAATTGTGATATAGTGAATTATGAGTTAAATAATCTGTAAACAATTGCCAAAACTGTAGTTGAACATGAAATCTGTGGAGTGGTTGAAAAATGAGTTTTGATGACTTCAACCGAAGTGTTTGTAAACTTCTGACTTCAACTGTATATGAGCATAAATATGATACTGTACATTTGTAATATTGATGGGCACCAAAATGTTGTCTATTTCTGCTTGATACCTGGTATGTCAAATTGCAGTGTTCTTTTGTAAATTTCACTTTTTTGTAAATAAACTATGCAATTTCTGTGTGTGTGTGTGTGTGTGTGTGTGTGTGTGTGTGTGTGTGTGTGTGTGTGTGTGTGTGTGTGTGTGTGTGTGTGTGTGTGTGTGTGTGTGTGTGTGTGTGTGTGTGTGTGTGTGTGTGTGTGTGGTTGAGAGAGAGAGAGAGAGAGAGAGAGAGAGAGAGAGAGAGAGAGAGAGCTGCAGTTTCGAGATAGAGTCACTGACTATCCACTATCTGCCACATTGAATAACTCCTGGTTTAGTGAATTATCACTTCTACCTCTAATCAACAATCATTGGATACCAGGTTAGGGTTACACACTCATTTCCTGTGTACTTGGGTTCTCCCAGTATATACCTGTACTTGGGTTCTCCCAGTAAATACCTGTACCTGTACTTGGGTTCTCCCAGTAAATACCTGTACCTGTACTTGGGTTCTCCCAGTATATACCTGTACCTGTACTTGGGTTCTCCCACACAAAACATGAAACATGACATAATACAGAACATTAATAGACAAAAACAGCTCAAGGACAGAACGACATACATTTAAAAACGGCACACATAGCCTACATATCAAAACATACACACAATGTAAAGGGGTTTAATTGTGTGTGTGTGTGTGTGTGTGTGTGTGTGTGTGTGTGTGTGTGTGTGTGTGTGTGTGTGTGTGTGTGTGTGTGTGTGTGTGTGTGTGTGTGTGTGTGTGTGTGTGTGTGTGTGTGTGTGTGTGTGTGTGTGTGTATACAGTTTAACTGACTTGCCCAGTTAATTTAAAAAATATATATTTTGTTTTGTGTGGATGTCATATTAACAGGAATGCCTTTTTTCATGCAATGAAATTCGCTCCCTCCCTCCCTCATCTGGAAAAGGTGAAGGGGGCTCCACCTTTCCTGCATTTGAATAATTCATCTCATTATTCATGGGCATGAGGTAATTAAACTGATTTATGGAGTACCAAGGTTCTAATTGGAACAATCTTTCCACTGTCACTCATGGCGATGTGCAGAGCGAAGACTGAGATGAACGCAAGGCATGGAAAATACGGAATGGAAAAAAGAAAACATGGATGTTTTTATTGTCACGTGCACAAGAACAGTGAAATACCTTTCTTGCTTGCTCTTTGCCAACAATACAGTAATCAATATCAGTAGTACTGTACAAAACAATTAAAGACTGGCAGTTCCAGAGTCTGGACCATGATAGTTTGTTGGTGATGTGGACAGCTCTCAACCTGCTCCACTACAGCCCCGTCGATGAGAATGGGGGCGTGCTCTGTCCTCCTTTTCCTGTAGTCCACAATCATCTCCTTTGTCTTGATCATATTGAGGGAGAGGTTGTTATCCTGGCACCTCCCTATGGGCTGTCTCATCGTTGTCGGTGATCGCATTCTTTGCCCGCTTTGAGGATAACACAGTGGCACCGACGCGGCCCACTACCAAGGACTGTGGGCTTTCCTTAGTGGCAGATGTGAGAAAAACATTTAAATGTGTTAACCCTCGCAAGGCTGCCGGCCCAGACGGCATCCTTAGCCGCATCCTCAGAGCATGCACAGACCAGCTGGCTGGTGTGTTTACAGGCTTATTCAATCTATCCCTATCCCTGTCTGCTGTCCCCACATGCTTCAAGGTGGCCACCATTGTTCCTGTACCCAAGAAGGCAAAAGTAACTGAACTTAATGACTATCGCCCCGTAGCACTCTCCTCTGTCATCATGAAGTGCTTTGAGAGACTAGTCAAGGATCATATCACCTCTACCTTACCTGTAACCCTAGACCCTGATCTTGGACTTCAGGAAACAGCAGAAGGTGCACGCCCCTATCCACATCGATGGGACCGCAGTGGAGAAGGTAGAAAACTTCAAGTTCCTTGGCGTATACATCACTGATAAACTGAAATGGTCCACCCACACAGACATTGTGGTGAAGAAGGTGCAACAGAGCCTCTTCAACCTCAGGAGGCTAAAGAAATGTGGCTTAACACCTAAAACCCTCACAAACCTTTACAGATGCAAAATTGAAAGCATCCTGTCGGGCTGTATTACTGCCTGTTACGGCAACTGTACCGCCCACAACCACAAAGCTCTCCAGAGGGTGGTGCGGTCTGCCCAACACATTACCGGGGGCAATCTACCTGTGTACATATCTGGCATCACTCATCTCATATGTGTATATACAGTATACTGCATTCTACATTATCCTTCAATATCTGTCATTTAATAATGTTTACATATCTGCTTTCCTCATCTCATTTGTATATTCTGTATTCAATACTATTCTACTGTATCTTAGTCCATGCCGCTCGTCCTTATGTATATAGGCCTAATTAATTCCTTACTTAGATTTGTGTGTATTGAATATACTGTATGTTGTGTAACTGTTAGATATTACTGTTGATATACTGCACTGTCGGAACTAGAAGCAAAAGCATTTCGCTACACCCGCATTAACATCTGCTAAACATGTGTATGTGACCAATAACATTTGATTTGATTTGATCGGGCCTACCAATGGTCTCATCTGCAAACTTAATGATGGTGTTGGAGTTGTGCCTGGCCATACAGTCATGGGGAGTACAGGAGGGGACTGAGCACGCACCCCTGAGGGGCCCCCGTGTTGAGGATCAGTGTGGCAGATGTGTTGTTACCTACCCTTACCACCTGGGGGCGGCCCGTCAGGAAGTCCAGGATCCAGTTGCAGAGGGGGTGTCCCAGGGTCCTTAGCTTAGTGATGAGCTTTGAGGGCACTGTGGTGTTGAGCTGTAGTCAATGAATAGCATTCTTGCATCAGCGTTCCTTTTGTCCAGGTGGGAAAGGGCAGTGTGGAGTGCAATAGAGATTGAATCATCTGTGGATCTGTTGCGGCGGTATACAAATTGGAGTGGGTCTAGGGTTTCTGCAATATTGGTGTTGATGTGAGCCATGACCAGCCTTTCAAAGCACTTCATGGCTACAGAAGTGAGTGCTACGGGTCTGCAGTCATTTAGGCAGGTTACCTTAGTGTTCTTGGGCAAAGGGACTATGGTAGTCTGCTTGAAACATGTTGGTATTACAGACTCAGTCAGGGACAGGTTGAAAATGTCAGTGAAGAAACTTGCCAAAAAAAAAATCCCCCCCAAAAAATCCTCAGCAAATCATACACATAATACCCCTTAATGACAAAGCAAAACAGGTTTTTAGAAATATTGCAAATTTATATAGGTTTGTGTCAAGGCACTGATCTGGGGAAGGGTACCAAAACATTTCTGCAGCATTGAAGGTCCCCAAGAACACAGTGGCCTCCATCATTCTTAAATGGAAGAAGTTTGGAACCACCAAGACTCTTACTAGAACTTGCCACATGGCCAAACTGAGCTATCGGGGGAGAAGGGCCTTTGTCAGGAAGGTGACCAAAAACCTGATGGTCACTCTGACAGAGCTCCAGAATTCCTCTGTGGAGATGTGAGAACTTTCCTGAAGGACATCCATCTCTGCAGCACTCCAATCAGGCCTTTATGGTAGAGTGGCCAGACGGAAGCCACTCCTCAGTAAAAGGCTCATGACAGCCCGCTTGGAATTTGCCAAAAGGCACCTAAAGACTCTCAGACCATGAGCTACAAGATGCTCTGGTCTGATGAAACCAAGATTCAACTCTTTGGCCTAAAAAACATTTTAATTTTCAATTTAATTTGAAAATAAGGCTGTAAAGTAACAAAATGTGGAAAAAGTGAAGGGGTCTGAATACTTTCCAAATGCACTGATGATCATATCTGAGTGTGTAGAGTCAGTATAAATGTATGTGTGTGTTATGTGTAATGGAGCAAATGAAGTGTGTTTGTGTGTGTGTGTGTGTGTGTGTGTGGGTCCTTCTATCCTTGTGGGCACCTAAAATCTCAAAGTCCCCACAACATTCTCATGAGAACAAAGGCTATTTTAAGCTTAGGGGTTATGTTTAGGGTTAGAATTAGGGTTAGGTAAGGCGAAGGGGTTAGTGGTTAGGTTTAAGATTAGGGTTAGGAGTTAGGTTTAGGGTTTGGGTTAAGGTTAGGATTAGGGTTAGGGTTATGGTAAGGGTTAGGAGTTAGGGAAAATAGGATTTTGAATGGAAATTCATTTTAAGTCCACACGAGGATAGAAGAACATAACGTGTGTGTGTGTCTGTGTGTGTGTGTGTGTGTGTGTGTGTGTGTGTGTGTGTATTGGTGAATGTGTGTGAAATAACAGAAAGAAGATAGTAAGACTGCACAGGACTAATGTCACCTTGTGATTGGATGTGATCCTTTTATCAAATCAAAGTTTATCCGTTGATGCTCTGTTTTTCACTCTTTATTGTGATTGGAGGAATCAGTTTACAACTCATGTTTGAGTTGGATGAATATCCTCCCTTTGTGGATGAACCTGACATTAAAGGGAGGAAAGTGCACATAGAGAAGGACAAAGTAATGTGCTGCGGTTAGGTTCCTTTAAGATGAATTAAAATATTGATTGTAAATGTCATGGCTTGTTATGGTATATGTTATGGTATACAGCGACTGTAAACAGTAGGCCTAGCTACAGTATGACATAGTTAAAAATACTGTGAGCTGCTTGGTGTGGAGGAGTGAGAGTCTCTCTCTCTCTCTCTCTCTCTCTCTCTCACTCCCCATCGCATGGAGCTCTGTGTGTCTGTTCTCAGAGTGGTACGATAATTGACACTGCATGTCAATCTCTCCTGGCTCAAAGTGGAGGAGAGATTCACTTCATCACTACTTTATGAGAGGTATTGACATTTGGAATGCACCGAGCTGTCTGTTTGAACTACTGTTTTAAAAATTGTATAACTGCATTAATCTTGCAGGACCCCAGCAAGAGTAGATTCTGCCTTGGCAGCAGCTAATTGGGATCCATAATAAATACAAAAAATACAAATACAAATGTAATTGTAATTATTTAACTGGGCTGGCACATTTGGCTACACTGTATCTTTAATAATCTCTCCTTCTTGTAGCACTTACTTTCAAGTCTCAACGCTCCTCTCCCTCACTCCATTTCTGTCACTCCTGAAAGCAAAAAGCTGGGATTGAACTGAAACCCCACTGAGTGGAGTGGACTTGTCATAGCAGACTACACTGCACTCCCCACTAAGAGCTAAATTGGGTGGGGCTTGTCATTACAAATTCTGTTCGGTCTGGAAAACCTGGCCATAACCCAGATAGGTTCCCAACCTTATAACTAGTTACCAAGAAGCCATTTCAGGCTATCAATGAAGTTCAAGTACCTGGCTTGTAAAACTCTCTCTGCATGCCTGCAGATGAAGGTTGGTAGACTTTAGAAAGCAAGCAATTACTAAATGTACTGAATAAGACTCACATTCCTTTCAATCTTTTACCCACCAGTCAGTAGGATACAGACAGCCAAGAGGTATGCTTAGAAATGCAGAAAATTATGGCTCTTGATTGCAGGAGGTGTTGGAAAAATGCTCCAACTTCTGCACCATTCCCTAGCCATCGCCACGTACTTTGTGCCCCCTCAGATTTCTGGGGTGCATCACACCCCTGGCTGTAATAAAGGGTTTATAAATACTTATCAACATTATTACACTCCCTTTTACACCCATGTATTCTTTCACCTTTGATACTACAATTTAAAGTTTACTGCTGTAGAGCAATGTTCTTTGTTCCTCCAGCAGGCGGTTCTGTCCTCTCTGAGAACAACAGAGTTCTTTAATGTCTAACAAGCTGAACAGGTGAAGGACAAGAGAATAAAGCAGACTTACTCCATAATTAATGTAGCTGTCACACAAAAGGCACATTTATCATTTCCTGTAAGGTTCTGCTTTAAATGATTACATTCCCCTGCCTTGTATTTTCCCTATTAGTCCCACAGATGAACCTCACAATGAAAAGGCTTTTACACTAGTATCACAAATCCCAGACCTTGGAGCAACGTAAGCTAGGCAACGGCACAAGGTCTGGGAAGGATGTCGGATTCTCTTGGACATTTCAAAAGGGGAAAGAAAATTGTTCTCGGGAGCATCCACTTCAGACAGACAACTCTCCCAACAAATCACACGTTTGGGTAGGACACAATTAGACCAAACCAAATCATGAGAAAACAAATAAATTATTCCTTGACACATTCAAAAAAATTAGCAAACTAGAATGCTATTTGGCCCTAAACAGAGAGTAGACAGTGGCAGAATACCTGACCACTGTGACTGACCCAAACTTAAGGAAAGCTTTGACCATGTCCAGACTCAGTGAGCATATACCTACAAAATGAGGTGGAAGGCAGACCTGGCTCTCAAGAGAAGACACTGAGCACACTGCCCACAAAATGAGGTGGAGACTGAGCTGCACTTCCTAGCCTCCTGCCAAATGTATGACCATATTAGAGACACATACTTCCCTCAGATTACACAGACCCACAAAAAAATTGAAAAAAAATAATTGGGTGAAATAAAACAGTGTGCAATCACAGCAGCAAAATGTGGGACCTGTTGCCAAAAGAAAAGGGCAACCAGTGAAGAACAAACACCTTTTGTATTTATTACAGAAGAAGCCTATGTCACCAAGGCTGGACAAGCCATCTGTTCCACCGAAGCAGTCCCAGCTCCATCCATACACACCTCCCAGACACACACACACACACACTTCCTACCCATACGAATATCCTCAACCCTCAGCCTCACTGTATCTGTCTTCACTTCTGGGGGGCATTAGCTACACAACACACTCCCTGCCCAGTCCTGAGGCAGAATGATGAACCCACTACTCTAGTCCCAGCTCAACACAGGGCCCTGTCAGCAGCTGGGGGAGTCATTAGAAACACTGATGTAATGTAATGTGTGTTTATGCAGGGGGAATATCAATGTATCATCAGTATTTATTCATTTCATCGATCCATGAATGGCTGGCTGATGGCAATAGTACTATTGTCATGGTACTGTAATACTGTTATTATCATGGTACTGTAATACTATTATTGTGATGGTACTGTAATACTATTATTGTCATGGAACTGTAAACCCCAGTTGTTTGGACGACGCTCTGAGGTCAAAGTGCAGAGTAGGGAGTTTATTGTCTGTGACAAGTGTAAATAACTGGGGTTTCTTTGAGTCTGACGCAATGATATGATACCACCTCCTGATTCAGTCCTGTCTGTCTGTCTCTGTCTGTCTCTGTCTGTCACTGTCTGTGTAAGTGACATCACTTATCTCAGAAGCCCTGAGGCCCAAGGTGTTTCAGGCGCTGCTGGTTTTGGTCTCCAGAAGTTTGTTTTGGCATTTGTCAGGATTGTTTCTTTGAGGAAAAGCAGTCTGTGCGTTTGCTTTTCATTTGGCCTACTTAGTGTTAGAAACGGAATTGGAAACAAACAAAAAAATTATCTGATAAAAATAAATGTCATGCAATGGTGGATTACTATGGCAACCAGGAACCAATGAGTTTAACTTTGACTTCTAGATGGCTTTAAATTATGGAGTGGTAAACTGAGGTATGGGAATCAAAATGGCGTCTTACTAATGTTATGTATCAACAGAGAGGTTTCACTCTCACCAAAATGTGTCCAAAATAAGCCCTATGGGCTTATTTTGGACCTAAGCTTGTCGCCTGCCTTCCCTCCTTTAGGACAACGTTATTATATGCAGATCTCTGCTATCAACCAAAGCCAGTAAACTGTTGTTCCAGCTGACAGGTAATATTGGCCATTTTGTCTCTGTTGTGGAGTAGCCTACAAACTAATGAGTATAAACTTCCACTCCTGAGATCATTAGTGTTTAGACACAACAATGAACTGCCTTCCATTATCGATAAGGACACTTAAGCTGTGTTGTGGTTGGAAGAAATAACTAAATATACCACAGTAACCATGGTTACGGGCCCAACGCTTTAAACCGCTAGGCTACCTTAACTAAAGATACCACAGTAACCAAGGTTATTGGCCAAACGTTCTTAACCGCTTGGCTACCTTAACTAAAGATACACAGCAAAGACTAGGAAGAACGGTGGCTTGGTAATACATGTATGTGCCCTATACATGCTGTAGGCATGATACTTAATTATTTCAACAACTCCAGGAATATACTTTAAATGGTTAGCTTACTTAGTAGGTAATATCTAACAGCATGTTTTTAGGTCATATCTAACAGCATGTTTTGTCTTATATGGCTCTTCTGTAGCACATTTTGGTAATACCTAAATACCTTAATTGATTCCTGTATTCCCCTGCTATGGCCTAGGATCATAGTGTGTATAAATGCTGAGCTCTGCTATTTAGTGCACTCCGCACTCATGCTTTTATAGAACTGTGCGATTATGTAAGAAATCTCTGAATATTCATCTGAAACCCTTTTATTGTTCTTGGTTGTAGGGGCCTGTGCTATAGCATGTGGTATTTCACCTGCTTTAACAAGGGCCAGGGGACCAACAGTTGAAGGCAGCCACTGCCATCAGTTATACAGACACCAGAGCACTTTAAATCAGCCATAGAGCCACATCCTTCCCTACCAAGCCAGGTAGTACCAGGGTATGATACCAAGTAAAAAATAATTAATTAATGTCAAGCCCTTCATGACGTAAAAATGTTTTGTACAAGCTGTTCTCTCTCTCCCTTAACATCGGGCAGATGATATTGGAGCATGAGGTCTGAAACAAACAGGCTCAGCAGAAGTTTCTACAAGCCATCAGACTGATGAACACTTGAACTGGACTGACCACCTGCTCTGATTCTCTGCACCTTAGCACACACACACACAGACATTCACACATATATACATTCATGCTAGACCAGGCAGAGTTTTGTGTTGCCTAGGGCGGCAGAATGTCCAGGGCCGGCCCTGTGCTGCACACATCCCAACTGCTGCTACCAGACACTTATTAAACTGCTCAATTTATACACTTGTCCCCCCTTCCCCAATACACATATACATATTATACTATAAATTGTGCCCTCCTGTATTCTACTTATGGGGATCAATAAAGTACCTATCTATCTATCTATCTATCTATCTATCTATCTAACATGTTTATTCTATTCTACTGCCATTTATGCTCATATTCTTATTTTTTTACTATTTTTTTACTATTCTTATTGTTGTTGCATTGTCGAGAAGGAACCTGCAAGTAAACATTTTGTTGGATGATATATACAAACCTTGAAAGGAGCAGCTGTTGATCATTTGTCAATCATTGATGCCAAACTGTGAGTGTTTAACCAACCCTGGGCCCCAGGTATCCATTACTGTTCACCAGTCGCCTTGAGAGCAATCTGTCATGCACAGAGAGATGGATGTGACCTGACAACCATGATTCATAAAAAGTTATCCACACGCTGGACCTTTTGGGAGGGATAAAAGACTGAGGTGCTGGAGGACTCTGTTGTGCTCTCTTGCTCTAGAAATAAGGTATTTTTGTGGTTTAGTTACAGAAAATTGAAGGGTCGTAACATCATGGTCATGCCAACTTCAGGACCATGTGTAGTACCCGACATCTCATAGGATGCTGCTGTAAACAGGATTTCAACTGGTTTATTGATAAATTAGGTGCTTTCAGTAAAACAAAACACTTTAAATCTAATTTCTTACCATTGTCATTATTTTCCTATTGACACATTCTTCTGTCACCCACCCTGGCAGAATATAGCATACTGTGAAATTGTTTCTGCATGGTTTCTTAATAATGATTATGTGTGGCTGCAATTACATTTATAAATATGACACGTTGTTTCTGTTAATTTGGGCAAATACAAAAAGCCATGGCAATTAGCAAAATCACCTCCTACAGTAGTAATTAAGACTGAGGCCTCTGTGGGAGAACATTAAAATAATTGAATGCAATTTAACTTAAATATATATGATAATTGCTTTAACCTTGAATGCCCACAACCATTGTCTGTAAGAAAGAAAGAAAGAAAGAAAATACGGTATGTGTGTGAGTGGGTGATATATTGCACAAAGAGAGAAAGAAAGTGAGAGAGGAGGAGAATATTATCTATCCACTCTCTCTTGTTGGGGCACTGGAACAGCATTTGCAGTTCCCTGGGGATAATATAGTCAGTGTAGTGAAATTCTTCAGCCTGTCTGTAAATGCAAAGAAAGGAGGAACACACTTGGAGGGCTTTCCAACAAACAAAATATGAATTTGGCAAATCCAATAAACCCAATAAAATTGCCAAAAAATATATTTTTTTTTATATATATTAGGACTGGTTGTTAGAAAGGTTTGCAAATGTAAAAAAAAAAAAAAAACAGAAATACCTTATTTACAGAAGTATTCAGACCCTTTGCTTTGACACTCGAAAATTGAGCTCAGGTGCACCCTGTTTACAATGATCATCCTTGAGATGTTTCTAGTAGTTACCTACCTGACCAAGTCCCTTCTCCCCCGATTGCTCAGCTCTTGGAAGAGTCTTGGTGGTTCCAAACTTCTTCCATTAAAGAATGGTAAATTCAAATGATTAGACATGATTTGGAAAGGCACACACCTGTCTATATAAGGTCCCACAGTTGACAGTGCATGTCAGAGCAAAAAACAAGCCATGAGGTCGAAGGAATTGTCTGTAGAGCTCCGAGACAGGATTGTGTTGAGGCACAGATCTGGGGAAGGGTACAAAACAATTATGCAGCATTGACGGTTCCCAAGAACACAGTGGCCTCCATCATTCTTTAATGGAAGAAGTTTGGAACCACCAAGACTCTTCCAAGAGCTGAGCAATCGGGGGAGAAGGGACTTGGTCAGGGAGGTAACTAAGAACATGATGGTCACTCTGACAGAGCTCTAGAGTCCTCTGTGGAGATGGGAGAACCTTCCAGAAGGACAACCATCTTTGTTGCACTCCACCAATCAGGCCTTTATGGTAGAGTGGCCAGACGGAAGCCACTCTTCAGTAAAAGGCACATGACAGCTCGCTTAGAGTTAAAAGACACCTAAAGACTCTCAAACAAGATTCTCTGGTCTGATGAAACCAAGATTGAACTCCATAAATTACCGAACATTTCCAAAAAACAGTTTTTGCTTTGTCATTATGGGGTATTGTTTGTAGATTGATGAGGAATAAGGCTGTAATGTAACATAATGTGGAAAAAGTCAAGGAGTCTGAAAACCTTCTGAAGGCCCTGTATACATTCAATAATTTTCATTCTGAGCCTAGGGCCTTCCCTGGCTGCACATTCTGTTCCAGACCAACCCTATCACACCTTACTGAACTAATTAACTAAACATCAATCCCTGAATCAGGTGTAGCTGTTGGCAACATTTCAGTGACACATTCCTAAAGGATATCCATGGTTACTAGGCTACTAGTTCCTGCAACAGTGGGTGCTATGTTTTCTAAGAATCAGCCTCTTTACTTCAAACGTCTACTACTTTGAGGTGTGACCTATAGCGATGTGTCCCGTTAAAAATTGATGAAAATGAAGTAGCCATGAAGTGCTTTGAAAGGCTGGTCATGGCTCACATCAACGGCATCATCCCAGTTCCCTAGACCCACTCCAATTTGCATACTGCCCCAACAGATCCAGAGAAGATGCAATCTCAATTGCACTCCACACTGCCCTTTCCCACCTCAACAAAATAACACCTATGTGAGAATGCTGTTCATTGACTACATGTCAGCGTTCAACACCATAGTGCCCACAAAGCTCATCACTAAGCTAAGGACCCTGGGACTAAACACCTCCCTCTGCAACTAGATCCTGGACTTCCTGACGTGCTGCCCCCAGGTGGTAAGGGTAGGCAACAACACATCTGCCATGCTGATCCTCAACACTGGGGCCCCTCAGGGGTAAGTGCTCAGTCCCCTCCTGTACTCCCTGTTCACCCACGACTGAGTGTACAAACACGACTCCAACACCATCATTAAGTTTGCTGATGACACAGCAATGGTAGGCATGATCACCGACAACAATGAGACAGCCTATAGAGAGGAGGTCAGAGACCTGGCAGTGTGGTGCCAGGATAAAAACCTCTCCCTCAATGTGAGCAAGACAAAGGAGCTGATCGTGGACTACAGGAAAAGGGGGGCCGAACAGGCCCCCATTAACATTGACGGGGCTGTAGTGGAGCGGGTCGAGAGTTAAGTTCCTTGGTGTCCACATCACCAACAAACTATCATGGGCCAAACACACCTAGACAGTTGTGAATAGGGCACGACAACACCTTTCCCCCCTTATCTATGCATAGTCACTTTACCCCTACCTACAAGTACAAATTACCTCAACTAACTTGTACCCCCGCACAATGACTCTAATGACTTAATTTTTTTACTTTAGTTTATTTGGTAAATCTTTTCTTAACTCTTTCTTCAACTACATTGTTGGTTAAGGGCTTGTAAGTAATCTACACCTTACCGTGAATTCGGCGCATGTGACAAATAAAGTTTGAGTTGATTTGAAGGATAGGATACCACAACACAATAAAAAAAGCTTTGGGGATTTGTGGAAGATAAAGATGTTTACCCATGATCAACTCATCTTTAAAGCACACATACAGCCCATTGAAAAGGGAGATCAGAGTTGATTAGCGTTACAAAAGCAAAATCAGTGGTACAAAGCCAAAAACAAAAACAAACAAATTGTCATGTCAGAGTTTTTATATATTTTTAATGTATTTTATTAAACTTTTATTTAACTAGACAAGTCAGTTAAGAATACATTATTATTTACAAGTTAGGTTGAGATGGTTTGTTCTATTCTACAGCCCTGTTTTTATTTCGTTTCAGGCTATAGGCTCAGGAACATTGGTTGGGATAGCAACCACCAAGATGGAATCTACGAGAGGTGGTTGCCAGTGAGATTGTGGGATAAGCATGGAAACCAAGTAGCAAAAAAAAAGCCCATCATTAACAGTCCAGGGACCGTGGGGGAGCTCTCTGGTTCCTTAAAACAGCAGCAAAACAGACATTAACAAGGTCTGCAACACAAAACATTGGTATTCAGATGAGAGATGTTTTGTGTTGACCACCGTATATTAATTTACTGTGGATCTCCAGAGAGGGGAAATAGAGAAAGAGTGTATTTGCTATAATGACACGTCCCAGTAGCATAGGATTTAGGATAGGATTTAGGAGGCAATGAATAACCTTTTGAATCTGTCAATAAAGGTAAATAAAGCACTTCAAAGATATTGCTGCAGAGTTACTCCCTCTTCTCTTCTATTTCTCTTTCTTTTTCTCTCTCACACATTCAAACACACACTTCAAGTGAATATAATAGGATTATATTTCAGTACTAACTGTGCAAGATGTTACTACTGCAGGAAACTGTGCAAGATGTTACTACCAAAGGAAACTGTACAAGATATTACTACTATTACCATCTAATGATATGGAAATGGCTCTCCACTCTATTTCAGGGCCCAGCAGCTTGGCACCCAGTGTCATTTTAACAGTGTGACAGCTCCACTGTACATGTTTAATAGAAGGCTCTTCAGTCCTCCAACAGCACAGAGCGACCATCCAGAAACACTAGGCTACTGCCATGCTAGGATGCCTGGTTAAAAAGGGATAGAGCAGGAATGAGGCTTTGGATAGTTAGATTTACGCAGTTATTTAAAGACGTGTGATATGAATTAATAAGCAGTGTGGGTTCTTGACTAGTTCAACATATGGTAAAACCATTCAGAAAATCTGTTTATTTTAAAATAAATGTTCATGGTCTTCCTGACTTTAATGAGCTGACACCCCTCTGGGGAATTCTTTGAGCAGGAGACTAGATCACATCAAAGACTGAATCTTAGGATTGTGTTAATCAGACTGGAACTGGCTGTTCTGTCAACTCAACAGACTATGGTTCCTCCAATCTTAAACAGTTAGGGGACCGTTGGGGAAAAAGCTCTATCAGGTTCCTTTGAACGCCAGACAAAAATATATTACTGAGGTCCCCAACACTAAAGCTTGGTATTCAGAAGATGTGGTCCTCCGTGGATTCATTTACTGTGGATCCCCAGAGAGGGGAAATAGAGAACGTGCGTACTTGCTATAATGACACGTCTACATTTTTTTAATAGGATTTAAAAGATTTTGATTGACCTTTGGAATTCTGTAATGCAGGTAAATAAAGCACTTAACAGATATTGCTGCAGAGTTTCTCTCGCTCTCTTTCCCCCCTCCCTCTCGCTCTCCCTCCCTCCCTCTCTCCTCCCTCTTTCCCCCCTCCCTCCCTCCCTCTCTCCTCCCTCCCTCTCTCCCCCTCCTTCAGCTCAAAACGTTTCTTAAAACCTGCTCTGGTCTATCTTTAGCACCAACCAAGTCTATATATATCCTCATGTTCCAGACAGGCACTCACACTGGTCCCTCTCTCTCTTTCTCCCTCCATCACACTCTCAACAAGTCTATTTAGATCCTCTCTCTCCATCTCCTTTCATCCTTCGTCTTCCTCCCTTTTCGCTTGTTTGTTTTCTTGTTTTCCCACTGCCCTTTTCATCTCTCTCTCTCTCTTTCACTTTCTCATTCTCAGTCTTTCCACCTCTTCTTCTCTCCTTTTCCTGAGAAAGAGGAGCAGAGATGATTATTTGTTTTCTTTAACCTTTATTTAACTAGGCAAGTCAGTTAAGAACAAATTCTTATTTACAATGATGGCCTAGCAAAAGGCAAAAGGCCTCCTGTTGGGATGGGGGCTGGGATTAAAAATACAAATAAATTAAATAAACATATAGGACAAAACACACATCACGACAAGAGAGACAACACACCACTACATAAAGAGAGACCTAAGACAACAACATAGCATGGCAGCAACACATGACAACACAGCATGGTAGCAACAACATGACAACAACATGGTAGCAGGACATTGTAGCAGCACAAAACTTGGTACAAACATTATTGGGCACAGACGACAGCACAAAGGGCAAGAAGGTAGAGACAACAATACATCACGCAAAGCCGCCACAACTGTCAGTAAGAGTGTCCATGACTGAGTCTTTGAATGAAGAGATTGAGATAAAACTGTCCAGTTTGAGTGTTTGTTGCAGCTCTTTCCAGTCACTAGCTGCAGCGAACTGAAAAGACGAGCGACCCGGGGATGTGTGTACTTTTGGTACCTTTAACAGAATGTGACTGGCAGAACGGGTGTTGTATGTGGAGGATGAGGGCTGCAGTAGATATCTCAGATAGGGGGGAGTGAGGTCTAAGAGGGTTTTTATAAATAAGCATCAACCAGTGGGTTGCGACAGGTATACAGAGATGACCAGTTTACAGAGGAGTATAGAGTGCAGGTATGTGTCCTATTAGGAGCATTGGTTGCAAATCTGATGGCCGAATGGTAAAGAACATCTAGCCGCTCAAGAGCCTTACCTGCCGATCTAATCTAGCATGGGTAGGATGGTCATCTGAATCAGGGTTAGTTTGGCAGCTGGAGCGATTAGATTTAACTTTAGCCTGCAGCTTTGATATGTGCTGCGAGAAGGACAGTGTACAGTCTAGCCATACTCCCAAGTACTTATATGATGTGACTACCTCAAGCTCTAAACCCTCAGAGGTAGTAATCACACCTGTGGGGAGAGGGGCATTTTTCTTACCAAACCTCATGACCTTTGTTTTGGAGGTGTTCAGAACAAGGTTAAGGGCAGATAAAGCTTGTTGGACACTAAGAAAGCTTTGTTGTAGAGCATTTAACACAAAATCCGGGGAGGGGCCAGCCGAGTATAAGACTGTATCATCTGCATATAAATGGATAAGAGAGCTTCCTACTGCCTGAGCTATGTTCTTTATGTAAATTGAGAAGAGCGTGGGGCCTAGGTAGTTATCAAACCAGGCCAAAGACCCCTCAGAGACACCAATACACCCTAGCTGGCCCACTATAATGGAATGGTCTACCGTATCAAAAGCTTTGGCCAAATCAATAAAAAATAGCAGCACAACATTGCTTAGAATTAAGGGAAACGGTGACATAATTGAGGACCTTTAAGGTTGAATTGACACATCCATAACCTGAGCAGAAACCAGATTGCATACCAGAGAGAATACTATAGAAAGCCAGACAGTTGCTTATTGACAAGTTTATCCAACACTTTTGATAAACAAGGCAAAATAGAAATAGGCCTATAACAGTTAGGATCAGCTTGTTCTCCCCCTTTAATTAAAGTGGCTGCGTTCCAACCAATGGGAACCTCCCCAGAGAGGAGAGACAGGTTAAAAAGGTCAGCGATAGGCTTGGCGATGATAGGGGCAGCAACCTTAAAGAAGAAAGGGTCTAAACCAGGAGTTCTTAAACCTTTTCAGCGTGGGACCCAAGCTTATGAAAAAATGCAACTATACGTAAATATCAGTACATTTAATTGCCCTTATGCCTAAAACAAATGCAATATAGACAAAAACAAATAACAATTACATTAAATACCCATATAAATATAAATTCATGTTTATTTGTCCCCATGAAAAACACTCTTACATATCTGTCTAGGTTGTAACTGATTGATCACATCACACAGATGTATAACAGAACACACAGACAGGCTCAGTTTTTGATAGTGCAACCCTAAGTAACAGTACAGATACAATTATCAGGCCTACTGTACAAAGTTCCAACCTAGAGTTGTTTTAAACAATAATTTATACAGTAAGATGTACAGTAGGCCTGAACATTTTTCATCTTCATCTGTCCTTAGGGTTGCACTAAGTACAGTAGCTAACTAACTATCATTTGCTAGCTATTAGCTGTGTACAAGGGGATTGTTTGAAAGAGAAACTCACATCTTCAAATGTTACTATGAGAGCTAGTACTCCCTTATTTCTGCTCATCATCACCTGTAAGAAAGTGACAACAATGCCGTGCTAGCTGACTTACTTTTCCACTGTCGAAGCACTGTTTCCTGAAGCATTGTGCCTTGTTCTGAAATAACTCCCTGGATTTACCGTCATGCTGCGGATGTTTGGTCAGGACGTGTTGTTTTAATTTGTTCGTTTTGAGAGACTCATTACTAAGTACTTCCCCAGCTTGTCTTTCCTCTAAATGGATGTTTTATGAACTCCCTGTGTAGGCTTCTGAAATGGAATGGAACTGAAAACTGCTATTTTCATAATGGCTGGCGCCTAGCCCTGTCTGGATGGATGGGTGGGTCCTCTACCGGGGGGCCGCTGGCCTGGTATACATTTTAATGCACCGTTGTCGACCCCACCTGCCATGTATTAGCCCAGGAAACACTGAGGTCAATCGATAGAAGGAATATTCTGCTGTGCCCTTGCTAACATGTCATGTAGTTATAGCAACAAAGGCAGCCTGCCACATTTTTGTTACGTTACAGCCTTATTCAAAAATAATAAAATAAATAAAACAATTTCCTCAGCAATCTACACACAACACCCAATAATGACAAAGCAAAAACAGGTTTTTAGAAATGTTTGCAAATGTATTAAACTTTACAACAGAAGTATTCAGACCCTTTGCTATGAGACTCGAAATTGAGCTCTTGTGCATCCTGTTTCCACTGATCATCCTTGAGATGTTTCTACAACTTGATTGGAGTCCACCTGTGGTAAATTCAATTGATTGGGCACACACCTGTCTATATAAGGTCCCACAGTTGACAGTGCATGTCAGAGCAAAAACCAAGCCATGAGGTCGAAGGAATTGTCTGTAGAGCTCTGAGACAGTATTCTGTCGAGGCACAGATCTGGGGAAGCGTACCAAAACATTTCTGCAGAATTGAAGGTCCCCATGAACACAGTGGCCTCCATTGTTCTTAAATTAAAGACGTTTGGTTACCAAGACTCTTCCTAGAGCTGGCCGCCCGGCCAAACTGCGCAATCGGGGGAGAAGGGCCTTGGTCAGGGAGGTAACCAAGAACCTGATGGTCACTCCGACAGAGCTCTAGAGTTCCTTTGTGGAGATGGGAGAACCTTCTAGAAGGACAGCCATCTCTGCAGCAATCCACCAATCAGGCCTTTATGGTAGAGTGGGCAGACGGAAGCCACTCCTCAGTAAAAGGCACTTAACAGCCCGCTTGGAGTTTGACAAAATGCACCTAAAGATTATTTGGTCTGATGAAACCAAGATTGAACTCTTTGGCCTGAATGCCAAGCGTCACGTCTGGAGGGAACCTGGCACTATCCCTACGGTGAAGCATGGTGATGGCATCATGCTGTGCGGATGTTTGTCAGTGGCAGGGACTGGGAGACTATTCAGGATAGAAGCAAATATGAACGGAGCAAAGTACAGAGAGATCCTTGATGAAAACCTGTTTCAGAGTGCTCAGGACCTCAGACTGGGGCGAAGGTTCACCTTCCAACAGGACAACGACCCTAAGCACACAGCCAAGACAACGCAAGAGTGGCTTCGGGACAAGTCTCTGAATGTCCTTGAGTGGCCCAGCCAGAGCCCGGATTTGAATCCGATCTAACATCTCTGGAGAGACCTCCCCATCCAACCTGACAGAGCTTGAGACGATCTGCAGAGAAGAATGCGAGAAACTCCGCAAATACAGGTGTGCCAAGCTTGTTGCGTCATACCCAAGACTCAAGGCTGTAATCGCTGACAAAGGTGCTTCAACAAAGTACTGAGTAAAGGGTCTGAATACTTATGTAAATGTGATTTTAAATTTTTTTAATAGATTTGCAAACATTTAAAATTATGTTTTTGTTTTGTCATTATGGGATACTGTGTGTAGATTGATGAGAAAAACATTCAAATTTTTATAAATTTTAGAATAAGGCTGTAACGTAACAACATTTGGAAAAAAGCGGTCTGAATACTTTCCAAATGCACTCTATGGGCCTCTGTGAGTCTCTAAGATGAATTAATCTGTTTTGATTGGAGTGTGTGCAAGAAAGATATGCATCAAGGGAGTATTTGAAAAGTAATAACTTCAATAGGATATTGATATAGGCTCACACCAAATGCCAACCTGATGAAAGAAGTGGTTAGCCTTTATCATTATGATGAAGGTCAAGATGGCCGAAACATCAAACTCTTTTCTTCCACTGGGCCAAACAGCTATACTAACCTCTTCCATCACATTCAGGATGTATTATCTCTTAACAGATAATACATCCTCTATTGGTCAACCAGACCACGGTCATAGAAGTGTCAAAGCCATGGAGGCAATACTGAAAATGGACATGTAGTCCATCATCAGGGTGATTGTGAGACAAGTCAAGGGCATGGGTATGATGGGGAAAGGGACTAGAGTGGCCATTTGTGTTGTATCGCTACCAACAGTCGCATAAAACGGCTCTGATTTCATCCCATCAATAGAAGACTGGAATGCAAGGCAACAATGAGTACGTTTCTATGCACACTAATAATTCAGTATTATTAAACTCCATTATGGAATTAGTCACGTAAACACTTTACTCTGCTTATCTTAATTGGCTTAAGGTCATAATTGAAGTAAACACATGCTGAATAAAACACCTGGATTTCTGACCAATCCTTTGAATTATTAGGACATGTAAACACCTTAATCAGAGTTTCAGTGGTGTATTTGATTTGCGCATGTGCTAGCACCAGCAGCGCTAGCCTCCCTCTTTTCTGCGTGTGAAGTGAGTTCGGAAAAACTGAAAGAATGCATCTAAGAAATTGTTTTTGCGTACAAATGTTATATTTCCGAAATCAATATCAAATAGGCTTCCAAAAATAACATGGTTGCTGTGGTAGAATGTTTATTTTGATTGCCGATTTTCTGCATTATCAAAGACCCATCAGGTAGCCTAATTTCAGATGTGTCCATGTAAAAAGGATTATTAGGGAAATCGTTCTTCTTGCAAAGCATGTCAACGTTTCAATCAAACTATTATATTCATCTGAGTGTGCATGTAAACATACCAAATAAGTCTGAGATATGACAAAACCTAATACATTTGCCTCATATCGAATGTTTACCCAGAACATCCCAAAGAGCTCAGACTATCAGACAACCTTGTATTAAAACTATGTCCAAAAATATGTATATTTTTGGACAGTCTGATGTACATGACTGTGCGGAGTCTGAGCCTTTGGGAACCAATTTATGACAGGCCGTCAGAGAGAGAGAACAGGGTTTGCCCCCCATCGCTATCCTCTCTGCCCCTTTGCTATAATACCTTATGCAACGGCTGAGTAATTCCCTCTACTAACTGTAAAGGCAAGGCAATTAAGGCAGAAGTCAACTGGACCAGTAGATTAGATTAGATTTTACTGACAGAGGAGGACTTTCAACACTGCCCAGCTCAGGGTAATAAGTCTGGCTACTTATTGAAATTATTTGAACACAGATACCAAAAATTGACTACTTATTAAAACTATTTGAATACAGATTTCAGAAAGTGACTAGTTTTTAAAACTATTTGAATACGGATTTCAGAAAGTGACTAGTTTTTAAAACTATTTGAATACGGATTTCAGAAAGTGACTCGTTTTTAAAACTATTTGAATACAGATCTCATAAAGTAACTACTTGTCAGGTTTAGGTTTCAGAGATGCCTAGGGTACTGACAGGATAAGTGTTTGTATAGAGTTCTAGCAGACTATGTGCATTTTGTGTTTCGCCCCCAATTAGAGGCAGCTGCTACGTGTTGTCTCTAATTGGGGATCCTATTTAAGTTATTGCCTGCCCAAGTGTTTGTTGGTCATTGTTGTGATTAGGTGCTTGTAAGCACACGCACGTTACGTTTGTTCTTGTTTTGGATCCGTTAATAAAGTATGTCGATCCACTTCAGCGCTGCGCCTTGGTTCATCCACACACACAGCCGTGACACTACTTCCGTAAACTATTTGAATACATATCTGAGAAAGCAACTACTTTAAAGAAATGTAATACAGACGTCAGGATGTGACTACTTTTCGGAAACTATTGGATTGGCTGCCTTCAACTAACGGCAGGGCTGTATCTGGAACTGCATGTTGAAGATAGAAATAGAATGAATAAAGCACACACAATCTCCTATACAGTCATATTTAATCTGCACAATGCATTTCTATCTGAACATAGTGTCAATATCCTTTATTCTGAATGTCCATTGCCCCAGGTGTACATAATCTAATCAAGCCAATTAACCAATGATCATTTGTACAGAGAAGTATAAATAAATTGTGACACTCATATTTACATTATAGAATGTACAGTAGAAAAAAATTGTAAGTGACAGAATTGCTGCAGTAAAAGCTTTATTAGCAACATGAAATTGCTGCCAGTGATCAACAACAAATCTAACACACATGGACTTTGGTTCCAAATGTGTAAAAATAAAACACAATTACAGTAAAAAAGGCACAGAAGGGAAAAAAACACAAAAATGCACAGTCCTGTTGTAATCTATATGATCTGCAGTCCTGTTGTAATCTATATGATCTGCAGTCCTGTTGTAATCTATACGACCTGCAGTCCTTTTGTAATCTATACGACCTGCAGTCCTGTTGTAATCTATACGACCTGCAGTCCTGTTGTAATATATACGATCTGCAGTCCTGTTGTAATCTATACGACCTGCAGTCCTGTTGTAATCTATACGATCTGCAGTACTGTTGTAATCTATACGATCTGCAGTACTGTTGTAATCTATACGACCTGCAGTCCTGTTGTAATCTATACGACCTGCAGTCCTGTTGTAATCTATACGATCTGCAGTCCTGTTGTAATCTATACGACCTGCAGTCCTGTTGTAATATATATACGATCTGCAGTCCTGTTGTAATCTATACGACCTGCAGTCCTGTTGTAATCTATACGATCTGCAGTACTGTTGTAATCTATACGATCTGCAGTACTGTTGTAATCTATACGACCTGCAGTCCTGTTGTAATCTATACGATCTGCAGTACTGTTGTAATCTATACGATCTCAGGTCATCTAAAACAAAATGTGCTCAGTGTTGTAGGGACCAATCTGGCATTTCTGCAGGACCAGACCAGCACTTCAGATTGCAGCACACATTGTGATATTTGCTCCTCTCTGACCCGGCACATCAACGGTGGCCCTTTTCCCGATGATGTTTCTTCCAGGTTAAACCCTGGTTCTACATAAATGATTTCATGTGGGGTCTGATTAGCCTCCAACTCCATGACTCTCTGAAAGAAATCAAACACAGTATGTGTAAATGCTTTTCAGTATGTCCTACTGTATGTACTGTAACCCATGTTTACATGTAGAGTAGCATAGTGTAAAACTCACTATAGAACAAGACATATTGGATAGACACCATACTTGGACGTATTGGTTCCGGAGTTCCTTGACCCGCTCACTGTTCCTGAACAAATGTTTCATTCAAACTCTGTGTTTGGTCAGAGTCTGAGCAATGGTATTCAGGCTGATGCTTTCCACATTGTGAAATACAAGGTTGTCCACTACAATTTCTGGTCTGAATTTCTCTCAGTTTTATCAGCAATGACCAATCCTACAATGGCATGCTCTTGGTCTTCACTGAGGAGCTTTCCTCTTCCCCCAGAGGGAGGAAGACATTGCGTCCTTTAGAGGAACAAAAATACAACATACAGCGGGTGAAATAAGTATTGAACACGTCATCATTTGTCTCAGTAAATATATTTCCAAAGGTGCTATTGACATGAAAGTTTCACCAGATGTTGGTAACAACCCAAGTAATCCATTCATACAAAGAAACCAAAACAAATAATTTCAGAAATTAAGTTATGTGTAATAATGTGAAATGACACAGGGAAAAAGTATTGAACACATGAAGAAAGGGAGGTTCAAAAAGGCATGGAAAGCCAAGACAACCGCTAAAAACTATCAGTAATTAAAAAGCAATCCAGCCCCCTGTCAGTGCAAATTAATATCAGCTGGTTCAGTCCCAACTGATGGCCTACAAAAAGGTATCATTGCCAAGGTGTCACACAAGACACATTTCATGATGGGTAAAAGCAAAGAGCTGTCTCAAGACATTCACAACCTAATTGTTGCAAAACATAATGATGGCATTGGTTATAGGCGCATTTCTAAGCTTCTGAATGTTCCAGTAAGCACTGTTGGGGCCATAATACGGAAGTGGAAAGACAATCATTTCACCATAAATTTGCCTCGACCAAAATGTCATGTCAATAGCACCTTTGGAAATATATTTACTGAGAAAAATGGTGACGTGTTCAATATTTATTTCACCCGCTGTATGTATTTGCATTGGGAAATACATCAGTTGCATCAGTTACTGTGGGACATAGCAACAGAAATGATAGAAGAAGCCCTTGTGAAATACATTACTTATCTGTTGGTTTGTTGAAAATTCTGGATAATGGAAGCCACGGTTGACCGTCTGAGATTAGGCTGGACTCTTTCACCAGCCTCTCTCAGTGATAGGCCATGGTTTATCACATGGTCTATGATGGTGGCTCTTATTTCATCAGTGACAACAGCTCTTACTCTCCTTTGAAAACCACAACGCATTCTTACCACAACCTCTCCTTCTCCCTTGTCCTGGTCCAGCTACTCCTCTGCCTGGTCCAGTTACTCCTCTGCCTGATCCAGCTACTCCTCTGCCTGGTCCAACTACTCCTCTGCCTGGTCCAACTACTCCTCTGCCTGGTCCAACTACTCCTCTGCCTGGTCCAACTATTCCTCTCCCTGGTCCAGCTACTCCCCTCCCTGGTCCAACTACTCCTCTCCCTGGTCCAACTACTCCTCTGCCTGGTCCAGCTACTCCTCTCCTTGGTCCAGCTACTCCTCTCCCTGGTCCAGCTACTCCTCTCCCTGGTCCAGCTACTCCTCTCCCTGGTCCAGCTACTCCTCTCCCTGGTCCAGCTACTCCTCTCCCGGGCCCAGCTACTCCTCTCCCTGGTCCAGCTACTCCTCTCCCTGGTCCAACTACTCCTCTGCCTCGTCCAGCTACTCCTCTCCCTGGTCCAGCTACTCCTCTGCCTGGTCCAACTACTCCCCTCCCTGGTCCAACTACTCCTCTGCCTGGTCCAACTACTCCTCTCCCTGGTCCAGCTACTCCCCTCCCTGGTCCAACTACTCCTCTCCCTGGTCCAACTACTCCTCTGCCTGGTCCAGCTACTCCTCTCCTTGGTCCAACTACTCCTCTCCCTGGTCCAGCTACTCTTCTGCCTGGTCCAGCTACTCCTCTCCCTGGTCCAGCTACTCCTCTCCCTGGTCCAGCTACTCCTCTCCCTGGTCTAACTACTCCTCTGCCTCGTCCAGCTACTCCTCTCCCTGGTCCAGCTACTCCTCTGCCTTGTCCAGCTGTTTCAATATAACTTTTGAGCTGCTGTTGTTGCAGAAGTAGAGGCTTTATACTATATTTAAGGTTTTGACCATTAGGTCTTCATTTCTGGTATGCTATGTGCAAGCATTTGTAAATAAGACAAGAAAGATCCATAATTTTGGTATTGGGTAAGCTTGTATGTAAAGAAAATTTAAGCATTTTAGAAACGTGTTAATTAACTGCATATTCTGTGAAAACAACATGAATTGTGTTAATGGTCCACAACAGATGGATGTTGTGCTAATTGTGTTTAGAGTATTGAAAATGTGAATAAAGATTGGACAAAAGGACGTTAGCGATTGTAAAAAACTGTAATGAGACTGAGCAGGCTTAATGACGCCAGAGGGGAGAGATGGGTGGAAACGTTTCCTTTTAAGCATGTCATTTCCCCACCACAACCTCGGCATCTCTGCACCGCTGCAAAATGCTGATAACACAATAAGGGAGAGAATGCTGTGCATCTCAAGCTCCCCTCTAGACCTGGCCGACCGGTGAGGGATGGATGGCGAGAACCTCCTTTATCTGGCTGATAAAGTGCTCTCTGGAGCACTGTAAGGTCTCACAAGGACAATCGTAGGGTCAGGAATCGACAAAGTGATTATGGGAGGCTGATAGTGAGAGTGCCACAGTCAATAAACTGATCAGTTGGCATAACCACAGGACCTGGAAGAAGGTGCTAGAGCATATGCTTTCAGATCATGACCACATTAATCCTGTGGTGGACTGACGGTACAAATGCTGATAAAGGATGAGGAAGAAGGAGAGTTCTGAACCCCATTTTAGACATTATTTATTTACCATGTCAGTCACGGACTCACCACAACCCCAATGAAACCCTTATAATCGCCACATAAAATAATAAATTGGCCAGTGCTTGATAATCCATACAACAAGGTCCTGGGAATGTATTTCTGAAATTACCACTAATATGCATACTATTCAATATTTTAGAGGCACCCGACTAGTCAATGTCCTGCCATGCTCTATGCAGCCTATATCCGTCAGTTCTTATTTTAAGTGAATGGTCAGGGATAGAGGCCGGAAATAGCATGTCCATCCCCAGAGATAATCTGCATATACAAAAGTATTCAGACCCCTTGATGTTTTCCACATTTTGTTACATTACAGCCTTATTCTAAAATGTATTACATTTACATTTTCCCTCATCAATCTACACACAGTACCCTATAATGACAAAGCAAAAACTAAAATATTACATTTACATAAGTATTCAGACCCTTTACGCACCTTTGGCAGCGATTACAGCCTTGAGTCTTCTTGTGTATGACGCTACAAGCTTGGCACACCTATATTTGGGGAGTTCCTCCCATTCTTCTCTGTAGATCCTCTCAAGCTCTGGCAGATTGGATGGGGAGCGTCACTGCAGAGCTATTTTCAGGTCTCTCCAGAGATGTTCGATCGGGTTCAAGTCCGGGCTCGGGCTGGGCCACTCAAGGACATTCAGAGACTTGTCCCGAAGCCACTCCTGCGTTGTCTTGGCTGTGTGCTTAGGGTCGTTGTCCTATTGGAAGGTGAACCTGAGCGCTCTGGAGCAGGTTTTCATCAAGGATCTCTCTGTACTTTGCTCCGTTCATCTTTACCTTGATCCTGACTAGTCTCCCAGTCCCTGTCGCTGAAAAACATCCCCACAGCATGATGCTTCCCTTTAGGGATGGTATCAAGTTTCCACGAGACGTGACGCTTGGCATTCAGGCCAAAGAGTTCAATCTTGGTTTCATCAGACCAGAGGATCTTGTTTCTCATTGTCTGAGAGTCTTTAGGTGCCTTTTGGCAAACTCCAAGCGGGCTGTCATATGCTTTTTACTGAGGAGTGGCCTCCGTCTGGTCAATCTGCCATAAAGGCCTGATTGTTGGAGTGCTGCAGAGATGGTTTTCCTGTTGGAAGATTCTCCCATCTCCACAGAGGAACTCTGGAGCTCTGTCAGAGTGACCATCAGATTCTTGGTCACCTCCCTGACCAAGGCCCTTCTCCCCCCATTACTCAGTTGGGCCGGGCGGCCAGCTCTAGGAAGAGTCTTGGTGATTCCAAATTTGTTCCATTTAAGAATGATGGAGGCCACTGTGTTCTTGGGGACCTTCAATTCTGCAGAAATGTTTTGGTACCCTTCCCCAGATCTGTGCCTCGACACAATCCTCTCTCGGAGCTCTACAGACAATTCCTTCGACCTCATGGCTTGGTTTTTGCTCTGACATGAACTGTGGGACTTTTATATAGACAGGTGTGCCTTTCCAAATCATGTCCAATCAATTTAATTTACCACAGGTGGACTACAATCATGTTTTAGAAACATCTCAAGAACGAACAATGGAAACAGGATGCACCTGAGCTCAATTTTGAGTCTCATAGGGAAGGGTCTGAATACTTATGTAAATAAGGTTTCTGTTTTTTATTTATTTTTATTTGTAATACATTTGCAAAAGTTTCTATAAACATGGGATATTGTGTGTAGATTGATGAGAATTCTAGTTTTTTTTAACGTAACCAAATGTGGAAAAAGTCAAGGGTTCTGAATACTTTCCAAATGCACTGTAGATAGACATGGTTTGATTTACACACCCAAGTCAGCTCAGTCTATTTGAGTTCTGTGTTTCAGCTGATTCTAAGAGAAAAATAATCAGCTGACAAAACTCCACTGATCAAAGCTCATGGATGAGCAGAGTCCAAACACACACACACACACACACACACACACACACACACACACACACACACACACAGCCGTTGCCTTAATAAGAATCTCCAGCCCAGCTCAGTTTCATAATCTCCAGCTGTTATCAGTGGACTAGCAAAGAGAAATGATTAATGGAAATGATGAATGGAAGAAGCTGGGGATGGGATTACAGACCTCGTTACCAACTCTAGTGCAGGCATTGTTTACCGTTAGTAAAACAGAGTGAAACAAAAATAGAAAGAGAGTTGAGAGCCAACTATGATGGATATCCATCAATATGCTCATCTGAATATAGTGACAGCCTTTGCACCACAGAACATTATCCTATTTAAAAACACCTAAAGGTCTTAGATCGGAGCTAGAGTTAAGCATATTAGTTGTACGCTCTTGTTACATAGGAATGATTTCCAGTTTCCACATCACAGTGGCGCATACTTTGACTGACTGGTATAGTTAAGCAATAAGGCATGAGGGGCTGTGGTATATGGCCAATATACCACAAACCCCTGAGGTGCATTATTGCTATTATAAACTTGTTACCAACGTAATTAGAGCAATGAAAATAAATGTTTTGTAATACCCGTGGTATACTGTCTGGTATACGGCTGTCAGCCAATCAGCATTCAGGGCTCGTACCACCCAGTTTATAATTCCTTATAGACAGCTTGTAGGATAGGATTTATTACTTTTCTTTGCTAAGTCAACAGAAAAGCATATTTTTCTTGAAAACAGTGTTTTTTTTATATTTTATTTTTTTCACCTTTATTTAACCAAGTAGGCCAGTTGAGAACTAGTTGTCATTTACAACTGCAACCTGGCCAAGACAAAGCAAAGCAGTGCGACAAAAACAATAACATAGATTTACACATGGGATAAACAAACGTACAGTCAATAACACAATAGAAAATGTATGTACAGTGTGTGCAAATGTAGTAAGATTAGGAAGGTAGGACAATAAACAGGCCATAGTGGCGAAATAATTAGAAATTAACATTAACAATGAACTGATTGTTGTGCAGATGATGATGTGCAAATAGAGATTTTGGAGTGCAAACAAGAAAAAATAATAAATATGGGGATGAGGTAGTAGAGTGGGCTATTTACAGATGGGCTGTGTACAGGTGCAGTGATCGGTAAGCTGCTCTGACAGCTGATGTTTAAAGTTATTGAGGGAGATGGTAGTCTCCAGCTTCAGTGATTTTTGCAATTCGTTCCAGTCATTGGCAGCAGAGAACTGGAAGGAATGGCGGCCAAAGGAGGTGTTGGCTTTGGGGATGACCAGTGAAATATACCTGCTGGAGCGCATGCTACGGGTGGGTGTTGCTATGGTGACCAGCGAGCTGAGATAAGGCGGGGATTTACCTAGCATAGACTTATAGAGGACCTGGAGCCAGTGGGTTTGGCGACAAATATGTAGTGAGGGCCAACCAACGAGAGCGTACAGGTCGCAGTGGTGGGTAGTATATGGGGCTTTGGTAACAAAACGGATGACATTGTGATAGACTACATCCAATTTGCTGAGTAGAGTGTTGGAGGCTATTTTGTAAATTACATCTCCGAAGTCAAGGATCGATAGGATAGTCAGTTTTACGAGGGCATATTCGGATTGGAGATGCTTAATGTGAGACTGGAAGGAGAGTTTACAGTCTAACCAGACACCTAGGTATTTGTAGGTGTCCACGTATTCTAGGTCAGACCTGTCGAGAGTAGTGATGATAATCCGTTTGGTGGTTATAGGCAGCGTTCGATTGAAAAGCATGCATTTAGTTTTACTAGCATTTAAGAGCAGTTGGAGGCCACGGAAGGAGTGTTGAATGGCATTGAAGCTTGTTTGGAGGTTAGTTAACACAGTGTCCAAAGAGGGGCCAGATGTATACAGAATGTGTGTGGCATGGTGGAGGAGGAAGGAAGGAATTCTAAAGTGATAAACGGAACATAGCCCAAATCATTCCCTAAGTGGCCCAGCTGTAAGAGCTTGCTGAACAGTGTTGGGCTTAATGTCACTATAGATTCATTTAACTGAGGTATAAAGTATATTCCACTGTAAATAGATTTTCCTTGAGAGGCAGGCAGTGTGTTTCTGACTGTTTAAGACTGTATATCTGTCCCAGACATGCACTCTGTGCAGTAGACACACACACACAGTTATAATAGGCCCAGTGTTCCTAAGTAGCCCAAATTCAAATTTGACCAGCTGCCAATTAATACAAAGCGTGTTAGTGTTTATGTGTGTAGATGAGAGGGAATGTGTGAGTAAGACTGAATAAGGGAAAGGGACAGTGTGTGTGTGTGTGTGTGTCAGATCTCAGAGGCTCCGCTTTTGGGCAGAGCAGAGGAGAGGCAGGCACAGAGAGCTCTGACAGTGTGAGTGATTTCCCTAGTGGTCAGACCTCTTGAATAATATTACACAACGTCATGTGTGAAGGATCCCAGAGCAGCATGAGGTGTGTACTTACACAGCGGCATGCTGGGAACCTAAATGACATAAATGTAATGTAAATGAAAACAGAGAGCGCCTGACCTGCAGATATAAGTGTCTCAGCGCTCCAACCCGTAACTTTTAACGGCCCTAACATCCTCCAAAGCATGTTCTGTACCATACAAACCCTCCACACAATCAACAGCCTTTAACAAAGCATACACACACAGTGCACCACTTCACACCACAATACCTTACGCTGTTAGATACTGTATTCATCCTTTCACATTGGAGTCATTTAGCAGATGCTCTCATGTTTCTTACCTACTTTAGTTGAAGAAAGACACATCCTACTAATGACCTTACCATGACTGTCAGTTTCTGATCATAGGGAAGCCTTTGCTCCTCTAGTGATCTATGGTCAGAGCCTGACAGATCTAGGTTTTATGTTTCTATATTGGGTTTGTGTTGGTCCCCAATTAGGCGCAGCGGCTTTGCATTGTTTCTAATTGGGGGCCATATTTAGTTCATGTGTTTCCACCTGTCTTTCGTGGATCATTGTTTTGGTTTAGTGCTGTTTAAGCCTAGCTGTGTTATGTTCGTGTTTCTCGTTGTTATTTTGTGCCAGTTGATTTAAATAAATCCTGTCACTCTACTTCAGCGATGCGTCTTGGTCTGTCACTCACCACATTGGTGACAATGACCTTATCAGAATAATTGGACAGAATACAATGCTTTTCCTCAGTAAATATATCTTAATTTATTAAATCATAATAACGTGTGTTACATCAAATTAATTCATAACAGTAGTACATGATATACACTGAGTATACAAAACATTAACACCTGTTCTTTCCATGACAGACTCACCTGGTGAATCCAGTTAAAAGCTATGATCCCTTATTGATGTCACTTAAATCCACTTCAAATCAGTGTAGATTATGGGGAGGAGACGGGTAAAATAATGTTTTTTTAAGCCTTGAGACAATTGAGACATGGATTGAGTATGTGTGCCATTCAGAGGGTGAATGGCATGACAAAAGATTTAAGTGCCAGGTACACCGGTTTGTGCAAAGAACTACAACGCTGCTGTGTTTTTCCATGCTCAACAGCCGTGTGTATCAAGAATGGTCCACCACCCAAAGGACATCCAACCAACTTGACACAACTGTGGGAAGCATTGGAGTCAACATGGGCCAGCATCCCTGTGGAACACTTTCGACACCTTGTGGAGTCCATGCCCCAAAGAATTTAGGCTATTCTGGGGGGTGCAACTACATATTAAGAAAGTGTTCCTAATGTTTGGTATATTCAGTCTATATCCTCACATGATACAAAGTAAAGGGAATATGTAGTCAGTTGTATTCCGCATTTATCCCAACGCTCCTATCCACCCACCAGGCTATCTGATCCCCACCTCTATATAACCTACTCCTATATACCTGGACTCATCCTATTACAGACCCGAGGTACCATCACCTTCTAAACACTTCAACAATAGTCCTTTTACAAGCTGGAAAGCAAGTTATACGTTAAAAGAGGAAACAACTTAACTGTGTTTCCAAGGTAACTTTATAATAGAAATGTATTTGGAACTGTAGTCTGTAGTCAACTATTACACTCCTACTCCTCATTGGTTATCAATTCATGCAGCGAGTGAGACGTTTGTGATTGCTGTTCCCGAGCGGAGGGATCCATCCATGAATCATCATTGCCTCTCCGCTTTGCTCCAACTGAAAAGGTTTCTCCACGAACAGAACAGGGATAAATGGATGTCTTTAAGGCACAACAAAGCAAATCATTTTAGAATGTCTGGGCGGGATTCAGCAGTGGTGGTGGGAACAGCAGCGGAGTGAGGAACTCATCCATGTAAAACAAAATATGATGAATGTGCAACACAATTCATTAATACATATTGGTACATCGCACACTTCCTGTGAGAGGAGCGGATGATGTTCTGTTAGAAGTTAAGCTTACCGTCTAACGCCCATCATCACCAATCAGCTAGGATTATTTTGGTTTAATTGGGGAACTCGCTGGAGGACACCCTCAGAACAAACCAAGGGTGTTATTGAGCATGTCTTGAGTGACGATGGCGTTGTTTGGAAATGACTGTTGGAGCCCTGTGACATTGTTTTAACGCCGTCTGACACTAACACTTAGATTTAACAGCGGCGCAACAAATGAGACATAATGAAGACTTGAGCGTTAAAGGTTTTATATCACAGAAGCGTTAGACAGAGGTCGTTGAGCTTTGTGATGGACGGTAATAGGGAGCGGAGTTTGAGTTATTACCAGGTAGTAGTTGCTTTATTGCACCATAAATTCGCTAGCGTGCGGACGCTGCATATGGCCTGTACTTAAATACTGATTACTGATTAAACCGACAGAACATTATCATTACCATAGACGACTGTAGAAAATCCTGAGGGACAAATTAGACAATTTGTCAAGCTTTGACATGATCATGTAGAATGGTCGGTTGAGAGGCAGTGAAATGGAACAGAGGAAATAGTGATCATATGATACACTGACAGAACCGACCAATCAGTCCGGTCGACATTCAAACAAACTAATGGATATGGAATGGAATGATGTGGGTCTTTTCACTGTCAATCTCGTAGAGGAAGCCAATCACAGCCTTCCCACTGAGCACAGACGTCAGTTCAACATCAACGTTCACGTTCATTTTTTATGTTGAAATGACGTGGAAACAACGTTGATTTAACCAGTTTTTGCGTTCCCTCTCATCAGTTAAGGCTTCCTTCCTGACATTGTTGAATTCTACTGCGTCATCATTGAACAGACAGACATTTCAGTGTTAAACATTATTTTCTCCTATATCTATAAATATACAGTATATACATCATATTGCTGTGTTGGAAGATACAGGGAGCAGCCTGGAAGGTCTTTGATAATTGCGTCTTGGTTTAGTCCTGGTTAAATATAGCCAAGGTAGCCACAAACAGCAGGCATCTATAATGTTATCTATAACTTGGCCGTTTACATATCAATTGATTTGTCTATGAGAAATGTATGTGCCTGTAAAAGGGTATATTTATGTTATGCATACATGTCTGTAGAGCACGACCTTGGGGATTTCATGAGTTCATGACAGGTCAGGTCAACAGTTCAAAGGCCAAGATAATGGGGCAGGGGATGGGGTAAAAATGAAAAACGCATCCCATAACATTTTAACATGGAAGTAACCGTTTTATCATTCAGCCTACAGTAGCAGCCAATGTGTGGTGTTCAATGTATGACTACATCCCACTACATTCTATGAGCATTTTGAAAAAACATGCAGGGCTTGACATTAACCTGTTTATCCAGACAAGGAGATGACTGAACATGTTGTTGTGTTGTTTGATGCAAAAAACCACTTTATAAAATATAATGCATTATTATTCCCATACCATTATTACAGAGAATCAGACACATTATGCTACCCTCTGCCTATTGGCTACTTAGTGTATTCAAGCCTTTCTCAAAATACAAGACTTCCCCTTTAAGACTTAAAAAAAGCTCTTTACTTGACTTGCTTTTTCTATGATGGCTAGAAATGCACACATTTTGTGTTTATGTAAGAAGCAACCACTCCCCCATTTTCGGCTAGAAATTAGCTATAACTCTGCTAATAACTCACTAACCCTGCTAATAACTCGCTAACTAGCAAAGAATATGAACAAATGTGCACAGCTGGCTACATGCAGCCCTCTCTTTGATCTCATGCTGTCCAGTTCAAAGTGAATGGCACAGATCCATATATGGAAATGGCTATTTGCATATAGGCCTACTGCAGCTCTGATTGGTTATGGCGCACCGGCCTGTGTAGAGTATGGGCCTGAGTCATGCATGTCAATGCAATTGAATCCTATTCCAATGCGCTCTGCCTAAAAGAAAATCTCTTGCACAGTTAGTTTTGCATACTAAGTCTTGCATAGCTCGTTTTGTTTCGGTATGTTACATTGAAAGTGGATAATATTGTGTTGATTCGAGCAAAATTCCCACAGTAGAGCAATCGTTGATAGTGTTAACTTGAGTTCAATCTTGTGCTTCTCTGCGTGGGCTGATATTTAATCTGCGAGGCAGCCCGAGGGGAGGGCGCGCAGCTTGGAGGGAACATTTATCATAAGAATTGATAGCGGTTACAGTCCCCACTCCCCAAGGGTTGAAAAAACATATCAGAGGTTATAGAATCACCAACAATACAAGAAGGAGAATCTGGTTTCAGATGATATACTGTGGGACCTGTATATAGCAGGCCTGTTGTTTTCCTGCGTCATCATACATTCATGATCTAGTTTTTGATGAGATGTTCCCTCTGATAGAGAAGAGGCAGTGGAAATGTCACACTAACCCTACTGGTGATGGAGAGAGAACTCTGATCACTGCAGGCAATGAGCTGAAGCTGGTGATGCGTGGGCTACTTGGGGATGTTTATGCTTGTGTGTGCGTGTGCCACAAATGGTGTTCTTATGTATGTGTAGTCCATAACATCCATATGAAATGGTTCTATGTGGTTAGGGCTGTGTACAGTACAGTACAGTGTGGTTCCTATGTTCTATGCTGTGTTTTTGGTTCTACTCTTTCATGTTCCTATGACTACACTGTGCGGAAGGAAACTTAAGCATTCCTGTCAGATCGTCATCAGGGACTAGGCTGTCCATTTCATTTTCTATAGATTTGACAAAACAAGGATCCAGCAAGCAACTATATGAAAAACAATCTGTAAGTGAACATATTGTCTGCTCGTCATTTAATCTCCTGCAGCCCTAGAAGCCATGCCTATAGGTCATTTTAAGGTCAACCAAGGTCATCCCAAGGTCACAGCAGCAGCAGCAGGTGTGGTCCAGTTCCCACCTAGCTCCTCAGACATCCCCAAGGCCCCAGCCACTGCAGTAGCAGCAGCAACAGTCAGGTTCTGAGCTGCCTCCCTGATGACCTCCGGAGGCTCTTCTGGGGAGACGATCTCGGCCAGGGTGACGTAGGTCCCAGCTAGGAACCCTATGAAGCCCACCACAGCGATGAGAAGGTCCTTGACCAACATGGCAGGCTTCAGTGGTCGGTCTGAGAAGGTGATGAGCTCCACCAGGGGGGGGAAGACCAGAGCCAGGGCACTGCTGGACACGGCACCCACCAGGGAGATGACCAAGTCCAGACGAGGGATCAGCACGGCAAAGGAGACTGGAAAGAGAGAAGGAGGGGAGAGAGTGGAGGGGAGAGGGAGAGGAATGGAGGGGAGAGAGAAGAGGGGAGTAGAGAGGGAGAGGAGAAGAGGGAGAGGAGTAGAGAGGGAGAGGAGGGGGGAGAGAGAGAGAGGAGGGGAGTAGAGAGGGAGAAGAGGGGATAGGAGGGGAGAGAGAGAGGAGGGGAGAGAGAGGAGGGGAGTAAAGAGGGAGAGGAGGGGAGAGAGAGGAGGGAGAGGGAGAGGAGGGGGAGGAGTAGAGAGAGAGAGGAGGGGAGAGAGAGAGAGAGGAGGGGAGAGAGAGGATGGGAGAGAGAGAGGAGGGGAGAGGAGTAGAGAGAGGAGGGGAGAGAGAGAGGAGGTGAGAGGAGTAGAGAGGGAGGGGAGAGATAGAGAGGAGGGGAGAGGAGTAGAGAGGTGATAAAGGAGAGAGAGGGGAAGGGGGGAGGGGGAGGAAAGAGAGAGAGGAGATAAGGAAAGGAAGGGAAAATGATGGAGTAGGGGGGAGGAGAGAGGAGAGAGAGGAGAGGAAAGATAGGGATAGAAATGGAGGTCATCAAACAGAGCAGGGAAACAGATGTCTAGAAACAAATTAATCAATCTTCCACACATGCATACCCCAGCACAGACATGTCTCATACAATATACATGTACATGAGCTTCCAAGGTGGAGAACCCCAACTCTCCCATCCCTATAAGCCATCACAACAATTTACAATAATGCAACGCCTGCAAACCACCTTCCAGATGGAACTGGTTATCATCTAACAACGAGTCACATAACATGAAAGCAGTGGTTGATATAAAGTTCTGGGCCCTTAGGGGCCCCCACAGAAAAACCGACCACAGACCACACTACCCTAAACCTTTGATATGTAAACTTGCCTTTTAAGTTGGCCTCCTAATTTCACTTTTCCAGGGGCCAGTTGAGGGGAGGGAGAGGAGAGTATGCGAGGTAACTGTGAACATGGGTTAGTGTTACAGTTAGTACACTGACAGTAATCTCTCTTAGTGTATCAGGCAGGCCCTCGGACGACGCTGGGCCAATTGTGCACCCGCTTTATGGGACTCCCAATCAAGGCCGGTCGTGATACACTCTGGATTCGAACCAGGTTGTCTGTAGTGACGCCTCTAGAACTGAGATGTAGTGTCTTAGACCACTGCGCCACTTGGGAGCCCAAGGGAGGTAGGGAAGGGGGTTAGCAGTTAGAGAAAAAGACACAGAGAGAGAGCGGGAGGGGGGGGGGGGGGGGCAACAAGGGGGATGGCCAGTCGAGAGGAGTGCAGGATTGAAGAGCAGGGGCTTGTAAGGGGCACACACACACCCGGTACGCTCATCTTAATCTGCCCAGGTTCTGGGGACAGTACATGGTTATTGAGACACCAACAACAGCAATCGAGAAATCTAATATAACCGAAGTCTTATAACCACCTAACATACATTTCCACAGGAGAGTCTCTGGAGAGACATGTTAACATGTTTGATCTCACATCCACACAGCAGGAGCAGAGGTAGCGCTTTCACACAAACATACACAAATAACTCTCAGACTAAACACAGACACCCCCCCCCCCAAAATTATGTCTTCTTCCCCTCAGAGGATCCCACCCAAAAATCTGTCACGACTATAGTTACACTTCATCATATATTATTTACCTCAGAGCAGAACATCAAATGGCAACTTAGTATTAGAACATCACATAACTGACCAATCATAGATTATCTCTGTGTGTTATGAGTAATTTCTAGCGTAGCAGTTAAGAGCATTGGGCCAGTGCCCAGAAGGTCGCTGGTTCGAATCCCTGAGCCGACTAGGGGGAAAATATGCCAGTGTGCCAGTGTGCCCTGAAACCTATAACACTAATTGTAAGTTGCTCTGAGTAAGAGCATCTGCTAAATGACTAAAATTAAAAATAAAAATAAATTATCTTTTCAAATGTGCAAAGCGCTTTAGTGTGAAATTGTAAAAGGAAATGGATTTGGTTTGGTTTCACAAAAGCCCATCCACCCTCGTAAATAAGAAGTTGTTTTTTTTATGCTGTTATGTGACTCCTATTGATATGCTTTTTGGAGCATAAATGCTATTTTTCCATAATTTCACTGCATGCATTCATCTCATTGCAACATTTCATTGCCTTCAATTGAAATCAGTTAATAGACTGAGAAAATAAAAAGTGTCAAAGTGAGCCTGCTGTGAATATCAATGAGATAAACATGACAATGATGCGTCACCTCAGGTATTTCTATGGAAACTCAAAAAGTAAATATATTGCAGAGCCCTCAGAAGTTGTGTGTGTGTGTGTGTGTGTGTGTGTACAGGTTAGGGTTGCAAAGGGTCGGAAGCTTTCCGGTAAATTTCCTGAATTTTTCCAGAACTTTGCTTAAATTCAACAAAAAAGTTAGTTTATAACAGTGAACCTTTTTTGTGGTATACTCATAAGGCAATTCTAGGTCTTGTGGCATATTTTGGTTAAACTATCCCCAATTCAATGGAATTGCAACCCTCTGCATGCACAGTGCATTCTTCCATCACATGTGCAGTGCACTCTGCCATCACATGTACAGCTGATTCTCAAGATCTTGCACACTAATGAGATGCTATTGAGCGCACACTACTACACTGTCTGAGCCAAGGACTACATGCTTTCTGGTAAGTTTTGATTACAATACTGAATTACATAAGTATTGGTCTACACAAAGTTTGCTGCTTCAGTGTTCTCAGATCTTTGTCAGTAGTTACTATGGTACACTGAAGTATAATTACAAGTATTCCATAAGTGTCAAAGGCTTTCATTGACAATGACATTCAGTTTATGCAAATAGTCAATATTTGCAGTGTTGACCCTTCTTTTTCAAGACCTCTGCAATCCTCCCTGGCATGCTGTCAATTAACTTCTGGGCCACATCCTGACTGATGGCAGGCCATTCTTGCATAATCAATGCTTGGAGTTTGTCAGAAGTTGTGGGTTTTTGTTTGTTCACCCACCTCTTGAGGATCGACCACAAGTTCTCAATGGGATTAAGGTCTGGGGAGTTTCCTGGCCATGGACCCAAAATATCGATGGTTTGTTCCCCGAGCCACTTAGTTATCACTTTTTTGCCTTATGGCAAGGTGCTCCATCATGCTGGAAAAGGCATTGGTCGTCACCAAACTGTTCTTGGATGGTTGGGAGAAGTTGCTCTCGGAGGATGTGTTGGTACCATTCTTTATTCATGGCTATGTTCTTAGGCAAATTTGTGAGTGAGCCCACTCCCCCACACATGAATGGTCTAAGGATGCTTTACTTTTGGTATGACACAGGACTGATGGTAGCGCTCACCTTGTCTTCTCCGAACAAGTTGTTTTCCAGATGGCCCAAACAATCGGAAAGGGGATTCATCAGAGAAAATTACTCTACCCCAGTCCTCAGCAGTCCAATCCCTGTACCTTTTGCAGAATATCAGTCTGTCCCTGATGTTTTTCCTGGAGAGAAGTGGCTTCTTTGCTGCCCTTCCATCCAGGCCATCCTCCAAAAGTCTTGGCCTCACTGTGTGTGCAGATGCACTCACACCTAACTGCTGCCATTCCTGAGCAAGCTCTGCATTGGTGGTGCCCCGATCCCGCAGCTGAATCAACTTTAGGAGACGGTCCTGGCGCTTGCTGGACTTTCTTGGGCGCCCTGACGCCTTCTTCACAACAATTGAACCTCTCTCCTTGAAGTTCTTGATGATCCGATAAATGGTTGATTTAGGTGCAATCTTACCAGCAGCAATATCCTTGCCTGTGAAGCCCTTTTTGTGCAAAGCAATGACAACGGCACGTGTTTCCTTGCAGGTAACCATGGTTGACAGAGGAAGAACAATGATTTCAAGCACCACCCTCCTTTTAAAGCTTCCAGTCTGTTATTCTGACTCAATCAGCATGACAGAGTGATCTCCAGCCTTGTCCTCGTCAACACTGTGTTAATGAGACAATCACTGACATGATGGCAGCTGGTCCTTTTGTGGCAGGGCTGAAATGCAGTGGAAATGTTTTTGGGGGATTAAGTTCATTTTCATGGCAAAGAGGGACTTTGCAATTAATTGCAATTCATCTGATCACTCTTCATGACATTCTGGAGTATATGCAAATTGCCATCATCAACACTGAGGCAGCAAACTTTGTGGAGACCAATACATGTGTCATTCTCAAAATTTTGGCCACGACTGTACTAATTTGCTGGATGCAGAGTTCAACAGAGTTCAAGTGAAGGTCAAGCAAATCATAGAGAAAGCAGACTGTATTGCAATCATCTCTGATGGGTGGTCGAATGTTCGTGGGCAAGGAATAATTAACTACATAATCTCCACCCCTCAACCAGTATTCTACAAGAGCACAGACACAAGGGACAACAGACATACCGGTCTCTACATTGCAGATGAGCTGAAGGCAGTCATCAATGACCTTCGACCACAGAAGGTATTTGCACTGGTGTCAGACAATGTTGCGAACATGAAGGCTGCTTGGTCTAAAGAGTCCTACCCTCACATCACACGGATTGGCTGTGCTGCTCATGCATTGAATCTGCTCCTCAACGACATCATGGCACTGAAAACAATGGATACACTCTACAAGAGAGCCATGGAAAATGGTTAGGTATGTGAAGGGTCATCAAGTTATAGCACAATCTACCACACCAAGCAAAGTGAGAAGAATAAGAGCATCACATTGAAGCTGCCCAGCAACACCCATTTAAAAAAAAAATATTTAACCAGGTAGGCCAGTTGACAACAAGTTCTCATTTACAACAGCGACCTGGCCAAGATAAAGCAAAGCAGTGCGACAAAAACAACACAGAGTTACACATGGGATAAACAAACGTACAGTCAATAACACAATAGAAAATCTATATACAGTGTGTGCAAATGTAGTAAGATTAGGAAGGTAAGGCAATAAATAGGCCATAGTGGCGAAATAATTACAATTAACACTGGAGTGATGGAGTGATAGATGTTCAGATGATGATGTGCAAATAGAGATACTGGGGTGCAAATAGAGATACTGGGGTGCAAATGAGCAAAAATAACAATATGGGGATGAGATAATTGGGTGGGCTATTTACAGATGGGCTGTGTACAGGTGCAGTGATCGGTAAGCTGCTCTGACAGCTGATGCTTAAAGTTATTGAGGGAGATGGTATATTTTTGCAATTCGTTCCACCCGTTGGGGTGGTATTATCATCATGTTTGACAGTCTCCTGGAGGGGAAGGAGTCTCTCCAAGAAATGGCCATATCACAGTCTGCCGATATGGACAGCCCCATCAAGAGGATCCTCCTGGATGATGTATTTTGGCAGAAAGTGGTAAGCAGCCTGAAACCTATAGCAGTATGCATTGCACGGATTGAGGGAGGCAATGCCATCCTGTCTGATGTTCAGACTCTGCTTGCAAATGTAAGAGAAGAAATCCATACTACCCCTTCCCACTTCACTGTTGCACTGTTGCAAGCGTAAAAAGCGTTTTGCCTGAAGCCCATACATGCCGCAGTGTACATGTTGGACCTCAAGTATGCTGGCAAGAGCATCCGGTCTGGTGCAGATATCAACAAGGCCTATGGTGTCATCACTACCGTGTCTCACCACCTTGGCCTGGATGAGGGCAAGGTTCTTGGCAGTCTGGAAAAGTACACTTCCAAGCAAGGGCTTTGGGATGGAGATGCAATATGGCAGTCGTGCCAACATATCTCATCAGCCACCTGGTGGAATGGACTTTGTGGATCTGAGGCTCTTTCCCCTGTTGCCTCAATCATCCTCCCAATCCCACCAACATAAGCGCAACTGGTCCTTGTTTGGGAACACACACACACACACACACACACACACACACACACCAAAGCACGCAACAGGCTGACCAATTCAAGGGTTGAAAAATTGGTGGCCATCTGGGCAAATTTGAGTATTTTTTAACCTGACAATGAGCCATCCTCAACAATGTTGGAAAGTGACAGTGAAGATGAGGTGGACATTGAGGTGCTTCATTTAACAGATGTTGAAAACGTTTTTGGGAGATGCGATGGATCATTGAGGATCATTCAATATTCCCTTTCTTTTGTTGTTCAGTGAAATCATCACATGTGAAGAGTCAACTCATTTAATTAAAGTTCAATCCGTTAATTCCCATGGAAAGTTTCCACCTCTGAATATTCCCCAAAATGTGCAACCCTAGTACAGGTGTTTGTACATACAGGGAGAGACAGTAGACGAGAACATGATACTATAAATATGGTGGAACATGACATTACATGACATAACGTGACATGACATGAGCCTTGACCATGTACATCTCTTAGTACTGAATAAACCCTTTAGTGAGCACCCAACCAGTTACATTGAGACCGTTTCCATATTAAACCAACACATCCCTGCCTAATGCCCTTAACGTGTCTCTGGAATACTGTGTGACGAGGGGAATGTGTGTGACGTGGGTGTGTGTGTGTATATGTTATGCTATGTTATGTCCACTACAGACACAACACGCACACTCTTAAGTGACAGGGAAGCACCAAGCCTGGCTCGACTCCATCGACTGTCACTGTGTCTCTCTCTCTCCCTCCCGCACTCTCCCTCCTGCCCTCTCCCTCCCTCCAAGTCCACAGAGGGATGACATCACATTCTGGATAGAGCAGAGAGAGTTGACAGTCCAATGTATTTACTGTATGTAATGCAGTCCAGGAAAACTATCATCTCCAAGAGTGGTCACAAAAAAGTGGCATTATATGTTGCACCCTGGAAGGAGAGTAAGGTAGAGATGTATTGTCTCTGTCAGCGGTCTTGATAATTGTATGACCTTTACCCAGAGTTGAGATCAATTTCAATTCCACATTTTCCTCATTGTAAAGATTTGAAGATAATTGGAGTTGGTATTTCTTTGTACTTCCTGAATTCACTGGAATTGACCCCAACTCTGCCTTTACCTGCAGTCTAGGAATTCTTCATTCTTTGAGTGGTGATTGCTATCTCATTATTCTTATCATAGTGTGAAAGAATAAGTTGAACCAGACACTTTCATTACTTTGTATTTGAAGAGATTTCCAAAGAACAAAGCATTAAGGAAGTGATTTGGAGTTCAGAGACTCTGTGAGCCGGGGGGGGGGGTGTCTGTCGGACCGACAGAACATCAAACAGAACTGGCAAACACTCTAATATTATTTGAAACACTGGGCAGTTTGATTGATAGCAACCTGTGTGTGTGTGTGGTGGCCCTGGCCCAAACCGCAGTAGGAGCGTTAGGCTCCTGCCCAGACGGCACTGGGAGGCAGATAGACATATCAATTCTAATGTCTAGACTTCAAACTTTTTTATAAAGCAACTCGTTTTTTTTGTTTTTTTGATCTCATGTCCCTCTAACTTGGGCCCAAGTTTTTCAAGATGGCCGCCCTTGAAGAGAGAGGAACATTTCAATGAGAGATTGTGTCTCAGACCCCAGCAAACTTCTCAATTAATACTTCGAGAGAGAATTATCATCTTGATAACTTTACCTGGTTCCCGAAACTGTGGTTATTTTGGTTTTTAACAGAAACCACTTTTCAATACACACATTACCACTGCATTTCACCATCCTCTTGCAGATTTCTCCAATCACTCGCTCTGTCCAATCTGCCAAGCCCCACTCTCCTTCTCTCCCACCATCCTCTTTTCCTAATCAGTCCCACCTTTCATTTCTCATCCATCTCATTGAGTATAGCTTCAGACCCTTTAAACTCTCCCTCCATCTCTTCCTTTCTCCCCATTTCCCCTGTGTTATATATTATTTTCTCCCTCCAGGCCCCAAGTCCTACTCTTATTCTTTCCATCTCTTCCTCTCTCAGATACTTTCCTTCACTTCTAATTATCTCTCGCTCCATCTCTTTCCCCCTTTCCCCTCCTATCCCTTCTCATTCACAGTAAAGCATGGTGTCATGGCCACGCTTTTAATTTATCCATCTTTCATCGTACTAACAACTTGCTCTTCTGGGCAGAACCTCTATCAAACGTGCACAGTAAAGATCAAGTCCTAATCTCGTTCAACTCTGTATGCAAAACCCCTGCATCTGCAGCCAACTTAAAACCTGCACCACTACTGAATGGAAATTCAACCTCTTATCCCAGCCCTCCATACTGTACTGTAACAACCAACCTCTTATCCCAGCCCTTCATACTGTACTGTAACAACCAACCTCTTATCCCAGCCCTCCATACTGTACTGTAACAACCAACCTCTTATCCCAGCCCTCCATACTGTACTGTAACCACCAACCTCTTATCCCAGCCCTCCATACTGTACTGTAACAACCAACCTCTTATCCCTGCCCTCCATACTGTACTGTAACAACCAACCTCTTATCCCAGCCCTCCATACTGTACTGTAACAACCAACCTCTTATCCCAGCCCTCCATACTGTACTGTAACAACCAACCTCTTATCCCAGCCCTCCATACTGTACTGTAACAACCAACCTCTTATCCCTGCCCTCCATACTGTACTGTAACAACCAACCTCTTATCCCTGCCCTCCATACTGTACTGTAACAACCAACCTCTTATCCCAGCCCTCCATACTGTACTGTAACAACCAACCTCTTATCCCAGCCCTCCATACTGTACTGTAACAACCAACCTCTTATCCCAGCCGTCCATACTGTACTGTAACAACCAACCTCTTATCCCAGCCGTCCATGCTGTACTGTAACAACCAACCTCTTATCCCAGCCCTCCATACTGTACTGTAACAACCAACCTCTTATCCCTGCCCTCCATACTGTACTGTAGCTCGTCTCTAGTGTAGTCCTGAACCCTGCCCTGCATACTGTACTCTACCTCCTGTCCCTAATGTAGTTTACGAAGGTTCAATCAGGAAGGCTGGTCTGAATGGCTTGTCACTTTTAAATTCATCTGGTAAGCGCACTATAATCAACATGGCTTCCTATCTCACGTGCATAGCAGGTATCCATATGGTAGTGTTTATAATATCACCCCATAAGCATAGCAGGTATTTATAAGGGAGTGTTCATGTTACCTCATCAGAATAGCGTCATATGACTCCTCCTTTTTACCATTAGCAAAACGTGCAGAATGTCATTCATCTATTAATGTCAGCAGGGCGGGGGCGGCACGGGGCGTCCGCACAAAATAATTCGCACGATCGGTTTTCTATCGCTCATTTGCACGTCACGTCAATGATATCACGTCAGTCACACTACGAAATGCTACCAAATAAACCACAATTCATTCATAATACTGTTAATATATAGTTTCACAGACACGTTGCATTTTTTTCTGGTTTGTGCGAAATCGTTAAGAATAATATAAAACCAGTCTGCACACCACCAAGGTGAACTGGTTTAGTCTTGACTCTTGGTTGACAGTGTTGGGTGATGGGTAATGTATTGATGACAATATTCAGTTTTCCATCCAACTAGCTTACATAACATTGGAAATAATTTCACACAGTTTCATCATGATAATGTGTGTAGCCTGCAACAAAATGATTACAACCTAACTAGCACGTTATTGATTTGTTTAACTTTCATTGAGGTCACACCATAAAGGTGTTCTGTGATTGTATTGACTAGGTCCTGAGCTCAGTAAAGGGAATTTCCAATGCTGTAGGCTAACTTAAGACATCTATTATGTTGATATTTTGTATCTTTTGTGATATATTGAGTCTTTTGGGGTGTCTTATGCCTCGAATTAGCCAAGGAGGTTGTTTGGTTCATTTGGTTCCTATTCTGAAAGTTTGATAAATTGTGCATAATGACATGTATATATATTTGTGTTCCTACGCCCAACTTCTGGCAATAATGGCCGAAGGGAATTCCCAGTGGTTCCAGGTATTCCCAGCAATGAGCTCCTCTCAACTGGCTACGAACGTACTCCGCTCATCTCTGCATTCCCAGACAATATATTATTTCTTTCTCGGTAGAAGAGGTTGAAAAGGCTCCAGGAATCAGCTTCGCCAGCGAGGAGGGAATATTACAAGATGTCCGACCAGGCTGCTCCCTCATCCTCTGCTCCCTAAGCTGCATGCAGCCTCCTCCACCGCCTCCACCCGGACCCCTCTCGCATGGTTCAAGGACCCAGCGCTGGAGGCTATCCAGTAGTCTTTAAAACCTGGATGTGGGTACGCAGACCCGCAAGCAACTGCGGCCCCTCATTATGAGTTCAAATAATTTGTGCCCCCCCCCCCCCCCCCCCAATTAAAATGTTACGCATAGTCTCTCTCGCTATTCAGGGAGTATACTCTACCATATGGGTTTTATGTACATTCGGGTTTCAAATTCACTATCATGAATGTAATGTTTAGCGGGTGAAATCATCACGATTGACTATTACTCAGAACTTTATTATTAAATGCTGTACTTCCCATCAGTGTTTTGTCAGGAACACTAAAAAAGTACTTCCAGGTCATATTGCATTCTGTCTTTGATGTCATTCAGTTAAGCCTGTAATTGATTGAAGTGTAGCTGCTTCCCAGTCTGGACACTCCTGACTTATTTATTTGATTAAAAGCTTGTGCCAAATCTGCCCAGTCACACTCAGACACAATTTCCATTAGTTTAATTTTGTTGGTTACCGGTTTCCCACCTGAGAAGATGAGGCTCTAATGGAGTCCATAGTGTAGCCTGGTTAAACCAGACAATGCTGCACTGGATGGTTTACCAGGCTATGCATATATTGACTGCAGGACAGGAGGAAGGAGCCTTCTGAATGTAGCGTAGTTTTGGAATGCAATGATGTCTCATTAAAGCCTGCAAGGATTATGCTGCCTTGTTTGAGAGGTGGAGGGAGGGAGAGAGAGAGGAGAGGGGAGAGGGAGAGAAAGAGCAAGTGAAAATTATATTGACGTAGGGATGGAGAGGGACAGAGAAATTAGAGTGAGTGAAAAGGCAAATAGAGGGAGAGGGAGAAAGAGGGAGAGGAGAGAAAGAGAGAGGGAGAGGAGAGAAAGAGAGGAGAGAACAGAGAGAGAGAGAAAGAGGGAGAGGAGAGAGAGACAGATGGAGAGGGAGATGAGAGAAAAAGACAGGGGGAGAAGAGAGAAAGAGACAGAGGGAGAAGAGAGAAAGAGACAGAGGGAGAAGAGAGATTGAAAGCTCCATGTTAGAATTCCAGCACCAGCTTAGTGCTCAGTGCATGTCAGCTCTAATTACTTTTTGTCTCCCGCCAAAGCAGGAACGCTATTAGGATGTCTACACAACTCAAACCTCAGCCGGATAACTCTCCTCTCCGCGTGTGTGTGTGGTGTGTGCGTCTGCGCGTGGTAACTCCCTGACATTTAAGCTGCACTGGAAAAACCCAGAAAACAAACTTGTTAACATTTGCGCTGCGTGTACGTGGCTTGGGATGAGCAGGGAACATTACGTCGCCATGTTTTCTAATCCTGATCCAACACCCAGGGTGAATCAATCAGGATTTGAAGATGTTTGGTGGAGAAAATCACAATAATTCAAGCATAACTCTGTATATGAGCCCCATACTTCAGGACCTGTCAAGACTTCAGGGGGAGAATGAGAGCCAACAAAGAGAAGAAGAAGAGAAAGAGATTTGTACCTGAGAGCAGAAGAAGAACAGATTTGTACCTGAGAGCAGGAGAACATATTTGTACCTGAGAGCAGGAGACGAAGAACAGATTTGTACCTGAGAGCAGGAGACGAAGAACAGATTTGTACCCTTAGAGCAGGAGACGAAGAACAGATTTGTACCTGAGAGCAGGAGAACATATTTGTACCTGAGAGCAGGAGACGAAGAACAGATTTGTACCTGAGAGCAGGAGACGAAGAACATATTTGTACCTGAGAGCAGGAGACGAAGAACATATTTGTACCTGATAGCAGGAGACGAAGAACATATTTGTACCTGAGAGCAGGAGACGAAGAACATATTTGTACCTGAGAGCAGGAGAGTGACAGATAGATTAAATATTCATCTTTCATAGCTGTATAGGGAGCTCCCTACCTCTTCTATTCCTTCTGAACACAAAACTCAGTCATACCTCTCTAGAACTGTATTATAGTATACACTACCGTTCAAAAGTTTGGGGTCACTTAGAAATGTCCTTTAAATGAGTTGCAAAATGAATAGGATATATAGTCAAGGTTATAAATAATGATTTAATTGAAATACTTTACTTTTGTCAAATAATCCTCCATTTGCAGCAATTACAGCCTTGAAGACTTTTGGCATTCTAGTTGTACATTTGTTGAGGTAATCTGATCAGTTGGATTGGCTTGATGGGCCCTTCTTACGTACCATACGGTCAAGCTGCTCCCACAACAGCTCAATAGGGTTGAGATCCACTGCATTATAGACAGAATACCAGCTGACTGCTTCTTCCCTAGATAGTTTTTGCATAGTTTGGAGCTGTGCTTTTGGTCATTGTCCTGTTGTAGGAGGAAATTGGCTCCATTTAAGCGTGGCGTGCAAAATGGAGTGATAGCCTTCCTTCTTAAAGATCCCTTTTACCCTGTACAAATCTCCCACTTTACCACCACCAAAGCACATGCATCTCACGAATGTTCTTGTTTGTGATCCGAACACCTCAAACTTAGATTCGTCTGTCCATAACACTTTTTTCCAATCTTCCTCTGTCCAGTGTCTGTGTTCTTTTGCCCATCTTAATCTTTTATTTTTATTGGCCAGTCTGAGATATGGCTTTGTCTTTGCAACTCTGCCTAGAAGGCCAGCGTCCCTGAGTCACCTCTTCACTGTTGATGTTGAGACTGGTGTTCTACGCCTATGTAGATATTCCATAAAAAAATCTGCTGTTTCCAGCTACAATAGTCATTTACAACATTCATGTCTACACTGTATTTCTGATCAATTTGATGTTATTTTAATGGACAAAAAAATTGCTTTTCTTTCAAAAACAAGGACATTTCACAGTGACCCCAAACTTTGTAACAGTAGTATATATACATTATATATATCCCCCCCAAACATTGGGGTACTTTTACCCCTTTTTCTCCCCAATTTGTAGTTGCAGTCTTCTCCCATCACTGCAACTCCCCTATGGACTTCAAAGAGGCGAAGGTGATTAGTGATGAGAGAGCTGGCTTAACCCGGAAGCCAGCCGCACCAATGTGTCAGAGGAAACACCGTCCAGCTGGCAACTGAAGTCAACTTGCAGGCGGCCGGCCCGCCACAAGGAGTCGCTAGAGCGCAATGGGACAAGGAAATGACGCCATAGACCGCTGCGGTTTTGGGAGGCCAACTATAGTATATCTCTGTACCACAGTGAGCAACATATTGCTAGTGTATAACAGTAACTTCACAAAAACTACTGGGAACCCACACCTCTCTAGTATAAAGTTAAAATAACTCTTATTGTTAGAATAACTGTTATGTTTCTACAGAGCCACATCTCTACAGTATGAAGTAGAGTATATAGAGTAAACTTCTCTCTATAACTTTTCAAAAAAAATCCCTACCTGTGCTTAATTTCTCAATCACTTCCCATCTGGTTGGTTCGCAACCTATAATTTAATCTCCCCATGAAAGCCTTGATGATTAGAGGAAACGCAAACAAAGATAATCAATTTGAGAAATAAAATATAATCAAAACAATCAGAGGATGTACATATATATAGTGCCTTCAGAAAGTATTCATAGCCTTTAACCTATTCCACAATTTGTTACAGCCTGAATTGGATTAAATGTATTTTTTTCCCCTCTGCCATCTACACACAACACCATGAAATGAACAATTGTAGTGTAGGTTTAGCCTTGTGTTTTAGGTTATTGTCCTGCAGAAAGGTGAATTCGTCTCCCAGTGTCTGTTGGAAAGCAGACAAACAGGCTTTCCTCTAGAAATGTGCCTGTGTTATATCCGTATTCTGCTTATTTGTATCTTAAAAAGTAATTTGCCAATGACAAGCATACCCATAACATGATGCAGCACCACCATGCTTGAAAATATGAAGTGTGGTACTCAGTGATGTGTTGTGTTGGATTTGCCCCATACATAATGCTTTGTATTCAGAACAAAAAATTTTATTTGACACATTTTTTGCAGTATTACTTAAGTGCCTTGTCGCAAGCAGGATGCATGTTTTAGAATATTTTTTATTCTGTACAGGCTTCCTAATTTTCACTGTGCTATTTACATTAGTATTGTGGATCCATCCACAGTTCTCATATCACAGCAATTAAACTCTTAACTGTTTTAAAATCACCTTTGGCCTCGTGGTGAAATCAGCAACTGTGTTAGGAAGGACGCCTAAACCTTTCTTGTGGCTTTTTTTTCTTTTTACTCATCGGTGCCCTTATTTGAAAAATCTCCCTGGTCTTTGTGGTGGAATCTATGCTTGAAATTCACTTCTTGATTGAGGGACCTTACAGATAATTGTATGTGTGGTGTACAGAGATGGAATAGTCATAAAAAAAAAAATGTTAAGCACTATTATTGAACATACAACTTATTGTGTGATTTGTTTATCATAACAAAGGGGTTGAATACTTATTGACAAGACATTTCAGCTTTACATTTTTTTTATTAATTTCAAAAAATGTTCTACAAACACAATTACACTGACATTATGGGGTATTTTGTGTAGATCAGTGACACAAAATCTCAATTTAATACTTTTTTTATTTAGGCTGTAACAACAAAATATGGAAAAGTCACATGGTGTGAATAGTTCCTGATCAGGACCCCAATGTCCTAACAATTCACCCGTGTGTGTGTGTGTGTGTGTGTGGAACTCTCGCCCTGTGCCTCATTGCTCTCTAATCGCTTAAAAATTAATTACTTATTAGATGAAAAGCGCCACCACAACAGGATACGAGCAGAAAAAAAAAATCATTTAAGATAATAATCATCCTCTGCACTAAATAGAATGCCTATTCCCCAATGACAGCGGAGGATATAGAGACGACGTGAAAGCTGGGCTAGTGGAAAACTTGGGTGGCGGGCGTCATGGAACCAGTTGTAACCTTCCATGGTGTTCACATTACGCAAAGTACACATACAGTGCCTTCGGAAAGTTTTCACACCCCTTGACTTTTTACACATTTTGTTGTGTTACAGTCTGAATTTAAAATGTATGTCCTACACACACTACCCAAAAATGTAAATAGAATTTTGTTCTTTGACATTTTTTCAAATGATTTACAAATGAAAAGCTGAAATGTGTTGAGTCAATAAGTTCAGTAGTAAAAAGTCATAATAAGTTGCATGGACTCACTCTGTGTGTAATACTAGTGTTCAACATGATTTTTTAATGACTATCTCATCTCTGTACCCCAAAAAATGTAATTATCTGCAAGGTCCCTCAGTCGAGCAATGGATTTCAAACACAGAATCAACCACAAATGCCAGGGAGGTTCTAAAATGCCTCGCAAATAAGGACACCTATTGGTAGATGGGTAAAAATGTAAAAAGCAGACATTGAATATCCCTTTGAGCATGGTGAAGTTATTAACTACACTTTGGAAGGTGTATAAATACACCCAGTCACTACAAAGAAACAGGTGTCCTTCCTAACTCAGTTGCCGGAGAGGAAGGACACCTCTCAGGGATTTTACCATGAGGCCAATGGTGACTTTTTAAACACTTATGAGTTTATTGGCTGTGATAGGATCAACATTGTAGTTACTTCACAATACTAACCTAATTGACATAGTGAAAAGAAGGAAGTCTGTACAGAATAAAAAATATTTCAAAACATGCATCCTGTTTGCAACAAGGCACTAAAGTGATACTGCAATAAATGTGGCAAAGCAATTAATATTTGTATTCAGGACAAAAAGTTCAAATCCAATACAACACATTACACTCTGTATTTTCAAGCATAGTGGTGGCTGCAACATGTTATGGGTATGCTTGTAATCGTTAAGGACTGGGGACTTTTTTAGGATAAAAAATAAACAGAATGGTGCTAAGCAAGGGAAAAATCCTAGAGGAAAACCGGGTTCAGTCTGTTTTCCACCAGACACTGGGAGATGAATTCACCTTTCAGCAGGACAAAATCCTAAAACACAAGGCCACATCTACACTGGAGTTGCTTAACAAGAAGACATAAAATAAAGTTTTATTTAACCTTTATCTAACTAGGCAAGTCAGTTAAGAACAAATTCTTATTTAGAATGACGCTGGGCCAATTGTGCGCCGCCCTATGGCCGGATTGTCACGGCCGGATTGTGATACAGGCTGGATTCGAACCAGGGTCTGTAGTGACACCTCTAGCACTGAGATACAGTGCCTTAGACCACTGCGCCACTTAAATATACTTGAAAATCTATGGCAAGACCTGGAAATGGTTGTCTAGCAATGATCAACAACCAATTTTACAGACCTTGAGGAATTTTGAAAATAATAATGGGCAAATATTGCACAATCCACTCACGGCGCGCAGATGTCACAAACGCTCGTGTACTGTGAGCGGGTCAGAGATGCAATCTGAGGGCTAATGATCCCGTCTTGAGCTGTCCCAGGCATCCTGAAATTTTCAAACATGTTTGATTTTATCAGCCCAAAACCGGCAATGCTCTTGTTGTGTGAGATGTGCAACGACAAGTTCTGTGCAACGACAAGTTTTGAGAAAGGTGATCAGCAATAGCCAATGAGAGCTCGCCAGAGAAGAAGCCAGTGAGATGATGTTGTTTCGCATCACCCAGGAAGGATATGTAGACTCTGGAGCAGGAGCGATGACTACTACTAGTATGTGTTTGTACATGACTTTAACCAAAGCCAAACTGTCAAATCATTCACAAGCAATGTTATTCAATTCAAAATGTTAGCTAGGTATTCTACTCTGTATGGCAATTGTGAATTTCTGACTGAAAACAGTTATGAACCTACTTTGAGCCACAGCTCGTTCTAGCTCCGTTAACAATCTAATTACATCAGCGTATCATCTTCGCGAGACAGCATGGTGGTATGGAAAATCTTCACATCCAAGTGAAGAATCTTGTAGTGTGTGAAACCCTGTCTGTGCCAGATCCTTTAGAGTGTGCACCACTACGTTGGCAAGTCAAAAAACTACAGGAAATACAGTTGTTTAATGTGAGAGGGGAAAAAACGATTTAATTATTTTTAGAATAAGGCTGTAACATAACAAAATGTGGAAAAAGTCAAGGGGTCTGAATACTTTCCGAATGCACTGTGCATGGCCAACGGTCCAATAATCTGTCTTTAATAACACCTCTACATTAGGCGCAGAACAGCTCCAATATTGGCGCATCAAATTGCTTTGTGTATGTGTGTGTGTGTGCATCAAACGAGTGGCTTGGAGTGAAACATATTAGAGGATGACTCCTGTTTACTTGTGATGTTACATAAGATATGGTGGGCAAATGAGGCGTACAGTAATGGTTGAACTGTGTGAATGTACAGTACAGTGAGTGTTAGTGCTGACAGTTATGGTTCACCTTACATGGCCTTCCCCGTGTTTCAAACCATGTTCAGCTTCTTTTTTTTTCTTTGACAGAAAAGCAGCTAAATGTCGACTATAATTAGAACGCCACATTTTATATATATATATATATATATATATATAGCTCAGAGTGTGTATTTGTGTGTCTGTGTGAGACAAGAGAGTGAAGCATGTGGAGTGAGTGAGAGCGAGAGCGAGAAGGATGTGGAGTGTGTGTGTGTGTGTGTGTGTGTGTGTGTGTGTGTGTGTGTGTGTGTATTTGTTTGTGTGCGTGCATGCGCACGTGTGTAGAAGGAATGAAAGCCTAGCTGCTGGTAAGAGAAAAAGACTGAGTGTCCATTCAGACTACCTGAATATGGTCCGGACAATTCAGCCATTGTGAAGAAGTCAGCTGATCTTACTAACTCCACACAGCAGTACACTGTTTTATTACCATGAAAATACTACACGGAGAGAAATTATAGCCTTGAACTAAATGGGATATAATCCTATAAAAACAATAACCAAGCCAATAGTCAACTCATATAACTCTGAGCCAGAGGTGGAAGAGAATAGTCTATTAAACAGTATTACCAGCAGAATCCCAGAGCAAAGTCTTTTGTGGAACAAGAATGAATATTTAATGATGAATAAAATAATCCTGCTTCACACACAATAGAACAACCTCTGATGTATTGAGGATTAAGAACTCTAACACTGTTCACTATACATCAGGTTCAGATCTAAAATCTTTAAGCCTGCCAGGTCAGGCTTCCACAATAACCAAGCCAATAGTCAACACAGATAAGTTTGAGCCAGTGGTGGAGAATAGTCCATTAAACAGTATTAGCAGCAGAAGCCTAGAAAAAGCCCAGAGCAAAGTCCTCAAGCAGTTTAATCTCGGAGGGGAAAAAAACTAAACAAATCCATAAAATGTATGTTTGGATTCTTTGGTGCCTAAAGCTTTTAAAATGTGAAACACAATAGGCGTAATGCAGACACACAGCTAGTCCAAACTCTGGTTCTTCTAAACACAACGAGAGGCACAATGTAAACGGCAAACAGTGTAGCCACCATTCTAAACAAATATCAGTCCCAGACCATGTCAATACATACAGGCACCAACAAACCAGTCCCAGCTGGGTGGCAAAGAGAGAAAGATAGAGCAGATGTTGTGATTGTGAAGCAGGTGTATACTGAGCTACAGCGCTAGATGGTAACCAGGCTCTGGTCTCTTTGTTGACATTCATTATGGTGTGTGCCACATCAGCAGCAAGCCTTCCCGTCTACAGTTAAAGGGATAGTACTCTGCTCCCAGTATAAAGGAAGTTAGGGGTAGTTTAGCGAACCAATGCTAACTAGCTTAGCACAAAGACTGGAAGTCTTTGGGTACAACTAGCATGCGGCTAAGTTAGCGCTAATGCTAGTCATTAATGGCTCGCAAAACTACCTTACTACCATACTGGACGCAGAGACATAAAAATGGTATCCACAAGTTCATCTGACTCCCTCCAAGGTACACTTACATAAAACATTGATGTGATGAGAGAATCCATTGCCCAGTCAGACAGTTCTGCGCTGTGTGTATGTGTGTGTGGGGCTGACTGGCTGCCAGTGCTATTTGATGCTGCCCAACTCTGTCAGACATCAGACGCTGCTGTGAATACAAATTCCTTGCCCACTGTTAAAGGGGTTATGTGGGATCGTTCAAGGGAGTGTCTGCTCTCTTCATCCTCTTTTTGGAGATGACTGGCACGCACAGCAAATAGAACCCAAAGTAGAGAGAGGACAAAATAAACCCACTCACTGATGGAGAGACGGGGATAAGGATAAATATATTGGTGGTAAAAAAGGGGTGGGGAGAGAGAGAGAGAGATAAGGGGGTATCTTTACTTAAACTCAATCAAGGTTCTGTTGAGTCGATTCATGAATGAATAATAAAATAATCCTGCGTCACACACAATAAAATACCCTAACACTGTTCCACCTCAGGGTGGAATGCAGTCGATAAAGTTCCAGAGAAACGATTTAGTCTTGCTGCCTGTGTTTGTTGGGCATTTATAGGTTTTATTCTTCAAGAATAAGGGGATATATCATTAGTTTAAATACATTATTGAAAATGGTTGTAGCCTAACAACACTTACACTGGGGGCCAAAAGTTTGGAATATTACTCATTCAAGGGTTTTTCTTTATTTGCACTATTTTTTACAGTATAGAATAAAAGTGAAGATATCAAAACTATGACATAACACATGAATCATGTAGTAACCAAAAAAACCACTCATGGCATTATCTCAACCAGCTTCATGAGGACCGCCACAGGAATGGAAGACCCAGAAATACCTCTGCTGCAGAGGATAAGTTCATTAGAGTTACCAGCCTCAGATTGCAGCCCAAATAAATGCTTTACAGAGTTCAAGTAACAGACACATCTCAACATCATCAACATCTGTTCAGATGTCAGGCCTTCATGGTCGAATTGCTGCAAAGAAACCACTCCTAAAGGACACCAATAATAAGAAGAGACTTGCTTGGGCCAAGAAACACGAGCAATGGACATTAGACCGGTGGAAATGTGTCCTTTGGTCTGGAGTCCAAATTTGAGATTTTGGGCTCCAACTTCACCCAAATTTAGATGGTTTGGGATGAGTCGGACCGCAGTGAAGGAAAAGCAGCCAACAAGTGCTCAACATATGTGGGAACTCCTTCAAGACTGATGGAAAAGCATTCCAGGTGAAGCTGGTTGAGAGAAAGCCAAGAGTGTACAAAGCTGTCATCAAGGCAAAGGTGGCTATTTGAAGAATCTCAAATATAAAATCTATTTTGATTTGTTTAACACTTTTTTGGTTACTACATGATTCCATATGTGTTATGTCATAGTTTTGATGTCTTCACTTTTATTCTACAATGTAATTTTTTTTTGCAAATAAAGAAAAACCCTTGAATGAGTAATATTCCAAACTTTTGGCCCCCAGTGTAGGTCCAACACTTGGTTGGAGTAGAGAGGGGTGTGTGCGTTGCTTAGCAACAGTCAGTGAGGAGGACAGCCTCGACAAAAGCAGGATAAAGTGTCAAGTGCCTTTTCGCAATTGGGCAAAAGTCAATTTTTCCTCTCTCCTCAGTGACCCGGAAACCGGTAAGTGGTTGAATTTCATCGAGGATAGTCATGTGTATCCTACCTGAGTCCTTTTGTTTTGATATTGGCCACACCCCCTTTGAAGCAGTTGTTTTCTCTAATGAGAAAAACACATTTAAAAAACCTGTATGCTAATTATACTTGTATCTATAAAATGTCTTAACATCATTCTCCTGATGGAGACGAGAGTCTCATACATGGGCCTTTACTCCTGATGGAGACGAGAGTCTCATACATGGGCCTTTTATCAATTGGATTCGCTCCTGCTTCCTCTCTCTTTTCGTCCACGTTCCCTCTCCTTTCCTTGATTACCTTTGACCTTTTCAAAAGGCGGCGAGGAGAGGGAACGTGGAAGAAAATGCAGTTGTATGAAATGAGACTCTCCTTCTCCACTAGCACACCATCAGGCAAATTACGTTTACAGACATGGATCCCAAAATAAATGTGTAAAGTGATAAATATATTCCACCACGCCCAGAAATCTGCTCCTTTTATTCTCTGTACCCAACGCACTAGACGACCAGTTCTTAATGCCTTTAGCCGTGCCCTAATCCTACTCCTTCTCCTTCTCTGTTCCTCTGGTGATGTAGAGGTAAACCCAGGTCCTGTAGCCCCCAGCACCTATTCCTCAGGCGCTCTCATTTGTTGACTTCTGTAACCGTAAAAGCCTTGGTTTCTTGCATGTAGATATCAGAAGCCTCCTCCCTAAGTTTGATTTATTCACTGATTTAGCACACTCCGCCAACCCGGATGTGTCTGAATCCTGGCTCAGGAAGGCCACCAAAAATTCAGAAATTTCCATCCCCAACTACAATATTTCCCGTCAAGATAGAACTGCCAAAGGTGGCGGAGTTGCAATCTACTGCAGAGATAACCTGCAGAGTTCTGTCATACTGTCCAGGTCTGTGCTGAAACAGTTTGAGCTTCTACTCTTAAAAATCCACCTTTCCAGAAATAAGTATTTCATTGTTGCCGTCTGTTACAGACCCCCCTCAGCCCCCAGCTGTGCCCTGGACTCCATATGTGAATTGATTGCCCCCCATCTATCTTCAGAGTTTGTACTGTTAGGTGACTTAAACTGGGATATGCTTAACACCCTGGCTGTCCTTCAATCTAAGATAGATGCCCTCAATCTTACACAAATTATCAAGGAACCTACCTGACTAACTTGCCCTCCAAATACACCTCCTCTGTTTTTAACCAGGATCTCAGCGATCACTGCCTCATTGCCTGCGTTCGTAATGGGTCAGCGGTCAAACGACCATCCCTTATCACTGTCAAACGCTCCCTAAAACACTTTTGCGAGCAGGCCTTTCTAATAGACCTGGCCCAGGTATCCTGGAAGGATATTGACCTCATCCCGTCAGTAGAGGATGCCTGGTTGTTCTTTAAAAGTGCTTTCCTCACCATCCTAAATAAGCATGCCCCTTTCAAAAAACGTAGAACTAATATAGCTCTTGGTTCACCCCAGACTTGACTGCACTAGACCAACACAAAAACATCATGTGGCGCACTGCATTAGCATCAAATAGCCCCCGCGATATGCAACCTTTCAGGGAAGTCAGGAACAAATACACACAGTCAGTTAGAAAAGCAAAGGCCAGCTTTTTCAAACAGAAATTTGCATCCTGTAGTACTAATTCCAAAAAGTTCTGGGACACTAAAGTCCATGGAGAATAAGAGCATCTCCTCCCAGTTGCCCACTGCATTGAGGCTAGAAAACACTGTCACCACCGATAAATTCACGATTATCGAAAATGTCAATAATCATTTTGCTACGGCTGGCCATGCTTTCCACCTGGCTACCCCTACCTCTGCCAACAGCTCTGTACCCCCCGCAGCAACCTGCCCAAGCCCCCCCCCCCCGCTTCTCCTTCACCCAAATCCAGACAGCTGATGTTCTGAAAGAGCTGCTAAATCTGGACCCCTACAAATCTGAACCTTGCCTGGTTCTCCAACTACTTCTCAGACAGAGTTCAGTGTGTCAAATCGGAGGGCCTATTGTCCGATCCTCTGGCAGTTCTATGGGGGTGCCACAGGGTTCAATTCTTGGGCCAACCCTTTTCTCTATATACATCAACGATGTCGCTCTCGCTGCTGGTGACTCTCTGATCCATCTCTACGAAGACGACACCATTCTGTATACATCTGGCCCCTCTTTGGACACTGTGTTAACTAACCTTCAAACAAGCTTCAATGCCATACAACACCAACTGCTCTTAAATGCTAGTAAAACATTAACCATCTCCAATCCAAAATTAAATCTAGAATCGGCTTCCTATTTCGCAACAAAGCCTCCTTCACTCATGCTGCCAAACATGCCCTTGTAAAACTGACTATCCTACCGATCCTTGACTTTGGCGATGTAATTTACAAAATAGCCTCCAACACTCTGCTCAGCAAATTGGATGTAATCTATCACAGTGCCATCCGTTTTGTTACCAAAGTCCCATATACTACCCACCACTGCGACCTGTATGCTCTCGTTGGCTGGCCCTCATTACATATTCGTCGCCAAACCCACTGGCTCCAGGTCATCTATAAGTCTTTATTAGGTAAATCCCCGCTCTATCTCAGCTCGCTGGTCACCATAGCAACACCCACCGGTAGCATGCGCTCCAGCAGGTATATCTCACTGGTCACCCCCAAAGCCAACACCTCCTTTGGCCGCCATTCCTTCCAGTTCTCTGCTGCCAATGACTGGAACGAATTGCAAAAATCCTTTAAGCTAGAGGTTCCTATCTCCCTCACTAACTTTAAGCATCAGCTGTCAAAGCTGCTTATCGATCACTGCACCTGTATATAGCCCTTCTGTAAATAGCCCACCCTACTACCTCATCCCCATATTTATTTTATTATTTTCGCTAATTTTGCACTCCAGTATCTCTATTTGCACATCATAATTTGCACATTCATCATTCCAGTGTTAATGCTAATCTGTAATCACACCACTATGGCCTATTTATTGTCCTACCTTCCTAACCTTACCGCATTTTGCACTACATTTGCACACTCTGTATAAAGATTTTATATTGTGTTATTGACTGTACGTTTGTTTACTGTGTAACTGTGTTGTTTTTTTGTCGCACTGCTTTGCTTTGTCTTGGCCAGGTCGCAGTTGTAAATGAGAACTTGTTCTCAACTGACCTACCTGGTTAAATAAAAGTTAAATAAAAATAAAATAAAAAATAAAATTAAGTTGTGCTATAGATTTTATAGATAAAATGATAAGTAGCATATTGTTTTTGAACAACAATAATTAACAAAAGCTGATTCAAAGGGGGTGTGGCAGATTTCAAAACTCTTCTGTGAAGGACTCAGGTAGGATACACATGACTATCCTTGATGAAAGGTGGCTATCGAGGATGGGAGGACACTCATCCGTTCACCTACTTACAAATTGACACTCTCCTCAACCACTTCGAGGACAGACTTTTTCCCGAATGACAAAAGGCCAAACTGTTTTTCATTCACATTCCTTCTACTCACCGCCCCTCCTCGATTACGTTGACCTTTTTTAAAAGGAGACGAGAGAGGACGCAGGACTTGAGCAAATTAAATTGTGTGCATATAGCCTGTCTTCTCTTGAGAGCCAGGTCTGCCTACGGCGTCCTTTCAATAGCAAGGCTATGCTCACTGAGTCTGTACATAGTCAAAGCTTTTTTAATTTTGGGTAAGTCACAGTGGTCAGGTATTCTGCCACTGTGTACTCTCTGTTTATGGCCAAATGGCATTCCAGTTTGCTATGTTTTTTGGTTAGTTCTTTCCCATGTCTCAAGTAATTATCTTTTTGTTTTCTCATGATTTGGTTGGGCCTAATTGTGTTGCCCCAGACCTCACAACCATAAAGGGCAATGTGTTCTATATCTGATTCAAGTATTTTTAGCCAGATCCTAATTGTATGTTCCTTTTGATGGCCATCAAGTCTCTCTTTCCTGAAGGACATCTGAATAAAGACATTTTAGACTACACAAGCAGAAGCATAAAGGCAACACTCCTCTGTCCCTTGCATCTTTGTCAGGCTCTGGCCATAGAGAAGCCTTTGGCTCATCTATTTAGCCATGGTCAGAGCCTGACAGATCTAGTTTATATAGTTCTGTGTGGGGTTTTGTGTTGGGTCCCCAATTAGAGGCAGCTGCTATGCGTTGTCTCTAATTGGGGAGCCTACTTCTGTTTGTATGTCCCACACCTGTGTGTGGGTCATTGTCTTCCATGTCAGTCTGTAGAGTAAGTGTATTTACGTTTGTTCTAAGTTGTTCTTGTTTGCATTGAGTTTATAAAAATTCATTAAAGATGTCAAACTACTACTGCGCTGCACCTTGGTCAATTTACAAACCCAGTCGTGACAATCTTACCTGACAGTCCCAGCCACACACATTCCAAACCACATTCATCCTACTAAGTGGCCTTCTCCAAGAAGGGGTGACTTGTAATAATTGCCAATGGCATTTATTAATAGCATGTTTCAGCCGAGATAACAGGACAGCCAGAGGTTCAGTCAGGACAGAGGACCCTTCTCACATCAGGCCACAAAAACAACAGTCGAGGTAAACAGGTAGAAGAAGAAAAACCCATTATGAATCTAAATTATTTTATAATTTGCTTTCTAACCCGGCAGCCAAGGAACACAGCCAAGGGTAAGAGACAGACAGTGTCCCCTGTTGGCATATCCATCTGTAGTCAATCAACATCTCCCTCCCTGCTCAGTCTCAACTATTCACAATTATTGCCATAAAGAAGTGGTAAAAAAAAAAGAAAAGAAACGTATTGATATATTAATATAAACTATTCTCTAGCTGTGTACACAACAAGAGATCAGCAACATCAAGCAGGTTCCTATTCATCACGTTTCACTGTGTCATCTTTTGCCCTGCACTATGGGATATATATTACCTGCATGCTCTTTCCCAACAGACTCCAATTTAGATTAATTTAGATCAGAACTCACTGACAGCAGACTGAACATGCAGACCAAAATGACTGAAATGCAGGGCACAAAGCAATCAAAAATCTAAACTGTGAAGGAGTGAGACACAAAGGCTGCATTTACACAGGCAGCCCAATTCTGATATTTTTTCCACTAATTTGACCAATCTTTCACATTAGATCTTTTTCAGGTCTGATCTGAATGGTCAAAAGACCAATGAGTGAAAAAAGACTGACCACATTGCCTTTTGCTGGAAAACAACCCTCCTGTTTGATGTTAACAAAATAGAAAACATCTCTGTGGGTGAGAGGGGAAATCATCGGCGTGTTAAGAGAGTGCCTTTGTGAATACTAAGACAAAGCGCTCACTGGCATCATCAGCATTATAGTGCTTCAACAGCTAGATTTAAATGGGGAAAACCTCCCAGAAAAGGCCAATCACAACAGGGAGTAACAAACGCAGCACACAAATGCATAAATTCAAAAACCATCAAAATGCTGATTTTTCCACAGGTGAGCTTCTGGTGACAGCTGGTGATTATTCTTACTATAGAGGAAATCAACGGTTATGAAGTACTATTTAACAAGCCCCTATATCATACATACCGGTCAATAAACATCAGAGAGAATCGTAATTTAAAGGGTTTTGTTGGTGTAAAGTGAGTTCTCTGTGAGGCAATTATATTCTTCAAGAACCAATGGGTATAAAATGTATTTAACTTAACACTTGGTAGGTGTAGAGTTGTGTGTGTGTGTGTGTGTGTGTGTTCTCTGTTGGTAGCTATGACTCACCGCCAGTGGAGTGTGTCCAGCCACTGTAGTGTTGTTGGCTTTTCACTCAATGCCAAGAGTGGGAGAGAACGGATGTGCTTGGTTAGACTACAGCCCACGAGCACACAAGGTCGGTCATTTGAGACCGTGGTTGAATCTTGTAACGCATTCTGTCACAAAACACCTCTGAAATCCCATCCAGTCTGTCAAAGTCTGTTATTTTAATGATAATCGAAGTCGAAAATATACAGGTTAAGACATTGTCGTAACAAATCTGGGAGCAGCGCCGTTGCTAACTAGCGTAGCTGGTCCTATTGTTGCAAAGAGTTATGGGATAATATGCAATTGTCTTAACCTTTGTCATCTTCAACCTATATGATAATGAATAAGTAAGGCAGGGGGGATTGAACTTCACTGGACTCACTAACACATTCTACATTCCCATACTGTTTTAGAACTAGAAAACATTCTGCATTCCTAGACTGTTCTAGAACTAGAACACATTCTGCATTCCTAGACTGTTCTTGAACACATTCTGCATCCTAGACTGTTCTAGAACTAGAACACATTCTGTATCCTAGATGTTCTAGACTTCAGAGACGTAGCCAGTACAAAATGCCTTGAAATTCCGATCTGTCCGACAAAGGTATTTCACAGTAGCTGTTCGACTTGAGACAAATACCATTGTATTTCACTGTGAAGGAGCTCAAAGAATGTGCCTGGTGCAGAGCACTGAGCCCCCATCAGTCTGCTGGACATCCGGCCTTGAACCGATCCCCACCCAGGGACACTCACCGGCTCACTGCAGCCATACACATCATTAGCAGCCCAATTAAATAACACAAGCAGCCAGGGCAGGCCATTAACTGCAAAGCTGCACATTTCCATCTACTCTATCCACTCTGTGTGTCCAATACTGCTGATGTCACGTTGTATAATGATAGGAGACAGGCACAGGAATACGTTAGTAGTTTTAAAAAATGTCTCTACCCGAAATAAAGTCTGTCATGAAAACGGCAGGGACGAAGCCCAAAACAAATATGTACAGTTGAAGTCGGAAGTTTACATATACCTTAGCCAAATGCCATCTATTTTGTGAAGTGCACCAGTGAATCATGTAGTAACCAAAAAAGTGTTAAACAAATCAAAATATATTTTATATTTGAGACTCTTCAAATAGCCACCCTCTGCCTTGGTGACAGATTTGCACACCCATGGCATTCTCTCAACCAGCTTCTAAATAATACATGGGATGAGACCCGTAATAACAAGTGCACAATAACACGTAGCACGAAAGCCGATACAACAGAGCACAAGTACTCACAAGACCAACGGACAATGGAACAATGATCGACAAGGACAATGGGAACAGAGGGCACATACAGTATATACACATACTAATCAGGGGGAATGGGAACCAGGTGTGCGTAATAAGACAAGACAGTCCGGGGTTGGTGTTAATGATCCAGTTCAGTGATGCATAGAAGGCCGGCGACGTAGATCTCCAGAGCTGGTGAACAGAATGAGCAGCAGTACCGGGGAGATCCGTGACAGCTGAGGACTGCAGAGCAGTGAATAGGGGAGTTAAAGATCAGGATGAAAAGGATCATTTTGTATTTTGACGTTCAATAATCTCAGTTTCTATTTTGATTAGTGCTGACATCCCTTGCCATGAACTTTGCTTCTCTAGAGCCTGAATCCAAACCAATATGCCTAGTTTCACCACTGTTCAACCATGGCCAATGGTGCCATGACAAAAATACTCCTGAATGCATCATTTGGGGAATTTTAGATTCTCCCTGACTGTCTAGTGTTTATTTAGGTGATTATTACTTCTCAAAGATGCTCTTATAAAAAAAAATATATAGCTCCATTTTCTCTATACTTCATATCTGGTTTTAGTAATCTTTTTATTTTAGTTTCCCCCCATTTCCTGATATCCAATTGGTAGTTACAGTCTTATCTTGTACATTTACACAGAAAAAGTTATTGTTATTGTATTTTACGGTATTTTACCGAAAAAAACACTTCGGTGGCCGGCCCAATTATTTTCTATGAAGAAAAAACCCTGACTTCCTAACTCTGCTCCTCCTCGAGCTGTATGTAGAGTGTGTGAGTATGTGTGTCCTGCTAATTTCCTTAGTCTCTGCCTTCCTCCAACCTCTGTTAGCCTTCAGACAACACAGACCACAGGCCTGACAGAGGTAGTAAAACACATTACCTTGCTCTATTTCAGTCTCTATTAGGAACTGTGTATTTTAGTGTGAGTGTGTCGGTCTGTGTCTATCTGTGTGTCTGTCTGTGTGTCTCGTCTCTGAAAAAGGTATCCGAGGAGTGGCCTTTCCAGTCCCCGGATCATTAGCAGCCACCTTGCTAATTTGCAGCGGCATGGAGGAGCATACTAACCTGCTGTGACTTATCACAGACTGGGCCATGAGATTACCTCCTCCCATTCCCTTTTGTGAAAGAGAGAACAAACACCACGGCAGCCCCGTCCTCAGCCTTGTCCTCCACAGCTCACGGGCCTCATTAAAAGCGACACCACGGAGTCACGAGTAGAGCCGCCTGCAGCCAGCTGGGCAAACTTTATTAAAAAACCATGGTGCTTTGAGCTTTGTGTCTGTCTGACAGACAGTAAATGCAATTGATCAATTGACCAAGCTCAGTGTTTCCCAAACCTATCCCGAGTACCCCTAGACGTTCCTTGGATTTGATGTATTCCAGCACTAGCACAACTGATTCCATTGGTCAACTAATCACCAAACACTTCATTAGTTGAATCAGGTGTTCTAGTTCTGGGAATACATCAATGGCTCCAGTAGAGGTTTGGAAAACACTTGTATAACTGTGTCCTGATGTTGAGTTTTGCTTTTATCAGATTTGTCCTCTTTAAAAACTAAAACACATCACAACTAATTATTTGAAGGGCCTTGGTCTGAGTTTTCATGTTTAGCTCTGTTGATTGTGAGTAGTTTGTGTGAATTCATTTAATTTGGGGAAATCATATCTGGGGAAGTCTGATGACTTTAAAGATGTCTGAGGAGGATATCAATTTACTGTAATCTCCAGTCAAAACTTTTTGGACTGAACCCCATTTGAACAAATGCTGACACAAGTCTTAAACTGAACTGAGTCTGACTTTAAGGCCTGCAGCGTTTAAAGTCTTCATATCCAAATCCCTTTTAAATCTGAAGGATTAAAAATGTACAACTATCAATCATGGGGATTTCTTCACAATGTTAAGATCACTTAGGCTTAATCTGCAGGACCCAAATACCTCCCTCAGCAGATTCATAACCAAGACAGTGGACAGGGTAAAGTTCCCATCACATAGTAACCCACCCACAGAGTCTATAGGTTCACACAATGCGGAAAGCTCAAAAATATTTTCCTAAATTCTTCAGGTTGTCTTTCCTCTGCCTCCTTGTTAAAACAGGAAGATCTTACTCCTCAGGTTGTCCTTCCTCACCTCCCTCTGGCGTTTAGAGAAGGAAGCGAGTAGAAAAGACGTGAGGAATCGAGGAAAATACTTTTGAGAATCACCCAAGGTTTATCAAAGTTCGTAGGAATCTGTACCATCTCCAGTGTTGGTTTCGGGTGGCAACAAACAGATGATGCACTTAAGTTAATAACACCAATCATTTATGTGAATACATTTGACAAACAAACTCCCAAAGTGCTATTGTCCATAACCATCTGGGAATAAAACTGTGTTCAACAAGTTTATTCAAATGATCAAGTAGGTTATTCAGCATAATTTACTAAATGAGGTCTTTGTCTCCAAGGGAATGTTCAGTGGAGTGAAAGCAGTGTTTTTAAATTATGTGCTATAAAGTGTTGATCTGAAGACAGTGAATGAACTGTTCTTTTAGATAAGCCACCACATAAAACACTCAGGCAATGTGTGTATCCGCATATATTTATTAGGTTATTAGTCCTAAAGATGTTCCCCTCCTCAGTAATAAGGCCAAGCTCACACACAGGGAAGTCTCATCTATCTTACTTAACAACCACTGATTATTCATCACTCGACCGATAAATAGTCTAAATTCAGAGAGATGGAGGGTGAGGATTGCATTAAGCTTTATTATAAACTGGGTGGTTTGAGCCCTTAATGCTGATTGGTTGACAGCCGTGGTATATTAGACAGTATACCACGGGTATGACAAAACATGTATTTTTACTGCTCTAATTACGTTGGTAACCAGTTTATAATAGCAATAAGGCACCTCAGGGGTTTGTGGTATATGGCCAATATACCACATCTAAGGTCTGTATCCAAGAACAGCCCTTAGCCGTGGTATATTAGCCATATACCACACCCCTTGGGCCTTATTGCTCAATTAAGATACGGGTGATAAAAAGTAAATAAAACAAAACAACCGAGAACATCTGTGGTCGGTTGGCAGCAGTATTTCCTCATCGAGGACAACAACAAGAAGCAGATTAGAGGAGGAGGAAAAGGTGTGACTACAACTGCAGTGCCGGCTTTGGTAACGACACTTGACCACAGACATACCACGGCAGGCTAAACCAAAGCTCATGCAAGACAACCTCAATAAACAAAATCAAAAGGACAGGACAGCCTAAAACAAAACAAGTTACATCTTCAGAGTTTCATAAACAGAGCTAAACAAACACCAGAGACAGACAACAAACGTCTCAAAGGGAATAACTAAGACACGCCAGAACGTCACTTGAAACAAACCTGAGGCAGTTGCCCTCAAATTAACATTGACTGCAGCATACCACACTTTACAGGAACAACATTCATGGAATACACCGATCACTTCTCAACAATTCAATTACAACAGACAAAATCTTACAGTAGCCGACTAAACAAACCTGCCCTGAAAGACAAAGTTTTGTAGCGAATTTCCAACTTCACCATTCTCAGAACCCTTTTCAGTGTTCTTACTTGAACTTAATTCAGTCTCTTTGAAATGTTCTTTGATAAAGCTCCCTTACGCTTCATTACATTCCTTTCAATGCTCTCTTCTTCATGTTTTTCATTTGGGACCAGAGCCATATGGGAACAGTGGGTTTACAGGACTGAGTAGGAGTCAGAGGATGGTCATGAAATGGCACCCAATTCCCTATATAGTGAACTGGTTGGGCTCTGATCAAAAGTAGTGCAGTATAATTTTGTAATTTATTTATTTATTTAACCTTTATTTAACTAGGCATGCCAGTTAAGAATACATTATTATTTACAATGACGGCCAATCAAGTGCCTTGCTCAAGGACACATCGACATGTTTTTCACCTTGTCAGCTCGGGTATTAGAACCAGCGACCTTTCGGTTACTGGCCCAATGCTCTAACCACTAGGCTACCTGCCGCCTATAGCACTCTATAGTGAAAAAAGTTTAAAGTTCAGATGTCTGATGACGTGTGTGTGACCCTAAGGTCATTATGTAAGTGACAGTCACGTTGTCATCAGCCTACTGTACAGTAGCTCCCAGCATACAATGTTGGTTAGATTTACACATTATCCAATCAGACCTTTTGCTCTTTAATAGTTTCCTTCAGCACTAAGCAGGAAGAGAAAAAACATGTGACTCAATCTTTATGACCATATTACAGAAATCAGTGGTTCTAACCCAGCTGTCCCTTTGGCCTACATGCCCCTGCCAGAAATCAGTGGTTCTAACCCAGCTGTCCCTTTGGCCTACATGCCCCTGCTAGAAATCAGTGGTTCTAACCCAGCTGTCCCTTTGGCCTACATGCCCCTGCCAGAAATCAGTGGTTCTAACCCAGCTGTCCCTTTGGCCTTCATGCCCCTTCTAGAAATCAGTGGTTCTAACCCAGCTGTCCCTTTGGCCTACATGCCCCTGCTAGAAATCAGTGGTTCTAACCCAGCTGTCCCTTTGGCCTACATGCCCCTGCTAGAAATCAGTGGTTCTAACCCAGCTGTCCCTTTGGCCTACATGCCTATGCCAAGCATGACCTTACTAAACCAGTACAGCAGAGTATTACTTAATATAACGTGGAGATATCTATGGGGCAAAGCTGGAAGTGGGGCTGAATTGACACCGAAATCACACAGAATGAACAGTTCCAAATGTACATTGTGTGTGGTTTAGCATTCCAAGAACACATACCACAAAATGCAATAGTGAAAATGAACAAAGAGATGGGCTCCCAAACAAAGAGACTAGAAGAGGGCAGAACATCCCTAAAGCTGTGGAAAAAGTTTAGGGCCTTCACTTGTTAACCTGATCCTGCATAGTCTTTTAAGTGGTTATTTCATTATTTAGAGGCCAGGAGGTTGTCAGGGTGACTGGAGCAAATCAATCGACTAATTACTTTGTTCAACAGGGGTAATAGAGTCACACAGAGATAGATAGACATAAGATGCTGCCTTTCCAATGCAAACACACATGTGCTGTAGCTACTCTGTGCCTCCTGTACTACTGTGAAGCTAACACAATCCTCAAGGACACACAGGAAAGTACAGACACCTTTACACATACTCAAACGTGTTAAGGTCCAATGCAGCCGTTTTTATCTCTATCAAATCATATCTGGGTATCAATTAAGTACCTTACTGTGATAATTTTCAATTAAATGGTAAGAAAGAAACAAGAACAGCTTCTTAGCAAAGAGCAATTCCTCAAGCAAGAACTTCGCTAGGACTGTCTTGTAGTGGTCTGAGTGGGGAGGGGAAAACTGAAAACTAGCATTTATTGGCAGAGGTTTGGAACTCATTTTCTTGTTGTTCTACTAACTAATTCACCAGGCAGGCAAAAACTCCATCCCACCAAAACAAGCTGAAATGTGTGACTTGTTTCAGGAAACTAGGCGTATGTCGCAGGTCTACTTCACAGGAGAGCCATTTGAACATAAACTTTTATTTTCTTTCAAAATGCTAGTTGGTTAAGCCATAAAAAAAGACTGCAACTTTCCACACTAGCCATGATTGGCTGAGATAATGAGTGGGCTGGATATGCCGAGTGAGGAGGTCGGATTGGTCTGCCATATAGCATGATCTACAGCCCCATCCAGGCACCACCCCAGCAGCTGATCCATAGCCCCATCCAGGCACCACCCCAGCAGCTGATCCACAGCCCCATCCAGGCACCACCCCAGCAGCTGATCCACAGCCCCATCCAGGCACCACCCCAGCAGCTGATCCACAGCTCCATCCAGGCACTACCCCAACAGAGGATACACAGCACGGTCCAGCCAGGCACCATACCACCCCAGCGTCTTCTGTCTGAGACTCCGTCAGACACAGCAGGACACACATAAATCACTGTTCTATGCCTGCTTCTCCTCTCCTCTGCATCTCTCCTCCACTCCCTTGCTTATTGAGATTGATGGGCTTGTCAGCCCAGGTGGAAGTTCACAACTCTGGGTGATCATGGTGGAAGGGACGGGACAGAATGGAAAGAGAACACTCAGTTCAACTCACTGCGTTGTAAAACATGCAGGCAGGGTGTTTATTTTTTAAAATGTAACCTTTATTTAACTAGGCAAGTCAGTTAAGAACAATATTTACAATGACGGCCTACACCGGCCAAACTCAATGTTCTACAATGTAGAAAATAGTAAAAATAAAGAAAAACCCTTGAACGAGTAGGTGTGTCCAAACTTTTGACTGGTACTGTATAAGTATCAACTGAATAATTTTCGGGGTCCTAAGAGGTTTGGAATATGAGTATAGAGCCTGATGTATGGTGGACAAACATATGGGTTTAAAGGTTATGTAGGGGTCAAATGTCACACATCCCTTTCCCCTATTTGTCTCCTAACTTCCTGCTGTAAACGGGACTCTCTAAAAACATGCCACTTCGAAACAAGTGCATTTTCCTATCAGGTTAGCAAAGCATTTTTGCTAACCCTAACCCTTTTCCTAACCTTAACCGCTAAGCTAATTCTCCTAACCTGTTACGGAAAAAAATACTATTTAATTCAGCTAAACATTGTGCTAATCACATTGGTCCACTATACTGGCGTTGCAAGTGACACACTCTGCCAACTGAGCTACAAAGGACCACATCTTGATGAACAGCTCCTTGGGCTGTATTATCTCTCTATGGTCATATCTCTGGTCTGTCATGGAACATATGGTAATTGTCTCCAATTTCATTAATATGATTAAAATATTATATGCCAATCCCTCAGCCATAGTTATAACAGGCAATATCTGCTCTGCTCCGTTCAGAATCACTAGAAGGAGCAGACAAGGCGATCCAAATTAGCCTTTGCTATTCTTATTAAACTTGGAACCGCTGGCCCAGGCAATTTGTCAATCAAAGGAATTAACAACAATTTCCCTCAAATCTACTGATCACTTCATCTCATTATAGGCAGACGATATTTTCCTATATCTAGACAATGCATCTCAATCACTCCCAAAAGCAATGAAGATCATAGATAAATTCAGCATAATCTCAAATTATAAAATTAATCTAACCAAAATCAGCCCTACTACCTCTCAAGACCCTGATGGAGGATTCCATCTCTACTTGTGGAATCCCAATCGGCTGAGAGTAGATATATTTCCTTCCTTAGATAAAACCATTGCCAGAAACTTTAACAGAACGCTCAAATCAATTCAAACAGATTTCAGTAGATGGAATAATAATTGAATTGAATAAGCAGAATAACTATTGTCAAAATGTATATATTGCCACGACTGAATTTCTGTAGTTCAATGTTTTCCCATGGTTCCGCCTTCTGCCTATTGGGATAAAATTCATAGTGTGGTTTCAAAAAATATATGGCAAGGTAAACGATCCCACATAAATTTAATACATTTACAAAGAGAGAAAAACGTTGGACTATCCGTACCAAACTTTCAATTGTATTTTCATGCACTAGCATTTTGCCCCATCCTAAATTGGTTTAGACATGATTCCTTTGCCCCCTGGCTGAGTATAGAGATAAATATGGTGTCTGCTATTGTCCTGGAAGAAGTGGTCTCCACTGATATATCCATTAAGCAATGTTATATGGTGTTACCTATTGCCCTGGAAAAGGTGGTCTTCACTGATATAATATGGTGTCTCCTATTGGCTCCCAAGTGGCGCAGTGGTCTAAGACACTGTATCTCAGTGCTAGAGGCGTCACTAGAGACAACCTGGTTCGAATCCAGACTGTATCACAACCGGCCGTGATTGAGAGTCCCATAGGGCGGTGCACATTTGTCCCAGCGTTGTCCCAGTTTAGCTGGTGTTGGCCGTCATTGTAAATAAGAATTTGCTCTTAACTGACTTGCCCTAGAAGAAGTGGTCTTCACTGATATATCCCTTTAACAACGTAAACTACGCTTTGGTCCTATTATTGTTCACACAATTTCTATTTGGCACAAAATAAAAAAAAATTAAATGGTATGCACACACTCCAATATTTCCCAATAATGCTTTGCGATCTAGAGTGCGGCCTTTTGCATCCCCCTCAATGGTCCAAATGTGGAATCCGTACCCTTACCGATATCATGGACAGTAATGGTTTGAGAACATTCCAAGATTTGAAAGATACATACCAGGCAACTCCTGTCTATATTTCCAACTTAGATAGATAGATAGATACTTTATTGATCCGAGGGGAATTTTCTTAATCGAGCAGCTACGAAAAAACACAGGGCAGGTGCAAAATGCCAGAACAAAAATACACAAAAGACAGATACACGATACATGATACATAGAGCGGCAGTATGAAAAAGTATAAAAATACAAGAAGTCTGGAGTGCAAAATGGCTATAAAAAGACATTGCATAGTATGGGTGGATGGCTGAATATGTACAGTATACATTGTTACAGAGTGTTAGGTGTAGAAGAAAAAAAAGAAGAAAATATTGCAAGTTGATATAGTTAAATAAGGAGTATTTGCATGGTTAACTATACTATACAGGTCGATGGCAGAGAAATACTTAAATAGCTAAAAGTGCGTATGATATAAGTGAGGGTAATAATAGTTTACTTAATATACAGACTGGTTAAATGAACAGTTAAGTGAATATTTTGCAAGGTTAAATTGACTGTAAAGGTAAATATACAGTTCAATTTACAGGTAAGTGAATATTTGCATGGTTACATTAACTGTACAGGTAAATGACAGGAAGAGATACTTTAATAGCTAAATGTGTGTATGATATCATTTGTATGATGAGGCTTCTGGACCAGCAGTCAAATTTACTGAACTTCAACTCTGCATAAATGCTTTATCTTCAACTTGCTTGCTCACCAAACAGTAAAATCAACCAAACGTATGCCAAATAACATGCTTATAACTCCTGTATTCCAAGTATGTATGCCAAATAACATGCTTATAACTCCTGTATTCAAAGTATGTATGCCAAATAACATGGTTATAACTCCTGTATACCAAATATTCCATAACCTCTGCTTCAAAATCCCATAATAGACAATAACTATATCTATATCTCTGTCTCTCTCCTCTGCTCCCTCTCTCTCTTGGTCTCTCTCAGTCTCTCTTCTGCTCTCTCTCCCTTTATCTTGGTCTCTCTCTCTCAAGCTGTAGTGTGAATATTCTCTGTTTTCTACAGGTCTTAATGAGCTCATTCATCAATTTAATTACTCCTTTAGTTTGATATCATAGAAAGAGAGAAAGAAACAGAAAGGGTAAGCGTGAGAAAGTGAATTAGGATGAAACAAAGGTAGAGAAAGTGAATTAGGATGAGGCTGGAACACAAAGGTAGCGAAAAGTAAAAAGGGGGGGGGGGGGGGGTATTGATCAATGGATAATTACATTTCATAGCTGATCAGTCAGTGTGTCTTGACTAACTCACTTTATGGCATTGTACTTGACCTCCAAGAACTTCGCAGTCTCTTTCAAACTACCAGACAACCTTGTAATGGTACAGCAATCATCCTAACTCAAGACCATTACAGCTATAAACCCTACACAAGACCACTAGAGCTATAAACCCTACACAAGACCAGTAGAGATGTAAACCCTACACAAGACCACTAGAGCTATAAACCCTACACAAGACCACTAGAGCTATAAACCCTTCACAAGACCACTAGAGATGTAAACCCTACACAAGACCACTAGAGATGTAAACCCTACACAAGACCACTAGAGCTATAAACCCTACACAAGACCACTAGAGCTATAAACCCTACACAAGACCACTAGAGCTATAAACCCTACACAAGACCATCAGAGATGTAAACCCTACACAAGACCATCAGAGATATAAACCCTACACAAGACCATCAGAGATATAAACCCTACACTAGACCACTAGAGATATAAACACTACACAAGACCATTACAGCTATAGGTCCTACCTGTTGCAACCTCTACAACCACTATGATTATTATTTGACCCTGCTGGTCATCTATGAACGTTTGAACATCTTGGAGAAAGGTCTGGCCTTAATGGCCATTAATTGTTATAATCTCCACCCGGCACAGCCAGAAGAGGACTGGCCACCCCTCAGAGCCTGGTTCCTCTCTAGGTTTCTTCCTAGGTTTTTGCCTTTCTCGGAATTGCTTGCTGTTTGGGATTTTTTATTTTTTTAGGCTGAGTTTCTGTATAGCACTTTGTGACATCGGCTGAATATATTTGATTGATTGATATATTGATTGATTACAGCTATAGGTCCTACACAAGACCGTTACAGCTATAAACCCTACACAAGACCATTACAGCTATAAACCCTACACAAGACCATTACAGTGTGACTTGAAAAACCCTGATCTTCTGCCCACTAGAACAGCTTTCAATCCCCACTGCCACTCTTAGACATATACTCCATAGAACAACACATTCAGTCTTTATCCTATTTCGGAGTAAAATTGTCCTCTCCGTTTTTCAGAGGGGGATTTCCAAGGAGCATTGAATTACACCACTAATCCTCGTGGCCTGCCTGAAAAGCTGATTGTTTAGGGAGGAGAGGAAGCCACAGACAAGTCCTCAATATCAGCAGAACAGCCCAGATCAACAGCCAGGATAAAAACAAAACAGGAAGCTTCTTCTTGCGGTAATGTTTTCCCTGGTCTCCCCGGTGATTCAACATGGCACAGTTCCGTGGCCTTTTGTTGGTTTTGAAACTGAATAACGCTTGACGTGAAGTGCACGAACTCTGCAGGAGAAAGAAGGTCCCCGACTCCCCATCAGTGGGGGTTTGAACTGAGCGGATGAGGCATAGCAGGAGAAATTGCTTGTCTGCTAAAATCACAGGGGAGGAAGGGGGGTAACAATAAACCCATATTCCCTAAAATAGCTCCTTCTGCTATAGCTGGCTGAGTGCACTCTATTAAAGCAAAGGGGAGAGATATGTTCCCCTATCACAGGAGCTTGCACGAGAGGTTAGCTATGCAGAGTCATACACATGAAAGAGGTTAATGTGAAAGGGATTAGAGGCAGACAGAGGTAGGTGTGCGTGTGAAAGGGATTAGAGGCAGACGTGCGTGTGAAAGGGATTAGAGGCAGACAGAGGTAGGTGTGCGAGTGAAAGGGATTAGAGGCAGACAGAGGTAGGTGTGCGAGTGGAAGGGATTAGAGGCAGACAGAGGTAGGTGTACATGTGAAAGGGATTAGAGGCAGACAGAGGTAGGTGTACATGTGAGACTAGCCAACGAAGACTAGCAGGAAAGAGCATGAAAGAGAGCTGTTATGTACTGTATGACGTACTGTATGCTTGTTATGGTTCACGACAGTGTGATGCTTTACGTATGAGCCAGGCGGTTCAGAGTTAGACGTGACCAGGAGTGTGCATGTGAGTGGGCAGGTATTCTGATGAAGACTGACAGAACATCAAGGAGCCTACCAGGTACAACCCTAAATCCGTAAACATGGGTACCATCATAGATATCAACCTAACTAACTTGCCCTCCAAATACACCTCCTCTGTTTTCAACCAGGATCTCAGCGATCACTGCCTCATTGCCTGCGTTCGTAATGGGTCTGCGGTCAAACGACCACCCCATCACTGTCAAACGCTCCCTAAAACACTTCTGCGAGCAGGCCTTTCTAATCGACCTAGCCCAGGTCTCCTGGAAGGATATTGACCTCATCCCGTCAGTAGAGGATGCCTGGTTGTTCTTTAAAAGTGCTTTCCTCACCATCCTAAATAAGCATGCCCCTTTCAAAAAACTTAGAACTAAGAACAGATATAGCCCTTGGTTCACCCCAGACTTGACTGCACTTGACCAACACAAAAACATCCTGTAGTACTAATTCCAAAAAGTTCTGGGACACTGTAAAGTCCATGGAGAATAAGAGCATCTCCTCCCAGTTGCCCACTGCATTGAGGCTAGGAAACACTCACCACCGATAAATTCACGATAATCGAAAATGTCAATAATCATTTTGCTACGGCTGGCCATGCTTTCCACCTGGCTACCCCTACCCCGGCCAACAGCTCTGTACCCCCCACAGCAACCTGCCCAAGCCCCCCCCCCCCCCCCCACACTTCTCCTTCACCCAAATAGCCTCCAAAACTCTACTCAGCAAATTGGATGTAATCTATCACAGTGCCATCCGTTTTGTTACCAAAGCCCCATATACTACCCACCACTGCGACCTGTATTCCAGTGGCTGGCCCTCACTACATATTCATCGCCAAAACCCACTGGCTCCAGGTCATCTACAAGTCCTTACTAGGTAAATCCCCGCCTTATCTCAGCTCACCATAGCAACACCCACCTGTAGCATGCGCTCCAGCAGGTATATTTCACTGGTCACCCCCAAAGCCAATACCTCCTTTGGCCGCCATTCCTTCCAGTTCTCTGCTGCCAATGACTGGAACGAACTGCAAAAATCCTTGAAGCTAGAGGTTCCTATCTCCCTCACTAACTTTAAGCATCAGCTGTCAGAGCTGCTTATCGATCACTGCACCTGTATATAGCCCTTCTGTAAATAGCCCACCCTACTACCTCATCCCCATATTTATTATTTTAGCTCATTTTGCACTCCAGTATCTCTATTTGCACATCATCATTTGCACATCTATCCCTCCAGTGTTAATTCTAATTTGTAAATCTTCTCGCCACTATGGCCTATTTATTGTCCTACCTTCCTAGCATTTTGCACTACATTTGCACACTCTGTATATAGATTCTCTATTGTGTTATTGACTGTACGTTTGTTTATTCTCATGTGTAACTCTGTGTTGTTTTTTTGTCACACTGCTTTGCTTTGTCTTGGCCAGGTCGCAGTTGTTCTTAACTGGCCTACCTGGTTAAATAAAGGTGAAAAAAAAAAAAACATGGACATGGGCCTAATAGGGCCATAAAGTGAGCCTAGCAACAGAGGCTAGCTGTAGCCCGGAACACACAGGTAATTAATATGCTGATAACGGCTAACGAAAACATGCTGGTAAGCATTGCAGCACTGGCTTAACACAGGAATGTGAGCCTATAGCAAGAGAGGTCAACACTGGTCAACACTAGCAACAGAGGTTAACAGGAACATGCACGTGTGGGTAACATTAAATGCCTTTTAGGAACAGGAGCATGCTGAAGATGAGTCTATAGCAACATCACCTAACTGGAGCATGTCAATGTACGTAGCGACACAGCCTAACAGGGGCCTGCATGTGAGCCAGGCTAAACAGATTAATTGGAGAGTGCACGAGAGCGCACGGGCAGAGGTACGAACAAGCGTGTATGTGAGCCTTGAGAAACATAATGACGTCAGTCACCTGCCACACCACCTAACCTTTGGAGTCTCAGACATGTAAGAGCCCCAGACCCAACCCTGAACAGAGTCTAACAAAAAGTGACACATATTAAAAACCATGGGCCTGAGGTGTCAGTCAGAGTATCACACAGACAGAAGGACCTGGCTCCAAAGTCATTGTCTCAACTCTCTCAGCAAGCCAGGTGACTTATATTCCAGACAAAACAAAACAGACCGCAATGAGAAAGAAAGTGACATTTTCCGATCCTATCAAACAATGGCAGTTGGCCCAAAACACAGAAGAGAAAGAATCCGAGACAGACCCAAGAAAGGCGTGTGAGATTAAACAACGACGCCTGTTGTCTTCAACCTGCTCAGAGCGTTAGCTCTCAGATGGGTTTGAATCACATTTGAATAAGCCCTTGAATAATCTCAGGTGAGCCAAGAGGATATGTTTTTGTGTGTGTAAGGGGGGGCAGGTACGGGATGTTCGAGTGGTAAGTATGATCTGTGTATGGGTTATGTGGCGTTGGTGTCACAACGGCGCTCAAGTCACTGTTTTACAATCTGTACACAGCTGTAGTCTGTACAGAGCCTGTACATATTCCAAACCTAAAGCTCAACAACACTTACAGACCAAGGGTTCAATTCAAGACCAAATATTATGAAAAGTACATCTTATGGCTCAAAGCTGTGTACTACAGTCTACAACAGTCTGTCTAATTGTGCAATAGAAAAGTTTAATACACTTACTTTATGGGATCATTTGCCATTCAATAGGGCAGACTATTACGACTCAATATCCAAGTTCACTCTATACACTCAACCTATAATCAATCACTACAGAGCAGGCCGGTTCAATTATCACAGTCCTGGAGCGCATCAGGTAAATGGACTCTGGACAATCAATGATATTAATTGAGCAATTAACTGAACAGAAAACGAGCAAATCTTTGGTAATTGCTGCACCTGCTATAGAGGCTATTTGTACACTCATTCTACAGGCTATATAACATCTTATTAGTATAAGAAATGAAGTCCATTCAATTCCATCCAAGTCCATAAGCAAACACTACAGCTGAATCAGACAAACTAATACCGCAATCAATCTGAGTCTTAACTCAGTTCTCCATCTGCACAGTTCCTAACGCTACGCTGCAGCTGCAGCATATAATATGCTTTTCCACATTTCAAAGAGCTTTATCCTCTCTGTATTCTACAGTAAGAGTCTCACATCCCTAAATTAAACATTCGGGTGCTTAATCAATTATTTCTGTGTTGTGGTTAACCGGCTACTTTCCTCCTCTCACTCCCAAACAGAAAACGTATTTCAAAAGTAATTTTTTCAAAAATAATGAATTAATTAATGAAATTAGTGGATTGCAGCGGCAGAGCAGAGAGTTGTGTGAAGTGTTTTATTCAATCCTTTGACTGTGGATTAGCAAGCAGCAGTTGATATAAACATGAGTGAATTTGTCCGCTCTACAGACAGCGATATCGGTCCACTAATACAGGACCCAGTTCTTAATATATATATTTTTTCAGATTCGTCAGGGGGTGCTGCAGCCCCCTCAGAACCCCTATTTCCCACGGCTATGTGAAGCTCCAAATAAAGTGACAAGGCTCGAGACAGCAGCAGTTAACAAGCTGCCATTGTAATGCAATATTTCTTTAGTTGGGTCTAGGATGGCCCCACTGGATATGTACTGTCACTGTGGATTCTTACAGCCAGAAGAGAAAAGCAACACATTATAAACCTATGAGAATAATGTCTAAATGACAACTCCTTTGAGATCCAAAGCTCATAGTACAGTCAGCCACAGTGGAGGTTTAGACTGAGTCAGCCACAGTGGAGGTTTAGACTGAGTCAGCCACAGTGGAGGTTTAGACTGAGTCAGCCACAGTGGAGGTTTAGACTGAGTCAGCCACAGTGGAGCTTCAGTCTCAGCCTCTAATGTCACTGATGATGATGACGACAAACTCTGGGGCATCTTGTTTGCATAATGCCCCTTTCCTATAATTTGTGTGGGAGATGGGAGCAGACAGCTCTGTCTCCACAGGAGAACACTTCCATAATCTCTCAGCATCACAAACCCATCACACGGCGGCCGAGACTTCCCAAATCTCACTGTGACAGGAGGACGTTGGCTATGTATCTATATGGAGAACTGAATGGAGGGTAAGGGGCCTGCCGTTGCAGAGTGAGAAGTGCATCTATCTGGAGAACTGAATGGAGGGTGAGGGGCCTGTCGTTGCAGAGTGAGAAGTGCATCTATCTGGAGAACTGAATGGAGGGTGAGGGGCCTGTCGTTGCAGAGTGAGAAGTGTATCTATAAACACTATGTCTGCTTCTTTCTTCACTGTTCCTTAGGCCTCTTTCCTCCATTCCTCTCTCTTATTGCCTCTATCTCTCCCTACTGTGACAGATCCTCCAGCGAGAAGAAATAAGTACACGTTTGCACTGTACCCCTGGGGAGGAGGCAGTGCCATCTCAGCCAAAGAGATATTGATGGATCTCCTGACAAGGACACTAGATTTCTTCTCCCATACCCCGGTCTGACGCTGTGTCGTGCTGACCCGTCATTGGCTCCTGCCAAGCATGTCATCTCAGCCTCGGCATCAAGGCACAGCGGCGACACGCTTCTCTTCCCAGGCCTTGGCGAGACCAGGTGCTCTCCACTGAATGTGTTTCTGTCAGCGCAATGGAAAGGTTCATGGGAAAACAACATCAATATGTCAAAGAGCAGGAGCCGCTGTGCAGTAAAGAAGACGCACACAGAAATGAAATAAAATAACTAAAGATGCTGAGGGGAAATTCCCTTTGCCAAAACGAGGTAAAGGAGACAATATGATATAAACGGAGCAGACTAGGAACTGCCTGCCCCTCCCTCCTCTAATATTGGTTGAATCAGCTCTACCACATCATCAGTATGAACCAATACAATAGCAGGTCCATTTAGGCATACAGTTTGACAAAATGTCTACTGCACTGTCTCACTCATTGGCTATGAGGAAACGTCTGACAGTAACAACCTGGGCAGTGCATGCTGAGGTTATTTAGGTCTTCCATTCAAGACTCTGATTTAGTTCTAGATTTAGTTGTTCTCACGTGAAAACTTCTAACGGACTCATCCATCTCATCTCCTCTCTTCCTCTCTTGTTAGTGAGAAATGGCTTCGCATGCGGTAAACAGGACAGTAAATCTCAATGACGGAGGATGTTTATTCTAATGCGTTGACGATTTATTATCTCAGTCATTTACTCAGGATACTCTCGATCTGTGGAAAGGTGTCAGTAGGCTGTTCACTGAGCAAACATTAGCAAGAGAGACATATAAACAACGTTGTGTTTTATGTGCTTGACTTGGACTAAAATAGGTGCCGGTACTAATATTGGGTGCTGGTACTGTTTATATTTAGGTGCAGAAGCTCCACAATATATTTGAGCTAATATTCTATGAGGAATAGGAGCTTAAGCAATAGAAGATGTGAGGTGCTAGTACTCAGCTCTGGTGACCTCCTGCCCAGGTCAAGCACTGCCTTAAACTTCAGAGAAATTACCTATAGACATACAGAGGAGTGAGAAGTAGAGCTGGCCAGGAAAACCTCTAATGCTGAAAAGATTCACTCTACTTAATGGTATCTTAACAGCACTAAACAACCTGCAGGGAAAGTGAACGGGTTACTGAAGCAACTACTCGTGATTGAATGATTGAAATCAATGGCCTACAGTAAATCAATAACGGACCGGGTGAAAAAAAAGTGTTGCAGTGCTAATGACAATGGTTGCATCTTTGACCTATGGTTGATCTAAGGTTGCATTTAGACTACTGGCGAACAATGAATGAGACTGAATGAGGGAGAGACAGAGGAAGGGAGTGTGACTGTGAATGAGGGAGAGACAGAGGAAGGGAGTGTGACTGTGAATGAGGGAGAGACAGAGGAAGGGAGTGGGACTGTGAATGAGGGAGAGACAGAGGAAGGGAGTGGGACTGTGAATGAGGGAGAGACAGAGGAAGGGAGTGGGACTGTGAATGAGGGAGAGACAGAGGAAGGGAGTGTGACTGTGAATGAGGGAGAGACAGAGGAAGGGAGTGTGACAATTAACTGAATGAGTAGAGTTGCTGGTGAATAAATCCTAAATGGCTCTCCCTCTGTCTACAGCTCTGGTCTGTTGGTAGACTGTAGGGGACGTGGAGGTGAAGACTGGGCGGTCATTACATTTTGTCAGCCGGTGATTGTCAAGCAAATAACTGCCAGTCTCACGGTAATTGACGATTAACAAACACATTTAGCATCTCCTGGCTTCCACACACAGCCTACAAGCCACTGACACAGACCTTTGGAACATCTACATTTTAAAAAGTCTAATAAATCTATGTAATATAGCCTACACCTTAACAATGAATCCATTATCTATTTTAGACAGGTCTAAAGAAACATGATATGAAGAAAGTGTATTTAAAGAAGAACAGAACAGCATACACTGAGTTGTCCTTATGTTAGGCCCTGATCTGGCTTTTCATCAGCCAACAAGATGAGTAGGCAAAAGCATTAGCTTATATCAATCTACTGTCATCCATAGTACAAAAGTTGACCTATTCTATGCAAGAAATAAATATTCCATACATAGTCTGGGACAGTTGTGGGATGCGATTGATCCTAAATGATTACAACCTCTAGCATCAATTTTTTAAAAATCTAATCAAATTTCATTGGTCACATACACATGCTTAGCAGATGTTAATGCCGGTGTAGCGAAATGCTCAAGCTTAATGATGAGCTTGGAGGGTACTATGGTGTTGAATGCTGAGCTATTGTCAATAAACAGCATTCTTACATAGGTATTCCTCTTGTCCAGATGGGATAGGGCAGTGTGCAGAGTGATGGTGATTTCATCGTCTGTGGATCTATTGGGGTGGAAATCAAATTGAAGTGGGTCTGGGGTGCCAGGTAAGGTAGAGGTGATATAATAGCAATGAGGCTGACGCAACAGATCAGCTTAAAATGTTTATAAACTATTAGGCTATTTCTTCACATTATAAGCGTAGTAATGCGCACACCGCTGCAGGCTATAAGCTCAAATGTTGCACATCAGTTCAGCTCAATTTCCTATTCAGCCCTGTAAATTATCAAATGCAATCAATTAGCGGGAAAACACCATTCTCAAAAGTGACCGCAAATGCGACTATACATGTAATGCTTTTATGGTGAAAATGATCTTCCCCAAACTTGAAACTCATGCGCTGCGTATGTATTCCACAACCATTGTAAATTGGATTAATGTGATCATTTCAAGAAGTTATTTGACCACTTTAGTTGTGATACAAACCTTATCAAAACATATAGGCCTATGGGCTAGGCTACATGAGGTGTGTGATACAAACCTTATTAAAACATATAGGCCTATGGGCTAGGCTACATGAGGTGTGTGATACAAACCTTATTAAAACATATAGGCCTATGGGCTAGGCTACATGAGGTGTGCGACTTTGAAAATGTCATGTACTGAAAAAAGGCATGTACTGTTTCTTGCTTTACTGCACACAAGCTGGGTGATAATATATCCTTCACAAGTGATAATATAGAATTGTGATAGGTTAATATTGTCACCCATCAGACGGTTCTTGATTTAATATTGTATTTACATATAATAAATAATGTATGTGTGAAATTAGTTTTTATTTAGAATGGACCATTATCATGCACCTGTCTCAAAACGGGCAGCGGGAAAAAATACATGTAATCTATGCACTTAAATAGCGAATAGAGGACACTTTTCCAGTGGTTAATTTCCATGCCAGCCAGGTAGGCTATACTCCTCTTGTAAAGAGAAGCAATGTGCTTAATATTAGGAAAGATGAGAAATAAATATAGTAGGCCTAGCCTATAGAAAGCTGATCCTCCTCTTTTTAGTAGAGGCCATCACTCTGTTTTCTCACGCAATTACATAGCCTATAGAAATGTTGCGCACAGGAGCTCATGGGCTCTCATGAAGAGTTTGATTTGATTTTCGATCACATTTGCATTGATGTCAGAGTGATTAGAGGGACAATAGAGTGCTGAGTACCAGGCAGTTAGCAAGTTTGGTAGGCTACTAATGACTATCAGAAGCATCAGATCTTGGAGAATTTGACAGCCGTCATAACTCGTGAATGCCGGTGTGTCGGTAATACGGTCACTGTAACAACCCTAGTGAAGACAACACAGGCTTCTCTCTCTCCCACTCATCTCTGAAGCTGACCTGGAACTGTTAGCGACGGTACAGACCACCCTGTCTTCCCGGAGGCATCACACAGACAATAAGCCAAAATGGAAAACACAATGTTGCTTCTTCTCCCCCCCACCTCTTCCTCTTCTCTGCCACACGCTTTCCCCTCTGTATCCAGCTATGCCACGCCAGAACCATTCAGTACTCTGTTTGTTCAGAGAGAGAGAGAGAGACAGAGACAGAGAGAGCGAGAGCGAGAAGAAGAAGGAGTTGTTTTGTTCCGTAATCCCCTGAGCAACAGAGTAATGTCAAGGAAACAACAGCAGCTCCACACAGTCACTTCAACCTGCCTGGGAACACAGCAGCTCCAAACAGTCACTTCAACCTGCCAGGGAACACAGCAGCTCCACACAGTCACTTCAACATAACTGCCGTCATACTGGATGGTTGTAGTATTGTCCAGAGACAAGGTGAAGGCAGACATTAAATGAGAGAGGGCGTCATTAGGATTCCACTCCACGGCAAAATGACCACAGCTGAACCACTGAGCTAAAAGCATGGACTGTCATTTCTAAACAACTGCTATTACGTAATGTGTGTGTTGTCTTTGCATTAGACCTGCTAAATTGCACATCAGTTCAGCTCAATTTCCCATTCAGCCCTGTAAATTATCAACAGCACACTCTCCTCCCTAATGTGCTGTGGGATTGAGAGGGGCAGATTTAAATATCCCCTTAGGGGAGAATAAGAGGCTGACATTGAGGGAAAGCTCTCAGTGAAATCCTCATAGCCTTTCACAGATATCACTGACACATAGGCCCACACACACCCACCCGGCAGTCTTTTAAGGCCCTTCTGATGACTGCATACATGCAAACACACACTCCACTCAATCTGAGGCAGAGTGGTTGGCATCCAGGTGATATGGGCAAAAATGTAATTGGCTCAGAATGGAGTGAATAACATGACCTCAGAATGGAGTGAATAACATGACCTCAGAATGGAGTGAATAACATGACCTCAGAATGGAGTGATTAACATGACCTCAGAATGGAGTGATTAACATGACCTCAGAATGGAGTGATTAACATGACCACAGGATGGAGTGAATAACATGACCACAGGATGGAGTGAATAACATGACCACAGGATGGAGTGAATAACATGACCTCAGAATGGAGTGAATAACATGACCTCAGAATGGAGTGAATAACATGACCTATATTGTGAGTGAATAAACAAACTTACCTACAGGATCAGTGTCCATATTAGACAGAGCATGCACAGCATCCCAGGGGATGTATAGAGGGAGAGATGGAGAGAGGGAATGAGAAATATAATATGTTTAGTGACATCAAAGGATAAACTTTCCTCAATGCACAAGAGGGAAAGCTGTGTGTGTGTGTGTGTGTGTCTGCACTTCACTTCCTCACGTGACTGTGGGCCTCACCTCAACCCACCATGCATTGTAAACAGCACTACCCAACAAATCAATATAATAGATCTCTAAATCACCACACTGTTGTAACACCATTAACAGCAGCAGGTTTGATAAAGATTTTATTTAGATGACATTATCAAAAGCATCAATCATCCACTTAAAGCCCTTAATAAAAGAGTAAGTCCACTAAATCTAATGGTATTCTAAACAATGAAAGGATTATTGTTGTAATTAGCTAATGTGGTGATGCATTCACCCGTTCTCGAATTGATGAAGGACAATTACCCATGCTATTTTGCATATTTCTTGATCTATTGGTTGAACCCACCAAACGACTAAGACTGACTTGAAAGCTGATGCAGTAAGCAACTTTTATAATGGACCGCTATCAATAAGCTTTTCCATAATGTGCATGCCTTCATGAAGATTATTATCACTTATTTAAGACAGAGTCACACACACACACACACTTTCTGTACGCACTCATCTACACACATTCACAACGCCACATGCACACGAACCCAATCACCAACTTGGGTCAATCTGAAATTGAATTGTCTTCCATCTCTTATCAACAGTGTGTTTGACCACCTCAGCCAGTCTTTTATATAGGTCACATCACTGGGCCTCTTATCGTTGCTCTCACATAAACACATGCAGACACACACACACACACGCCTAAGCTCCTCACTCTGCTGAGCAGCTGATAATGGAAATGCTGATAAAGACAGAGTGAGTCGAGCCTCGCAACGCCAACCACGCCTCTCCATCTAGACTTCCAGAAAACAAAAGAAGAAGACTGTAACAGAGCTAGGTCACCGGGTTTGAAACTTTATTTAATCTTCCTGTGTTGGAGAGTCTGAGAGAGAAGAATATTAGCCAGAGACTAAAACTACTCTCTCTTTGACAACACAACAGACCTGACAAGATGAGCACTAACTTTTGTTCCTAAGGGGATAGTTCAGGCAAAATGTATATTTGGGTCAAATTATCCTTACCTTGAGTTGTGTCTGAAGTCCCCATGCTGACCAAATCTACAAATTATTTACGTCTGGCTACAGTTAGGAGTTAGCATCATCTGAATTCATGACTGTAAACAGCAGAAACAATATAAGCAAAGCTGCACTACAAGCCGAAACATCCTCAAAAACACAAGGATAATTCGACCCAAATATACATTTTGTCTGAACTGTCCCTTTAAATGGGGAACAGAACAACAGTCACCAATGACTTTTCCTAATGGGAGTCTCAGAGACAGAATAAATAGAGAGGAGTTGAGCTCAGGTCTTCGCTGCCACTGACTCTTACGTATGTCTGAGAATGTCTGAGATGTAAAGACGCTCTGCAGGTCTACCACGCCTCTGAAGTGGATGCTGTTTTGGCTGCTCCAACCACCTGCTGTGTTTAAAGAAATGTATCCGAATTCATTGCCCGCAGTGAGTAAATAAGAGAGAAGTTGGAGGCTGCCATCTACAACCAGGAAGTCCATGTAATATGATCGACGTGAGATGTGAGGGAGGCAGGGCTCTCAGAGAACTGGCAGGACAATGCCTGAGGTACTGTAGAATGCTGGCTACTGGAGCACATTACGCTGCCTCCACACCTGGCTACTGGAGCACATTAAGCTGCCTCCACACCTGGCTACTGGAGCACATTACGCTGCCTCCACACCTGGCTACTGGAGCACATTAAGCTGCCTCCACACCTGGCTACTGGAGCACATTACGCTGCCTCCACACCTGGCTACTGGAGCACATTAAGCTGCCTCCACACCTGGCTACTGGAGCACATTACGCTGCCTCCACACCTGGCTACTGGAGCACATTAAGCTGCCTCCACACCTGGCTACTGGAGCACATTAAGCTGCCTCCACACCTGGCTACTGGAGCACATTAAGCTGCCTCCACACCTGGCTACTGGAGCACATTAAGCTGCCTCCACACCTGGCTACTGGAGCACATTACGCTGCCTCCACACCTGGCTACTGGAGCACATTAAGCTGCCTCCACACCTGGCTACTGGAGCACATTACGCTGCCTCCACACCTGGCTACTGGAGCACATTACGCTGCCTCCACACCTGGCTACTGGAGCACATTACGCTGCCTCCACACCTGGCTACTGGAGCACATTACGCTGCCTCCACACCTGGCTACTGGCTACTAGAGCACATTGGCAGCCGGTGTGTTTGCTCCATAACATTTCCTCCACAGCCATTTAGTTTCATAAACTCCTACGGTATGTACAGTGGGGCAAAAAAGTATTTAGTCAGCCACCAATTGTGCAAGTTCTCCCACTTAAAAAGATGAGGCCTGTAATTTTCATCATAGGTACACGAGAAACAAAATCCAGAAAATCACATTGTAGGATTTTTTATGAATTTATTTGCAAATTATGGTGGAAAATAAGTATTTGGTCAATAACAAAAGTTTCTCAATACTTTGTTATATACCCTTTGTTCGCAATGACAGAGGTCAAACGTTTTCTGTAAGTCTTCACAAGGTTTTCACACACTGTTGCTGGTATTTTGGCCCATTCCTCCATGCAGATCTCCTCTAGAGCAGTGATGTTTCGGGTCTGTCGCTGGGCAACACGGACTTTCAACTGCCTCCAAAGATTTTCTATGGGGTTGAGATCTGGAGACTGGCTAGGCCACTCCAGGACCTTGAAATGCTTCTTACGAAGCCACTCCTTCACCGGGGCGGTGTGTTTGGGATCATTGTCATGCTGAAAGACCCAGCCACGTTTCATCTTCAATGCCCTTGCTGATGGAAGGAGGTTTTCACTCAAAATCTCACGATACATGGCCCCATTCATTCTTTCCTTTACACGGATCAGTCGTCCTGGTCCCTTTGCAGAAAAACAGCCCCAAAGCATGATGTTTCCACCCCCATGCTTCACAGTAGGTATGGTGTTCTTTGGATGCAACTCAGCATTCTTTCTCCTCCAAACACGACGAGTTGAGTTTTTACCAAAAAGTTATATTTTGGTTTCATCTGACCATATGACATTCTCCCAATCCTCTTCTGGATCATCCAAATGCTCTCTAGCAAACTTCAGACGGGCTTGGACATGTACTGGCTTAAGCAGGGGGACACGTCTGGCACTGCAGGATTTGAGTCCCTGGCGGCGTAGTGTGTTACTGATGGTAGCCTTTGTTACTTTGGTCCCAGCTCTCTGCAGGTCATTCACTAGGTCCCCCCGTGTGGTTCTGGGATTTTTGCTCACCGTTCTTGTGATCATTTTGACCCCACGGGGTGAGATCTTGCGTGGAGCCCCAGATCGAGGGAGATTATCAGTGATCTTGTATGTCTTCCATTTCCTAATAATTGCTCCCACAGTTGATTTCTTCACACCAAGCTGCTTACCTATTGCAGATTCAGTCTTCCCAGCCTGGTGCAGGTCTACAATTTTGTTTCTGTTGTCCTTTGACAGCTCTTTGGTCTTGGCCATAGTGGAGTTTGGAGTGTGACTGTTAGAGGTTGTGGACAGGTGTCTTTTATACTGATAAGTTCAAACAGGTGCCATTAATACAGGTAACGAGTGGAGGACAGAGGAGCCTCTTAAAGAAGAAGTTACAGGTCTGTGAGAGCCAGAAATCTTGCTTGTTTGTAGGTGACCAAACACTTATTTTCCACCATAATTTGCAAATAAATTCATTAAAAATCCTACAACGTGATTTTCTGGATGTTTTTTTCTCATTTTGTCTCTCATAGTTGAAGTGTACCTATGATGAAAATTACAGGCCTCTCATCTTTTTAAGTGGGAGAACTTGCACAATTGGTGGCTGACTAAATACTTTTTTGCCCCACTGTATACAGACACACATTAAATCTGCTTGAACTAACTGTTACGCTTCAAACACAACGACTGCGTCATTGCGCAAAATAGTATGCAGCATCATCTAGATACAGTTGAAGTCGGAAGTTTACATCTTAGCCAAATACATTTAAACTCAGTTTATCACAATTCCTGGCATTTAATCCTAGTAAAAATTCCCTGTCTTAGCTCAGTTAGGATCACCACTTTATTTTAAGAATGTGAAATGACAGAATAATAGTAGAGAAAATGATTTATTTCAGCTATTATTTCTATCATCACATTCCCAGTGGGTCAGAAGTTTGCATACGCTCGATTAGTCTTTGGTAGCATTGCCTTTAAATTGTTTAACTTGGGTCAAACGTTTCGGGTAGCCTTCCACAAGCATCCCACAATAAGTTGGGTGAACTTTGGCCCAGTCCACCTGATAGAACAGGTGTAAGCGAGTCAGGTTTGTAGGCCTCCTTGCTCGCACACGCTTTTTCAGTTCTACTCACAAATGTTCTATAGGATTGAGGTCAGGGCTTTGTGATGGTCACTCCAATACCTTGACTTTGTTGTCCTTAAGCCATTTTGCCACAGCTTTGGAAGTATGCTTGGGGTCATTGTCCATTTGGAAGACCCAAGCTTTAACTTCCTGACTGATGTCTTGAGATGTTGCTTAAACATATCCACAACATTTTCCTTCCTCATGATGCCATCTATTTTGTGAAGTGCACCAGACCCTCCTGCAGCAAAGCACCCCACAACATGATGCTGCCACCCCCGTGCTTCACAGTTGGGATGGTGTTCTTCGGCTTGCAAGCCTCCCCCTTTTTCCTCCAAACATAACGATGGTCATTATGGCCAAACAGTTCTATTTTTGTTTCATCAGACCAGAGGACATTTCTCCAAAAAGTACGGTCTTTGTCCCCAGGTGCAGTTGCAAACAGTAGTCTGGCTTTTTTAATGGTGGTTTTGTGGCAGTGGCTTCTTCCTTGCTGAGCGGCCTTTCAGGTTATGTCGATATAGGACTCGTTTTACTGTGGATATAGATACTTTTGTACCTGTTTCCTCCAGGATCTTTACAAGGTCCTTTGCTGTTGTTCTGGGATTGATTTGCACTTTTCGCACAAAAGTATGTTCATCTCTAGGAGAACACGTCTCCTTCGTGAGCGGTATGACGGCTGCATGGTCCCATGGTGTTTATACTTGCGTACTATTGTTTGTAAAGATGAACGTGGTACCTTCAGGCGTTTGGAAATTGCTCCCAAGGATTAACGTCTAGGCAACTCTAGGCTGAGAATGGAGAACAAATTGAAACGTGAATGTGTTGGTTCCAGGCTGAGAATGGAGAACGAATTGAAATTGTTGGTTAGAGGGGAGGAGGAGAAGGTGGGGTTAGAGGTTTGGTTGACAAGGCTGATGTGTTGCTAACTGTATCATGGTAAACATGCAATCTCTCTCACTTGCCCTCTACTTTCACAGAAACACATACATTATGTGAACGTGTGTGAGTACTCATACAGGCTGACAGAAAAACAGTCATTCTCTCAGTGACCCTCTCTCCTTGTCTCTCCTGAATTTTCTCTCTCCCTCTGTCTCTCACACACATACACACACACACACACACACACACACACACACAAATAGAAGACAAAACACACACAGTGGGCATCTGATGATTGGCATGTGTTAAGTGTACCTCCAGTTGGATGCAGGTGGCATTTGAGAAAGCTGGCACAGCAGTAGAACAGATGCTAGGACTGTGCAAGCCACTACCTGCAGACCGCACACACACAGAGGAGATACTCCAACTGAAAGGTTATTAATCCTGGAGGGACTCACCCACCATCATCTCCAGAAAATGGGATCTCTGACAAGCTGCTTAAATACCAGCCCATCGTGTCACGCCTGAACAGCCACGGATATCAGTTCAAGCTTGCTGTGGTGATATTGGTAAGTCTGGGCCATGTTCACAGGCTGACAGTACCTGGCCTTCAGATAGCAGTCTGGGCCATGTTCACAGGCTGACAGTACCTGGCCTTCAGATAGCAGGCCTATCTAAGGCGAAGGGGGAAGCTGCTACTGCTCTATGTCAGCATTCATGTTCAGCCCAGCTTTATTTTTCCATAGGAGTCCAGATATCCCCGTCCTGAAATGTTTATTGTATGAACTATGACTTGAAATATATTTTAAAATGTGTGTGTGTGTGTGAGAGAGAGGAGAGAGGAGGAGAGAGAGAGAGATTTATGAAAAGAGCAGAGGGGTATACTACGATGGAAGCTAGATCTACTCAGGGTTGTCTAAAGCTAGCCAGCTTCAGCTTCTCATTCCAGGTCTTCATCCGTACTACGACGGTGGATATTGCTTGTCCGCCTGCCGCTAACTCTAGCAGATTTGTAACTGTGCGTGCATGTTGCATTTGGCTAGTCGAACGCCAAACTCTTCATTGACAAAATGCTGAAACATCAATCAATGGGTGGGTCAGACACATTTTAATTTGTGCTGAAATCAATACACGAGCACCTACTCCTATCAATAAACTAATTGTACAAGTTTTACTGTACGTGAAGTTCAAAATGCATTCTGTAAGTTGGCTGAGAACACATTCTCATTTACAGCAACGACCTGGGGAATAGTTACAGGGGAGATGAATGAGCCAATTGGAAGCTGGGATGATTAAGTGGCCATGATGGAATAAGGGCCAGGAGACCAGGGTTAACACCCCTACTCTTACAATAAGGGCCAGGAGACCAGGGTTAACACCCCTACTCTTACAATAAGGGCCAGGAGACCAGGGTTAACACCCCTACTCTTACAATAAGTGTCACAGGATCTTTAGTGACCACAGAGAGTCAAGACACCCGTTTAACATCCCATTCGAAAAACAGCACCTTACACAGGGCAATGTCCCAAATCACTGGCCTGGGGCATTGGGATATTATTTTATTTTATTACCATAGAAATAGTGCCTCCTACTGGCCCTACAACACCACTTCCAGCAGCATCTAGTCTCCCATTCAGGGACTGACCATGATCAACCATGCTAAGCTTCAGAGGCAAGCCAGCAGTGGGATGAAGGGTGGTATACTGCTGGTGTTATGTGATAGGTATTTTTAATTACAATTTTTTAACACACAAATAAACATTTCATCAGTCGTCTTCCTCAAATTAAGTAGATGATGACGCAATCTTTGCGAGAGGGAGGGAATCTGATTTCATTGGTCCTCAACTCAGGATAAATGGAGTTAGCCATGAGTTTGTCTGCCCGGGACCAGGTTAGTTCTGAAGGATTTGTTGCTATAGGAATGTACCTGGCTAAAAGGTGAGACACTTTTATGGTACCTGTTATCCAGAGTTGAACTCAGAGTGGACCAAAGTTACCTTGCTAACTCCTCATACCACGTACATAGTGTAGGGCTCAGGTTTGAACAGAAAAGGGCTTTCTCATACATTTCCAGTCTCTCACACCAGGAGGATACAAATAATTTCTGCGAAAATGCCTTTAAGACATGCAAATCTATTCAAGTAAACAGATTCCTGACAAAAATACTTATGATAAGCTAGTTATCTCCCTATACAGCTTGCTATGATAACATATCACAGAAATGCATTCTTCACAACAGCTTACAAATATTTACCAGAAACAACTGTCTGCCTTTACAACAGCTTGTGACACCAGTTATATCATTCTTGTAAAACCATAGAGCAGTGACTTGTCAGTTCTACAACATGGTAAAGGAAGGTCAACCTTCCTCAGAGGTGAAACCTTTCTTCCACTGGCGACAGAACACTGGCGACAGAACACTACACTCACCGGAGCCGGCTACAGAACACTGGCAACAGAACACTGGCTACAGAACACTACACTCACCGGAGCCGGCTACAGAACACTGGCTACAGAACAGTACACTCACCGAAGCCCAAAGCCTACTGGTAAAACAGCAACTACATACTGTATGTTGCAATTCACAGGTAAATGTCTCGCTCTTACCCGCTACGGCTACCAACGAAGTGTTGAGTCCCTGCATGGGAGGCGTGCACACACACACACACACACACACACACACACACACAGGGTTGATCAAAGGGTTGATGCTTGGCTGAGACAGATACATATTTGCTGGGTATGTTTCTGGGCGCTTGTGTATATGTGTGTGTGTGCGTGTGTTTTGACACGTGCAGAGGCATGAATGAATTCTGTTCTCTATGACCAAGCCTGTTTATTATAATACCACAACACAGAATGCTCTGTGCTATCTAGCAGTTATTTAAATGTAAATGTGTGATGATAACTAGGGGATTACTAGGTACATAATTAGCCGCTTACTGTATTTTGTTACTTACTAGTACTGGTAGTTTTGAGAACATAAAGTACAGTCATTGGTTTTAAAAACACATTTTTTCTAGGACAGCGCAAATATGAAAATGTGTTTTGAATCAAGGTCAGCACAGTGTACTGGTAATTTCGTAATTAATCAAATTCTTGATAATTATCAATGACGAGAACACTCATGAATTCCTGTTAAAGGAATTATTCATAAATTATTCATAAAATCCTTGCACAACTTCGAATTGGGAGTTGATTTAAGTACATTTTCAAACTTTTAAGTGTATGAAGTAGCTGCCCCCGATGATTCCATTAGCCTCTGGTTGGGGAAAGCTAACGCTAGGCAGAGGCTTCAGAACGTTACTAAATAACCAAAATACGTACTTTAAAATCTGTCTGGGTCAGTTGGCAACAGCCTAGGTAAGTGGAAAATCATCAGTGAACCATTCCCTCAAGAGCTGTAACTAATGTCAGTCATATCTTACAGGTTAATGCACTGGCAGTAGACCGCATATTTGTTGGCTCCTACATTGCATTAATGTGCATCCCTTATCTGTGTTAATATTGATGTTTGTGCCAAACCCCTGTTCCCTGGCTGTGTTTGAGTCAGTCATGCTATGGTCCCATGTGGCTCAGTTGGTAGAGCAAGGCACTTGCAATGCCAGGGTTGTGGGTTCGATTCCCACGGGGTACCAGTACAAAAAAATAAATGTATGTAAGTCGCTCTGGATAAGAGTGTCTCCTGAATGATAAAAACATTTTTATTTTTTTATGTTAGCAAATAAAAACAGCAACAGCAGAAAAGCATGAATGGGATTAACAGATTGACTAAATGCCTCTGTCTACTACTGGGTCTCTAAAAATATAAATGAAACAATTTCAACGATTTTACTGAGTTACAGTTCATATAAGGAAATCAGTCAATTGAAATAAATTCATTTGGCCCTAATCTATGGATTTCACATGACTATGCAGGGGTGCAGCCACTGGGGAGCCAGGACCTGCCAATCAGAATGAGTTTTTCCACACAAAAGAGCTTTGTTACAGACAGAAATACTCCATACTGTAGTTGCAACTGTGTAATGATCATGCTGTTTAATCAGGTTCTTAATAGGCCACACCTGTCAGGTGGATGGATTATCTTGGCAAAGAAGAAATGCTCACTAACAGGGATGTAAGCAAATTTGTGCACAAAATTTGCTTTTGGTGCGTATGGAACATTTCTGGGATCTTTTATTTCACCTCATGAAACATGGGACCAACACTTTACACGATCAGTATAACTCCTCCTCTCTCTCACACAAAACTTGCTTTTAAAGAATAGCTCGGGAAGAGCCAGCAGAGCTTAGAGTGTGTGAGTGAATTAAGTAGAATTGAAAGTCTGAATTGAATAGGGCTTGTGAGGGATAGAGGATCGGTGAGTGATTTGTATGAAGGTTGAATCTGCTGTTTGATCTGTGAACCGCTGTGTGTCTGTGAGTTGTGCTGGTTGTGTGTCTGTGAATTGTGCTGGTTGTATGTCTGTGAATTGTGCTGGTTGTGAGTGTGCTCACAGTTGTGCTGTTGGTGAGGACCCAGTCAGGGGTAAAGCCTGTAGGTATACTGGTTGACAAGACAGTCAAAGTGAGGGGGGACGTTGGGAACTTGAAGATACCAGGCAGCACTACCACTGAGGATTACACAGCTGTCAGTCAAATGTCTGACAGAGCTTTAAGAGATGAGATGTCACACTCACTAGGCCAGATCTGAGATTTGCCTCGACAAGGCTGTTACATAACGCCACCGCACTGACAGGAGACACTAACGTGCTCAACTGGAAAACATGCACACACACAGTATGTGTGCAAACACACACCCCAAGACAGAGAGAGAGCGAAAATAGAAAAGAGGAGAGAGAGAGGAAAGAGGTAGGGTATATAAAACATACTAATAGAAAAACAGAAAGAGTGAGAGTAGTGCGCGCACACACACACACACACACAGCTATGTGTACAACAGAAACTGTATACAGCCAACAAAGTACCATGGTGAATATAGAACTGTCAGGCCCTTTAGGCCCCTGGCTATACACAGTACCATGGTGAATTGTATGCACATTCTCAGGGTAGAAGAACTAGGAGCTGACCACATCCATTAGGAGAGAAAATATCAAACTGATATTTAGTTTCCGTGTAAATTCATTATTTTATTATTTAGGTGTTAGTTCTGGGTTGTGAACACTGTAGCTCTCCAGGACCAGCATTGCCTGCCCCCTGGTTTATCAATTACACAAACTGATGAATGAAGTTGCCAGTGAGACAGGAAAGGCAGCAGGATGGGGGGCCCTGGAGGACTGTCTGCAGTGCTATAAAGCACAGGCCTACTGCTCTGTCTGTCTGGGTTTCAGACTCCATGCTGACTTTGGCTAGCTAGGAGAGCAATCAAGTCTCCCTTTTCTCCCAAAGCTATGCGTCTGACACTTTAAGTCATAGCTTGTGAAGTACAAAAGACAGAGAGAGAGAGCGGATGGGCCAGATATACTGGTCTACAGACAGAGAACAGATCCCTCCCAGGACCGGAGGGCTTAGAGCTTCACTGGGGCCTTTGGAAAGAAAAAGGCTTCACATTAAAAGAGAATAAGCGGAGAAAGTTGGCTGCTACCAAGTCCGAGAAATGAGGAGAGAACAGATGAAGTCGGGCGCGGACAACTCACTCCTCCCTCTGTCTTTCTTTTAATCTTGCAACAAAGGACTTGCGTGTGCTTGCGTGCGCGTGCATGTGTGTGGTAGAGCACCAAGCAGGGTTTGAGAGGTGTGTTCGTGGCTCAGGTGTGAGTGGGTCTGCTAGGTCTGTTCTATGATGTGATTAGGGGAGACAGACATGTCCTCAGATTTGTTCTGTTGGAGTCTACGTCTGGCCCGGAGGTTCCGCTACCTCCACTCCCCTTACTCTCCACTACACTACCAGCTGCATGCCACTTTATACAACGCCAACCCAAACTCCACGGCTGCACTTTAGATCCTGTCTTATTAGACGCTGTGATTTGGTTAGGGCACTGACTGACCACTACTCCAAACATACATCAGAGTTGACAAAGTCTGTTAAATCAAATGATACTGCGAGAAGTTCACAACAAGGTAAGATATGTTTTGTCCATTATAGTTATGTTCTCTCATAGAAGTAGCAAAATTAGAGGTTATAAAATAAACATTGCTTCTAGTATCAAGAGTGACAGGCATCTTGACAACAGTGCTGCTTCTTTGTGCAGTCTAATTGAAGCCAGAAATGTATAACATCTGAACAAAAGGCTGTTACCATAAAACTTCAATTAATAGCCTGGCCGTTTATTTGCTTTAATCACTGAACACAACCACCGCTTGTAAGAGACCGGCTTCAATTTGAGCCAGGCGTCTATTTCCTTAATGCACACATGCAGCTTTTGCTCAATAAAATGGATGAAAAGACTACCACACTGTTTACTGTGACCAGTATAAACACTATATTAACAAATCCATTGCAGATCAGACTTGCAAAGACTAGGACGTCTATCATACACCACCGATTTCCGCACTCCAGCACCATTCTCTCACTTGTTGTGCCTTGTCTCCCCACCCATAGTTGCAACAAGGTCACATCAGATAGACTTCGGTATTCAACTTTTGTCCAGGTCCACAGGACATCGGTAGATGCCTTCAATACCGTCCACTAGGGGCAACTTAACTGTTCTAACAACCTTAACCCTTACCTACTTTCACGTCACTCATAGACATTTATCCCGCCCTGGACAAATGTCGAATACTGAAATTAGATATGGTTGCTAGTTGAGCTGACCATGTCAAACCACACTGCTGTTTCAATGGCAATTATGTGGCTCTCCTTTCTCTTCTATTGAGCAACCTTTACGGTACACACTGAAATTCACATGTGAACAATTATTTTAGACCAAATGTTTTTTTTTTTTTAAACAGGTGTTTATTTGCTGAATTGTGTGCCTATACCCGGCAATTAAAAGGGACAGACAGCTATTTGAGACTGGGCGTTTAATTGAAGTTTTACGGTATACTGTACGTCACGGTGCCGACTGTGTTTTAAACTCCATATTAGCAACTGCTTAGAAACTTCTTCAAGCACACGCCATAATGAGATCTGGATTGATGCAGACCAAAGAAAAGCCTGGAGGACCCCCAAAAAGGCTTAAGGTCAAAAGAATATTAACCATGGCCACCCCCAACAACATTCAGGACACCGTCAGGGGCTGCAGACCAAACACAATGAGACCACACACACACATTATTTCACTGTGTAGTCTAAACACACTTGTTTTACAGATGATGTCAGCATCAGGAAGGAACTGTCTGACTAGTGGCTGAGTACACAAGGAACAAACTCATTCAAAAATGTCCATAACACCCCTTAGCTGTATGCCATATTACGCCTTTATGCCATATTATGCCTTATTCAGCTACCCTTAACATTAAGACAGCCAGGTCAAAGTGACATGAAAACACTGACAAACTGCCGTATGAGAACGCACACATTCCAAAAGCATCTGAATGTTCTGTTTTGGCACGAAGATGAGATACATTCACAAAGTAGCAAGCTAGTTCATCTAATTTACATGTAGAGAACAAACTAAGTAGGCTGGTTGGCTAATGTAATATTGAAAAAAACAAAACACTCATTCACACACTCTAAGCCAGGGATGGGCTGGGGGGCCACAAAAAGTCAGAACTCATCATGAACGGTTTCCCGAGTCGTAGTGGGAGGACCACACACCATATGGTTGAGTCTCCAAATTTTACTTAGATATGATGGTTAATATATCAATATTTGCACATAAAAGCGGTTTCACTGCCATTTCTCGCATAATTAATTTAACTGACACAAAAATATTCCACCATGTCGAACAAACAAATTATCTGTAAATATAAATACGTAAGTAAATTACAGATAACGCAAAAACTACTTTAGTACATAAAAATATTTGTACTTAAGTACTTTACACCACTGTGTATCCTACTATTCTAGCACTTAACAGTAAGTTAAGACCCCGACTTAGTTCCTAAAAAAAAGGACAGCATGCTTGTCTGAGTTTCCCCCCCCGATGACCTGAAGAGTTAGACGTAGATCTGTGGGAGTTTAAGCAGTTTCTTTTGTCTTGCCGGCCGAGTGTCTGAAAAGGAATATGGTTAAGCTTATTTACTTTGCACTTCAAAGGCTCATTGATGCTTAAGACAAAGGGGGAAACAGAAAAAAATGTGGCTAATTCAGAATAAGGTCAATAGAAGCGAACTTTGAAGTGAACATAAGTAATGACATGGAGCACCAGTGGGAAAAGAAAAAAGCCATATCTTAGACTGACCAATAAAAAGAAAAGATGAAGATGGGCAAAAGAACACAGACACTGGACAGAGGAAGATATGGCTTTGCCTTTGCAAATCTGCCTAGAAGGCCAGCATCCCGGAGTTCACTGTTGACGTTGAAACTGTTTTTTTTGCGGGTACTATTTAATGAAGCTGCCAGTTGACGACTTGTGAGGCGTCGGTTTCTCAAACTAGACACTAATGTACTTGTCCTCTTGCTCAGTTGTGCACCGGGGCCTCCCACTCCTCTTTCTATTCTGGTTAGAGCCAGTTTGCGCTGTTGTGTGAAGGGAGTAGTACACAGCGTTGTACGAGATGTTCAGTTTCTTAGCAATTCCTCGCATGGAATAGCCTTCATTTCTCCGAAAAATTATTTCAGAAGAAAGTTCTTTGTTTCTGGACATTTTGGGCCTATAAATCGAACCCACAAATGCTGATGCTCCAGATACTCAACTAGTCTAAAGAAGGCCAGTTTTATTGCTTCTTTAATCAAAAGTTTTCAGCTGTTCTAACATAATTGCAAAAGGATTTCCTAATGATCAATTAGCCTTTTAAAATTATAAACTTGGATTAGCTAACACAACATGCCATTGGAACACGAGTGATGGTTGCTGATAATGGGCCTCTGTACACCTACGTAGATATTCCATAAAAAATCTGCCGTTTCCAGACACAATAGTCATTTACAACATTAACAATGTCTACACTGTATTTCTGATAAATTTTATGTTATTTTAATGGACAAAAAAATGTGCTTTTCTTTCAAAAACAATAACATTTCTATGTGACCCAAAACTTTTGAATGGTAGTGTACATGTAAAGAACAAACTAAATCAAGGCTGGCTGGCTAAAAAAATATTTTAAAAAATAAAAATAAAATAAAAATTCACACACAGTGGCAATCTAATCAACTGTAATGGAAACAGGACAGCTAATCTAAACAGAGAACTCTCATTCACACAAACAAGAGCTGATGAGGAAGAAACGAGAAGAGTTACTGAATAATGCTGGGCAATAAAATGAAGGCGACCTACTCTCTATTTACATCTCAGAAGTCATTGTTTATGGACAGCATGCTTGTCAAAGTTTCCCAGACGATGACCTGAAGAGTTAGACATAGATCTGTGGGAGATTAGGCAGTTTATTTTGTCTAGCCAAGTGTGAAAAGGAATTTGGTCCAGCGTAATTACTTCAAAAGGCACTTCAAAGGCTCATTGATGCTTAAGACGAGGGCGGAAACAAAAAAAAATTACTTAATTCAGAATAAGGTCTGTAGAAGTGAGCTTTGAAGAAGTGAACATATAAATAATGACATGGGGCGCCAGTGGGCGGATCAGCCAAGCCCTCAACAAACCCCTAACCTTGACAAAACCTTCATCCAACATCCAAACACTAACAACCAACCCTAACCTTGAGAAAATCTACCATCCTAACCCCAACACAACAAGTCCATCCTCTATAGGATAAACCTTAATCTAACGTCCTAACACAAACAAATCCATCCATTATAGCATAAATCCATAACCCCTTACCTCATAATCCCAATCCCATGACTTTATCAGTAGATAATCCTCACAGTACAATGGGCTCCCGAGTGGCACAGTGGTCTAAGGCACTACATCTCAGTGCTAGAAGCGTCACTACAGACCCTGGTTCGATCGGCCGGAAATCCCATCGGGCGGTGCACAATTGGCCCAGCGTCGTCTGGGTTAGGGGAGGCCGGGGTAGGCCGTCATTGTAAATAAGAATAGTTAAATAAACACATCACAATAAACCTAGCTATTTTATGACCTTAACAAAACATAAAAACACTTCACCTACTTACCTCAATACCAGCATGAAAAAGCACCTGAACCTTAAAAACTAACAAACTCTAATTTTGTGTGTGTTTGGTGGTGCTTTCCAGGACTGTTTCACAATTACCTCACCAGGCTGACTCACTGTACTTAGCTGAACCCTGACCCCACAAAGTGATGGCTGAGCATCACTCCAAGTGTGTGTGGAGGGGTGATGTGCGATTGCTACAATCCTGGATAGAGCTAAGGATTGTCTCCAGGGTGCAGAGGTAGGTGTAGGTGTGTGTGTGTGTGTGTGTGTGTGTGTGTGTGTGTGTGTGTGTGTGTGTGAGCTGATTATGAAATGGAATCACCCCCTCAGAATAACTGGCCTGGTTCATAAACCACTTAATTATATCCTGAATTTCTCACCAATATTCCGTAATTTTCCGGGCCACTGAATAGGAATGGTATTTCCTCAAAAGCACTGCGTGTTTTGCTGAGACGGGGAAAAAAAAAAACAGAATCACATAGAAATAACTTTATTTTAGCACATTAGCTAATGTGTGGTGTCGGTGTTCTGTTGTTCCACCGAAGGACACGCAATTAGAGATTGAGACGGAAAAAACGGATTAGCTTCGTGTTCTGCTAGCGTCGTTAATAGCCCCAATTTCCCCCTCTCATCTGCTTGAGCTTGTGGATAAGGAAGTCAAATAAGGTCCTGGCACAAAACAAATCAAAGAGCTATTAGCTAAAATGAGTAATACAATAAGTAAACTTTCTCTCTTTCTGCCATCCATTCTCCCTTTCTTCTTGGTCTCTGATATATTTTGGGGGCTAATTAGTGAACTTAGTATTGGCTGGGATTAGTTTTGTGGTTACTTCACAGGGAGGAGGGGGGATTACTGTCTGGGACTATAAATGGGTGGGATTAGGAGAGTGCACTACATTTTCTGTACCCCACACACCATTCATTCACAACTCCAAAGAATGAAGGATGAAGGAGATAAAGAAGGGTACCAACTCATCTCTCTGTATGGTGACATTCATTCACTGGGCTTGTGTTTGAAACTCAATCTCCCTGGGCTCCTGAAAACTGATAATGGTTCACAATTTCTATATGTCAAACAAGGTAACATGGCTTTATACATAGTGGCTCAAAGTTGTCTAGTTTCAAACAAGCCCATACTCTAGATTATTTAGTCAATATTTTCTTAACTCTATTTTCTTAAAACGGCATTTCTTAAAACAATTGTTGGAAGATTTGCTTGTCATGCAGTAGACGTCCTAACCGACTTGCCAAAACTATTGTTTGTTAACATGAAATCTGTGGAGTGGTTGAAAAATTAGTTTTAATGACTTCAACCTAGGTGCATGTAAACTTCCGACTTAAACTGTACATGACCCTGTATCAAAGCCTACAGTACATGACCCTGTATCAAAGCCTACAGTACATGACCCTGTATCAAGGATAGATAGATAGATAGATAGATAGATAGATAGATAGATAGATAGATAGATAGATAGATAGATAGATAGATAGATAGATAGATAGATAGATAGATAGATAGATATACTTTATTGATCCCCCGGGGGGGAAATTTCATTATCAAGCAGCTACAACAAAAACACAGGGCAGGTGCAAAATGCCACAACGAAAGTACACAAAAGACAGATACACGGTACATGATACATAGAGCGGCAGTATGAAAAAGTATAGAAATACAAGACCCTGTATTAAGGCCTACAGTACATGACCCTGTATTAAGGCCTACAGTATATGACCCTGTATTAAGGTCTACAGTATATGACCCTGTATTAAGGCCTACTGTATATGACCCAGTATCAAGGCCTACAGTATATGACCCTGTATTAAGGCCTACAGTATATGACCCTGTATTTAGGTCTACTATATATGACCCTGTATTAAGGCCTACAGTATATGACCCAGTATTAAGGCCTACTGTATATGACCCTGTATTAAGGCCTACTGTATATGACCCTGTATTAAGGCCTACAGTATATGACCCTGTATCAAGGTCTACAGTATATGACCCTGTATTACTACACTGAACAAAAATCCCAAGGCAAATGCAACATGCAAAGTGTTGGTCCCATGTTTCATGAGCTGAAATAAAATATCCCAGAAATGTTCCACACGCACAAAAAGCTGCACAAATTTGTTTACATCCCTGTTAGTGAGCATTTTCTCATTTGCCAAGATAATCTATCCATCTGACAGGTGTGACATATCAAGAAGCTAATTAAAGAGCACGATCATTACACAGGTGAAGCTTGTGCTGGTGACAATAAAAGGCCACTAAACATTTTGTCACACAACGCCAGTTTTTAGGGACTGTGCAATTGGCATGCTGACTGCAGGAACATCCACCAGAGCAGTTGCCAGAGAATTTAATGTTAATTTCTCTACCATAAGCCACCTCCAACATAGTTTTAGAAAATTTGGCAGTACATCCAACCAGCCTCACAACCACAGCCCAGGACCACCACATCCAGCTTCTTCACCTGCGGGATCGTCAGAGGGGGGTAGGGGCGGGTGCTGAGGAGTATTTCTGTCTGCAATAAAGTCATTTTGTAGGGAAAAATTAATTCTGATTGGCTTGGCCTGGCTCCCAAGTGGGTGGGGTCTATGCCCACCCATGCCCACCCATGGCTGTGCCACTGCCCAGTCGTCATGTGAAAGCCACAGATTAGGGCCAAATGAATGCATTTCAATTGACTGATTTCCTTATATGAACTGTAACTCGTGAAATTGTTGCATGTTGCCTTTATATTTTTGTTCAGTATAACTAGATGGGACTAATGTCCCCATGGATACTGGTGGTGAAAATAATACCGTTGGAAAAACAAACTATACTGCAAGTGAAGACAAAGCTACACATCAACAGAAAAAAGTGATGCTGTGAGAGGAGAAGGAAACTAACGGGTGGTTAAGAGAAATAGGCCTATCACTTCGGGTGAACATTAAAGAACATTGCATAGATATTTTTTGTGTTGAATGGACATGACTCAGTCATATTGATAGACTAAATAATCGTGAAGTGTAAGTTCTATATAGTACATGTCTATGCTCAGAACATACCGTAGCACTGCATTGAATAAGGCCCATGTTAGTTATACAACTTAATTTTCTTACGAATGTTTCAGCCTAATATAGTGTTTCACAAAGAGCGAGTCGACTCAGAATGCACCACAGAATACATGTTTCGATAAGTAGGCCCAAGCCTTGTGAATAAACATTGTTTGGCGACATGCACATAATTTGGACTGACGGGATTCATCCAGAGTGAAATACTTCATTCAGAAGTAAGGTCTGTACTGTGTTGATGCCTATCCTCGAATTACCTCCTTGCCTCACTCCCTCCCTCCATCCGCCAACCTTCTCATCTAGATTAAGAAATCTTCAGGTCAAAACCTTCTCATCTAAAATAATATATTTTTAATACCAACAGACTGCACAAATCTCAGCCTTTCTACTGAAATGCGGAGCAGCATTCCCTGTACTGCACAGGCTTTAGGGTATGAAAAAAAATAAGACAAGCTACAAATAACTCTGATGTTTAATTCATGAATAGCAATTAAACAGTCCAGCAGTTCTGAGTCTGTTTTTACTGGTGTTGTCAGCAGCTAGTGGAAAACTTCCTGACAAGACTTCACTAAAGCCCTCCTACACCCATTATCCCTCCCCCGTGCACACCTATGACTCTCATTACCTCCCCCCTACACCCCCGCCAACCTCCCCCCTACACCCCTATCAACCCTACACTAACCTCCCCATCAAACCTTTATGGGGTCTGGCTGTCAGTTAGTGACACACCTGTCGTCTGTGAATGGGGCTGTTTGTGTTCCTCTCGCCCTCTGTGTTTTCTGTCTCATTCACTCAGTCTTCGGTCTGTGAGGGACTCCAGTCAACCCCTGCAGATCCACTGTTGTTAGTTTCCTCTGTAAGTGGTGCTGCATCAGTTTACTAACAGGAGAACAAAACAAGCCGAACTTACATCCCTCATGTAAGGCCCTGATCCAATCAATTGCAGAGAGCAAAGTATCTGAAAGAAAACAAATACTATTGGAACCCAGGTCTGGTAACAAGCTTTGATTGATGTCCATCACGCTGCAAAAAACACTAACTTATTTGGGAAGGTGTAGCATAAGCCTTCATTTCCTAGAACATTACCTTGGACTCTCCAAGTCTCCCTTTCAGGAGCTTAGTGTCAGCACTATGTCTCCTCTACATCCTGTCAGACAGAGGGGGAAGACCACTTAAAACGTCATTTCGGACTCCAACTGGACAGCGTCAGTACAGACTGGGGAAAGCTGAGCAGCATGACTAAGGGCTTTGATTTGGCTAATGCCCTGCAGTTCACACCCTGTAGCTGCCAGTGACCGACCGTTGCTAAACCTTTAAGACTGCACATGCACGTGTGTGTGTGTGTGTGTGTGTGTGTGTGTGTGTGTGTGTGTGTGTGTGTGGCCTGGGCATCATTTACCACCCCAGTCAGCCAGCTGGTATTAATGTAGTCCCTCACATGGTTTAAAATCAAAATCAAACCCGAGCCAAAATGACAGACAGCCTAACCAAAGCCTTTTAGGGAGGGAGAGAGAGAGGGGGAGAAGTGTGCTGCATCCGTTACACCTCTCAAAATCCTTCACATTTCTGACTCATCCACAGCCATGCTAATAACTGATAACCCTGTCAGGGTCAGGAGGAAGGTGCAGGCCCACATACGCACACACACGCACACGACAAAGGACACACACCACCTCATCCAAACCCATCTAACCAACCCTGCCCAGCCTATGAGGTCACGCCAGTCAACTGAGTGATGGGCATGATCTGTCAAACAAGCGAAGCCACAGGATACAGACAGGGACAGGCCACCAGCCAGCCAATTACCTGTGAGATAGGAGGGACTGGTGGACTGACTGTAACTGACGTCTGACCAGCCCTGGCTACTACAGCTTAGCCAGCCCGATGACACTTTGGCACACCATCACATCCCGACGACACGCACACACCTCTGACCAACCCTACTGTAGCTCAGACAGCCCTGTAACATATAAGGTCGGAGATGGGAGGCCAGAAGGGAGCATGTTAGGTAACTGTCCCCACAGAGCTTGTTAGTTTGGAGGATATGAAATGGAGGGATATTCCCTGTGGGCTAAAGCTGAGAGGGCAATATACACTGACTCTGTCGGTCTGTCTCTCTGACTGTCACTTCCTGTTACTCCAGGCCGCTCCATCTCTCTGTTTGTTCTTTTCTCTTTCTCCACCTGCCTTCTCTTTCAGTTTCTTTTGTTTTCGTCGTCTTCTTTCTTTCACTCAGACCTTGCTGTCTCTCCCTCTCTCCTCTCGTGGGACTCTTGTCAGGGAAACAGAGGGCTTTCAGCACAGCCTTGTGAAATACCTGTGGTCTGTTCAGACGAGAGAGAAGGAGAAATGCCATCTCCTCCCCTACATCTCTCCTTTTCTCTTCCTCCCCTCCATCTCTCCTTTCCTCTCACAGGCTAACCCCTCTCTGAGGAAAGAGCAGGTCCCCAGAGTTTGCCCTCCCTCCTCTTTCAATCCCTTCTTTAAATGTCTCCTTTCTATTAAATCAGTTTGTTTTCTTCCATATACTGTATGGATATGGACAGTTTAACATGTTCATGCCGTATGTAAGTGGACAGCTGCTGACTAGAGAAATAGCTCTTCTTGGATCTCCGTTTTTTTAAACTTGCAGTTTGTTGCAGAAAGTTGGCAGAGAGTTTGTAAAGAAATGTATCATTGCCAACACTAACTTTGTGGCAAAGACTACTTAAACCTTTCATAAGCATGACAAAAAAATACAAATGTAAAATTATGACAGCTTATGACTGGTGATCCTTTATAAGTGCTGATAGTAACATAACAAGCATTCATCAAAACAGCTCAAGTAAAACGTCGCCTAACTTTTTCAGGTTACACCTACAGCCTCATTAAGAAGACCAAACGGAACATGGGGACACTAATTCTGAAACATGGTCAACCTCCGGGCATGAAGAAGAAAACAGGCCTGGTGTAGCAGTGAGTAGTAGGGCCTGGCCGTGCAGGCTGTGCTTGTGGGAAGGCATAGGGCCACCCACTGGGGAGCCAGACCCATCCAATCAGAATGAGGTTTTCACCCACGGAAGGGCTTTATTAAAGACAGAAATACTCCCCAGTGTATTTAATTTCTGGCTCATCAGGCTCAGGTAGCATCAGGCTTGAATTTTCATGCCGATCAAAGCTCTAATCAAATCCAGACATATTTATATGATTTACAGTAAATGCTTTAGAATGACACTTCTGTTTTGGACGTGAAATACCAGGTTACCCAGGAGAAAATGGATTTATTCTCAGGATGGAACATTTGTAAAATACTGGAAAAATAGTCAACCCTAGTTGTGATAGTGGCTGAGGTTGTGTTTGTGTCTGTCAGATCCGGGATGGCAGGTAATAACTCAGGGGCTTTGTGCGGAGATAGAGGCATCGTCAGGTCCTAAATAGATTACTAGTGAGTGTGAAGCGCTGCCAGGTCTCAGCCTGGTCCCCGACAGCAGGTCTGTCTAACTCATCACGCTGAACAGTGACCCCCTCAGCTCCCCTCATCACACAGCCATCACATAGCCTGGGTTCAGCTCCACCAGGGCACAGGGGAAAGGGATGAGGCCAGGCCAGGCCAGGGAGAGAAGAGGTGAGTGAAACCATGGGAGAGGGGGTGATGGTAGTGTGGGGAGAGGGGGTGAAGCCAGAGAAATAAGGTGTTAGGCGAGGGAGAGAGGGGTGAGGGAGAGAGGGTTGAGGGAAGGAGAAATGAGGAGTTGAGGGAGAGAAGGGGTGAGGCAAGGGAGAGGGGGGGTGAGTGAGTGAATGAGCGACAGGAAAAGAAGAGAACGGGAAATGTAATGAGGGAGTGCGGAAGCGACCTACGCAAAAGAAGAGAAGAGGGAAATAGAAAGATGTGGTCAAGGGAGTAGACGAGTGGGCTAGCTCCGTGTGAAGAGCAGGGAGAGAAGGTGAGATAGAGGGTGAAAGAGAGGGTGTGAGAGAGAAGGGGGGGTGAAAGAGAGTGTGACAGAGAGGTTGAGAGAAGCGGTGAGAGAGGGTAAGAGAGAGATGGGCCAAAAGAAAGAGGGGAATGCATATAGGGCGAAAAGAACAACAGGGAAGTGAGAGAATGGGGGAGAAGAGGACAAGGGCTCGGGAGAATACACCAGAATAGCAATAGAGGGTCAAAAGAATGACGGATTAGGCTTAATGACAAGGCTACAAGGTACGGGTAAAAGGGGACTACAAGTGATAGGATACAGGAAGAGGAGGCCAACGGAGAGACACTCCCAACAACAGTGAAGAGACAGGGGAACGGGGCCAAGCAGTAATTGGACGAGGCAGCGTGGAGACGCGACTACTAGGGGGATATCGAGCAACTTTGGAATTACAGCTAGTGTAGATCTAGCCTGTCTAGTTTCATTACAGAACTACTGCTCTAGTCACATCTATAATCATAGCCTTTACTAGCTCTTCTCTCCTATAACATACAGTATCTCTACTACAATACATACAGTGCCGTGAAAAAGTATTTGCCACCTTACAGATTCTCTATTTTTGCATATTTTTTACACTGAATGTTAACAGATCTTTAACCAAAACCTAATATTAGATAAATTCCCATGTGTGAAAAAGTAATTGCCCCCACACACTCAATAAGTGGTTGCGCCAGCTTTAGCTGCAATGACTGCAACCAAACGCTTCCTGTTGTTGTTGATCAGTCTTCACATCGCTGTGGAGGAATTTTGGCCCACTCTTGCATGCAGAACTGCTTTAACATTTCTGGGTTTTCAAGCATGAACTGCTTGTTTCAAGTCCTGCCACAACATCTCAATTAGGATTAGGTCTGGACTTTGACTAGGCCATTCCAAAAGTAAAAATGTGTTGCTTTTTAACCATTTTCATGTAGACTTGATTTGTGTTTGCTTGCTGCATGACCCAGCTGTGCTTTAGCTTCAGCTCACAGACGGATGGCTGGTACAGAGCAGAATTAATGGTTCCTTCTATTAAGGCAAGTCATCTAGGTCCTGAAATATCACATTTCAACCTAAGTGGATGTAAACTTCCGACTTCAACTGTATTACATATCCATAGGCTTCATTAAGTATCCTCACCCCTTGACTCATTCCCCATTTTGTTTGAATTTAAAATATATATACTGTGGTCCAAAAGTTTGGACTATTACACATTTTTTTACATTGTAGAATAAAAGTGAACACATCAAAACTATGACATAACACATATGGAATCATGAAGTAACTAAAAAAAGTTTTCAACAAATCAAAATATATTTTATATTTGAGATTCTTCAAAGTAGCCACCCTTTGCCTTGATGACAGCTTTGCACACTCATGGCATTCTCTCAACCAGCGTCACCTGGAATGCTTTTACATCAATCTTGAAGGAGTTCCCACATATGCTGAGCACTTGTTGGCTGCTTTTCCTTCATAACAAAAGGGTTGAATACTTATTGACTCAAGACATTTCAGCTTTAAATTGTTATTAATTTGTAAAAATGTTGAAAAACATAATTCCACTTTGACACTAATGTGGTATTGTTTGTAGGCTAGTGAATAAACACATCTCAATTTCAACTCAGGCTGTAACACAACAAAATGTGGGAAAGACTCAAGGGGTGTGAATACGTTCTGAAGGCACTGTATCAATGACCAGAGGGTTAGGTTATCTACCGGAGGCTCTCACACACACAGACAAACCAAATACACACACACACACACAGACAAACCAAATACACACACACACACACACACACACACACACACACACACACACACACACACACACACACACACACGTGTGTTTACCTGCAGTGTTCCATATCAGCGTCCACCTCTATCAGAGGTCATCTCATCCCAAACCCTTCATCATTTCCCCCTACCAGATAAAATACACATGTACCAATACTAATATGTTTCTATAGCACCCTTACAAACACACACACCTCCTTGGCAAAGTGCAATTTGGAGGAAAATGGTTCCCATGAGGCGTGGACATCAAGATAAAACACACCTTTCTAGAGAGAGAGAAACACTCCGACAAGGAGAAAAGGCACACTCCATTTCTAAACGTCAGGCTAAATAATGCAGGGAAGAGAGACTACTGAGGCGGTGCTTCATCCAAGTCAGGCCCGGTATGCTATTTTGGAGCTATTTTTCCATATTGCTGTAAAGTTTGGGTTTTCTTGTTGTTGTTTGGTTGAGTGATTACCAGCTGTGTCAGGTTCGGGTGTTGGGAAGGTGCCCAGAGGGTTTTCAATCCAACCACCCTATCAACAACAAACAGCAGATGGAATAGAACGCTCAACCACAGAGGCCATCCCTCAAGACCATTGGACTGAACCCAACCTTTCTACTTGTTTCAAATGTCTTTCACTGTTTTTAAAATGTCGATGATGGCTATAATGATGGCCTATGAATCCTCTGAATCAGCGGGTCTCTATGGGTTGAGGCCAACCACACACAGGTACGTGTCATACTCTATGAACCCTTTCTCATTGGGAAGGCACTCTCTATTAGCGTTCAACCTCAAACTGTTAATTTTGTGTGTGTGTGTGTGTGTGTGTGTGTGTGTAAGGGGTGGTAGTCTCATATAAAAGATCCCCAAAGGCGTGATGAATTTAGTACACTTTGAATAGACCTCAACTTCGAGCAGACTTGTCAAAGGCCTAGATCCCGGTCCTCCATTTGATTTATAAAGCTAAATTACAGAGGAAATGCCCAGGGAAAGTATTCAGACCCCTTGACTTGTTCACCATTTTGTTACATTACAGCCTTATTCCAAAATTAAATAAGTTTTTTAAAATGTGTGCTTAGGGTCGTTGTCCTGTTGGACACCACCATGCTTCACCGTAGGGATGTTGCCAAGTTTCCTCCAGACGTGACTCTTGGCAATCAGGCCAAGAATTCAATCGTGGTTTCATCAGATCAGAGAATCTTGTTTCTCATGGTCAGAGTCCTTCAGGTAGCTTTTGGCAAACTCCAAACGGTCTGTAATTTGCCTTTTACTGAGGAGTGGCTTCCGTCTGGCCACTCTACCATAAAGGCCTGATTGGTGAAGTGCTGCAGAGATTGTTGTCCTTCTGGAAGGTTCTCCCATCTCCACAGAGGAACTCCGGAGCTCTGTTAGAGTGACCATCGGGTTCTTGGTTACCTCCCTGACCAAGGCCCTTCTCCCCAGATTGCTCAGTTTGGCCGTGCGGCAAGTTCTAGGAAGAATCTCGGAGGTTCCAAACTACTTCCATTTAAGAATGATGGAGGCCTCGGTCTTCATGGGGACCTTCAATACTGCAGAAATGTTTTGGTACCCTTCCCCAGATCTGTGCCTCGACACAATCCAGTCTCTGTGGGTGGGCCATGATGACCGGGCCATGATGCTCTATGTGGGTGGGCCATGATGACCGGGCCATGATGCTCTCTGTGGGTGGGCCATGATGACCGGGCCACGATGCTCTCTGTGGGTGGGCCATGATGACCGGGCCACGACGCTCTCTGTTGGTCGGCCATGATGACCGGGCCACGATGCTCAGTCCACTAGTAAGCTAGAAGGCTTCTCCAGTCATGCAGGTGAGACTAACAGGATATTTATGTCTGTGCTGTATGACTCATCATGTTTCTGGGCTATTGGTGACTCCTGAACGACACTGTAAAAGGTAGACAAGACTCTGAAGTGGGAACAATGTAGAATGATGATAACACAGAGATTATCTCAAAGATAATTCTCCTCTATACAAACACACACACACACAATCCGTATCAGAATGAGCCTCGCAACCAAACAAAAACATTCTGGAGGAATCCATTTGAAGATAAGTTGTCTTATCAGTCTCTTTCATCAGTATCTATTAAGGACAGACCCCAGAAGCACTGAATTACACTGACGTACACACAAACACACACACACACACACACGTTGTCACAATAGCAGAATTTTGACTTCGATACCAATGCCAGGCTTAGTATCACGATACTCGATACCATCACGACACATGAGAGTAGAGTTCTATGAATACATTATACTGGGGAAAAACATTCTGACAAACTTAAAGCCCCAGTTAGGTTCTCTCTGACCTCCTACAGAGAGTAAAGCTTGGCGTGTGAGAGGAGAACATTCTTCTTCCTGGCGTTGCTACAAACACAACCAAGCCTTTTATGCTTGTTATGAACCAGGCACCGTCATCACATTTTAATAAACACAACAACCAATACAAAGTATAGAGGTGCAATAATCAATATACTGGCCTGCTCCTCTTCTTTGGCTGTTATTAAAAATGGACTGCTCAAACAAACACTTCTAACCCCCTCTACTGTGTGTACAAAGCATATACCAAATACAAGTCCCTCTTTCTAAACCTCCTGTAGGCCACCCACTATTCAACCAGGCAGTTCAGCACCGAGGACCGGGTTCTCACTAGTGAGCCAGGCAGTTCAGCACCATGGAGAGGGTTCTGACTATTCACCCAGACAGTTCAGCACCCTGGACAGGTATCCTGGTAACTACAAGGCAGAGTGTGGAGTCGGTGTGCCTCCCTTCCTCTCTCCACATTCAGCCCTTGACATCAGACGCCGGCCTTTGACAGAGAACAGAAAGAGAAAGACAGAACCCTATAGAAGAACAGTTACCTAGGAAACAGCTTTGAAGCTGTACCAACATGAAGGAGAGCTGCAATGTTCGAACAGTAATGACGCTGATCAAAAATAATATTATTTTTGGCTGTTCTGTCTGCCTGTTGGAGTGTAGGTAAAGTTCAATCCCTGAAGAGCTTCAATAAACACATCTCGTCTTTGTGTGTTTATACGTTTGCATGTACTGCCTGACAGTCTATTGTGTTTATACGTACTGTATGTATGTATGTATGTATGTATGTATGTATGTATGTATGTATGTATGTATGTATGTATGTACTGACTGACAGTCTATCGTGTGAGCATCTAACAGACTACAGCTCTTACTCACGCACAAACTTTCTCACCTGCACACAAACAATTCTCTCTCGCTCTCTCACACGCACACACTTCATCCTCAGTCAATGGAGGCCGAATCAGCATATTAATCTTGTCACGATACCAGAATTTTGACTTCGATAGCGATAACAGGTTTAGTATCACGATACTCGATACCATCACGATACCGCAACAACAAAAACAAGGCCTATTAGCCAAAGTCACAGAATGGCTTTTGATACAGACAGATAAACTCAGCTACTGCTCTGTTCAATCTTTCGGCATATTTTGAGTTCAATATCATTGAGCATTTTGTATGTATATTTTTTAAGACACAGCCATGTATGAATTAATTAATCAATTATACAAATCATACAATCAATTTGACTTTGTTCTTACCAATCGAACTAAAAAAAAAAAAAAACACAATGGTAAGAATTTATTTGAGTGGTAAATCTCTAAATGAAAAACTGTAAATGTAGCCTAGGTCGATTCACAATACAGGTGATTGCATATTATTCATTAGGAGTGAGTGCATGTTTTTGAGCTTGTTTTAGCTGATTTCATGGGGCTACAGATGACAAAACAGATTACTTACTTATACATTACTTACTTATTTTATTGGCAACTGCTAGGAGAACATACTATTTTATTGTACTGACCAACAACATTTACATAAAAGAAGCAATCACCTCTATTATGAAAGTGTTTTCCATCTCTTTAAGAAAGCAATGGTTTGCATATTATCCTAAAGTACTAGGGTAGTTAATTCAGCTGTAAGCTAGCAAGGAAAGTTAGCCTACAATTAAAACTGGAAGCTACTGGTATCGTCTAGCATTGTAAAAGTGTTCTAGACTGTATGGACATTGTTTTGCGTTAAGTTTCATGTCGCGTTGCATTATTTAAGTGTTTTAATTTCTGTGCAGCATGAGTGGTGTTAACAATGCAGCCAGACAGCTCTAGCGATGAATGACTAAGTGGAGCAGTCACTTTGCTCTTCACACTATAAAAGGGCTGCGCTGATACAGACTTGATACAGACTTGATCCTCTCAATGACGTGAGCTGAACCTGTTTTCTTCTTTGTACAGCGCTGGCCTTTCGGCAGTGCAAAACAATGGTACAAATAAATATTAGTCCCTAGATATCAGCTCAGTCAAGATATGTCCCTCTGATGCTCACTCTTGATGTGTTTGTCAGTATGTCTGTCAATGTGGTGTGTGTGTGTGTGTGTTTGGAAAAAGCATGCAAAGCCTTTTACTTCCCTTCTTAGCTAACAAACAAGTTGAGACAAAGGCCACTTTAGTACTAATGTCTACCTGTTGGCCTGTTGACCGGTGTTTAATGTCTTGTAACGTCCAAATTTCTGCTCTGGTGATTACAAAGCTGCACCAATGAAGCCCAGTGACTCTTAGCCTATTGCAGTAAACAAAAAAGTTTAAAGTAACTTTAAGGAAAGTCAGAGTAAATTTGACACATTACCCCAACATTAACGCCCTCTTCCACGAATGTTCCACAACAGACACACTATCAAACTACACAAAGTAAATTCCAGTCCCAGTTCACATCTCCTCTGTAACCACAACCCTCACAGTACTCTTACAGTAGAGTACGGAGTCAGACAGACAGTCCTTCACAGCGGGGGTGAACTTAACCCCCCCCATCCGCTTTGCTCTGCTGTTCATTCACAGAGTAGATAAACTCTCTCTTTCAAGTCACTGCATCTCACCGCTGAGTTGGTTCTGGAAATGGGAGTCCCCAAGTTCCAAGCTCTAATTAATTTGTACTTCTTTGTGTGTGTGTGTGCGTGCGTGCATGACTGCATGCGAGTCTGGATCTGCGTGTGTGTGTAGGGGGAGATAGTGAGAGACATCCAGAGCATGCGTTAGCAGGGGAAGCCTGCATCGTGTTAGAACTGGAGGCAGATGGAGAACAACAGCAGAGTGGAGGTGGGTGTTTTCAATAAAGATGAGACGTGGCTGGATTAGTAATGTCTGTTTTCTATCAATGATGTTTGTTGCCGGGCACATTATTGCGAGTGAGGCCCAGATTTTGTGCTCTTCCATCGAGACGCCTACTTTGTTTTGTGTGTGTGTCTGTGCGTGTACACTGGAGTAAGAAGGTCCAAATCAGATACGACAGGCAGACAGAAAAAGACACACACAGAGACAGAGCGAGCTCACATCTCCTCCCGGCCGATTCTCATCATCCTCCCAGCAGACACACAAACGTACAGTCAGTTCATCAGAGACCTTACCTACTCATTACCCTCCTCTAATTAAAACAACACATATTGTTAGCCCACACATCTGAGAGCTGCCAAGGTGCATGTAGGGAAATCAAACTCCAGTATCGGAGGTCCGCAGGAGCAGTGAGAGATCCCTTCTCCTAAGTTTCATTCCGGGGAAACTTATAAGAAACGGCACATATCTGGCATTTCTCAGAGTCCTTATTTCATTAGACTGACATATACAGTAGGGAGAACAAGTATTTGATACACTGCCGATTTTGCAGGTTTTCCCACTTACAAAGCATGTAGAAGTCTGTAATTTTTATCATAGGTACTCTTCAACTGTGAGTGACGGAATCTAAAACAAAAATCCAGAAAATCACATTGTATGATTTTTAAGTAATTCATTTGCATTTTATTGCATGACATAAGTATTTGATACATCAGAAAAGCAGAACTTAATATTTGGTACAGAAACCTTTGTTTGCAATTACAGAGATCATACGTTTCCTGTAGTTCTTGACCAGGTTTGCACACACTGCAGAAGGGAGTTTGACCCACTCCTCCATACAGATCCTTCAGGTTTCGGGGCTGTCGCTGGGCAATACAGACTTTCAGCTCCCTCCCAAAGATTTTCTATTGGGTTCAGGTCTGGAGACTGGCTAGGCCACTCCAGGACCTTGAGATGCTTCTTACGGAGCCACTCCTTAGTTGCCCTGGCTGTGTGTTTTGGGTCGTTGTCATGCTGGAAGACCCAGCCACGACCCATCTTCAATGCTCTTACTGAGGGAAGGAGGTTGTTGGCCAAGATCTCGCGATACATGGTCCCATCCATCCTCCCCTCAATACGGTGCAGTCGTCCTGTCTCCTTTGCAGAAAAGCATCCCCAAAGAATGATGTTTCCACCTCCATGCTTCACGGTTGGGATGGTGTTCTTGGGGTTGTACTCATCCTTCTTCTTCCTCCAAACACGGCGAGTGGAGTTTAGACCAAAAAGCTCTATTTTTGTCTCATCAGACCACATGACCTTCTCCTATTCCTCCTCTGGATCATCCAGATGGTCATTGGCAAACTTCAGACGGGCCTGGACATGCGCTGGCTTGAGCAGGGGGACCTTGGTGCGCTGCAGGATTTTAATCCATGACGGCGTAGTGTGTTACTAATGGTTTTCTTTGAGAATGTGGTCCCAGCTCTCTTCAGGTCATTGACCAGGTCCTGCCGTGTAGTTCTGGGCTGATCCCTCACCTTCCTCATGATCATTGATGCCCCACGAGGTGAGATCTTGCATGGTGCCCCAGACCGAGGGAGATTGACCGTCATCTTGAACTTCTTCCATTTTCTAATAATTGCACCAACAGTTGTTGCCTTCTCACCAAGCTGCTTGCCTATTGTCCTGTAGCCCATCCCAGCCTTGTGCAGATCTACAATTTTATCCCTGATGTCCTTACACAGCTCTCTGGCCTTGGCCATTGTGGAGAGGTTGGAGTCTGTTTGATTGAGTGTGTGGACAGGTGTCTTTTATACATGTAACGAGTTCAAACAGGTGCAGTTAATACAGGTAATGAGTGGAGAACAGGAGGGCTTCTTAAAGAAAAACTAACAGGTCTGTCAGAGCCGGAATTCTTACTGGTTGGTAGGTGATCAAATACTTATGTCATGCAATAAAATGCAAATTAATTATTTAAAAATCATACAATGTGATTTTCTGGATTTTTGTTTTAGATTCCGTCTCTCACAGTTGAAGTGTACCTATGATAAAAATTACAGACCTCTACATGCTTTGTAAGTGGGAAAACCTGCAAAATCGGCAGTGTATCAAATACTTGTTCTCCCCACTATATATCCCTTGTCTCTGGAGTATAATAGTTAAAATAATACTGCGGTTTATGAAGGGATGAAAGAGCACATATAAAGAAACGTGTCCCCATATTTTTTTTTACATTAAAATTTTAGTAATTTAGTAACTTATCCAGTTCTCTTGCTTTTTCGTACTGGTCCCCCTGGGGATTCGAACCCACTACCCTGGCGTTGCAAGCGCCATGCTCTACCAACTGAGCCACACAAAAAAACACAAACACTAGTGTGGTCGTGAGAGAGAAACTTGGCTGTAACACCTTGTTCCCTGGTACGTTTTATGTGTCTCAGGTTTGACCAACGGCAGGGTGACACAGCAAATAAAACACTGGGTCTTACTGAGGCAATAAACCAGGAAAAACAGCACGGTTCCCACAACTCCACACCACCAAGAGTTAAACATCACTGTATATACCCTACACATATAAAATACATGCAGTCACTTTGGATGTTCACTTTCAGCTTAATTCCATCAACAGAGAACTAGCAAACGACTAGCGAAGGTTGCATCTGACCATATTTCTACTCAGTACAGGCCGGTAAGCATATCTGGGCCCAGAACTGCATCATCAAGTCAACTAAAACCATGAGAGTAAAGTCATATTTAATAGGTAACCAATTAGGACGCAAACACAGAGACAGCCAGTAATAAAAGGTAAATGTAAGGGTTATCTTCAACAGTAATAAAGTAGAATACCTGAAGCTGCACCTTGATATATGGTCCTACGGAGGCAAACTCTGAGAAAAGTGTGTAGTTATCTGTGATATGCATTCATCATTAAACAAACTTAATAGTTCATTCAGGAAGGAAAGAAAACACATTCCCTTCCTTAAAACTTAATGTCATTTTCAGATGATGTTTTAGCCTTAAAGAGATGGATGTATTCTGTCAAAGATTCTATTTTGCTAACTGAGGATCGGATGGGCGAAAGGACAGAACCGACAGAAGGATGCATACATGAAGGAATATATGGATTAGGGGATGAACAGATGAATGAAGATGGTTGGAGGAACATTCTATCATCATCATCATCATGCCCAACTTCATGAATATCATAAATAAGGGTATACACGATGGCGGTAAACTGATATATATATCTCACTTCTGGGTGGCTCCGCGGTTCAGCGGCTGATTCAATTTATCCAAAGACGGGTATTAAGACAAAACAACAATTACTTTATTAGGGGAGATATATATTTATATATATTTATAAACTTGACACCTTCAGGAGACTAATTGGTGCATCCACTTTCATCCTCTCACCCAGTAGCAGGGGCTGAATGGTGTTGAAGGCACTGGAGAAGTCAAAAAACATAACCCTCACAGTGCAACCTGCGTTGTCCAGGTGAGAGTAGGCCCTCTGCAGAAGGTAGATGATTCCACAAAGTTGGTCTGCACAGACCCTAAGCACCCTTGGGCTGATGCCATCAGGGCCTGCCGCTTTCCACTGATGTAGTCTCTCCAGCTCTCTCTTCACTTGGTTGGTGGTGAAAGCCAGCCCAGGTGGGGAGGTGGGGGGAAGGGGGATGTTGAGGATCAGTCCAGAGGGAGCAGGGGCGGAGGTCACGCAGCCAGTTCAGCACCATGGAGAGGGTTCTAACTATTCACCCAGCAAGTTCAGCACCATGGAGAGGGCTCTAATTAGTCACCCAGCCAGATCAGAACCATTGACAGGATAACTATTCACCCAGCCAGTTCAGCACGATGGACAGGGCTCTAACTAGTCACCCAGCCAGTTCAGAACCATGGACAGGGCTCTAACTAGTCACCCAGCCAGTTCCGCACCATGGACAGGGCTCCTGGTGACTACAAGGCAAGAGTGTGGAGTTGGTTTAAATTTTTTAAAAACTAGGCAAACAGTGTAGTATCCTAGCAGGCGCAGTCTCAGACTGGCCACATTAGTTGGTATGCAGATCTCCTGAGGATCTGTTTCTAACGGTCTCCTCGTCCTCCTCAGCAGTTTCCTCTTTTATCCAGTCATGCTATTCATTACTCTTCCATCCGTCAGCCAGCTATAACATAACTTCTTCCAATTAATCATTTCAGACAGGCGAGGAGTGAAACTAACGACATCAGTGTTTACTATGAGATGAAGAGGAGGAGAAGGGAAACTAACATCAGTGTTTACTATGAGATGAAGAGGAGAGGAGGGAAACAAACATCAGTGTTTACCATGAGATGAAAAGAAGAGGACGAGGGAAACCAACATCAGTGTTTACTATGAGATGAAGAGGAGAGGAGTAGGGAAACTAACGACATCAGTGTTTACTATGAGATGAAGAGGAGAGGAGTAGGGAAACTAACGACATCAGTGTTTACTATGAGATGAAGAGGAGAGGAGTAGGGAAACTAACGACATCAGTGTTTACTATGAGATGAAGAGGAGAGGAGTAGGGAAACTAACGACATCAGTGTTTACTTTGAGATGAAGAGGAGGAGTGAAACTAACGACATCAGTGTTTACTTTGAGATGAAGAGGAGGAGTGAAACTAACGACATCAGTGTTTACTTTGAGATGAAGAGGAGGAGGGAAACTAACGACATCAGTGTTTACTTTGAGATGAAGAGGGGAAGAGCTACATCTGTACCTCCCTGGGTTGGGTTCTCCCTGGGGTATCCCATTAGAACACCCTGTACGTACTGACACAGACAGACACAACACCATAAAAGTATTTGAAGAGTGCAACTCAGACACAGTGAGATGATTGAAAGCACCATGAAAACCAGCCATTCCGCAGTCAATCTTCTGCTCATTCATTCCTTCAACATCTGGGGGCTGCCTGTCTACGTAGGGAAAAATATGTAAAAAGTCTTCATTCATTGATGTGCTTAGCCAGAAAGTGTCAGAGACGAAAATAGATTTTCAGCCAAAGAGATTAATTCCAGGTCTGATCAACTGAGACCACTCCCACTTTGTAAATCAAACAGAGGACACAGACAAGATTCTCAGAGGTTTCTCAAAGCACAGCTACATGGATACACAGCCAGCCGTGCTACCCACAAACCCTAGAGAAATACATCTCCTTTGGGATGGTTTGTAGCAAATTTATATAAGGCTAGGATCGTCCCACTCACTCACAGCTGTAATACACCATCAGTACACCATAAATACAATGTAAGTACTCACGAGTCAGATAAACAAGCAGTCAGTCAGTAATTCAGTCCACCATAGATACATATATATACTGTGTCATGACGCTAGGCCTTTCAGTGAATCGACTAAGCAGAGAAGTATGACATCACAACAACGTCATAAACTATTGGCATAGACACTCTTCCCCCTGGGCATGCAGTATGGGGAGAGATTGTCACAGTAGAACAAAGGATTTAATACTGCCAATACTACTACATCCCAGAATATGAGAATTTAACAATATTCCTAATTTAGAGAATGTGGAAATGGTTGGTGAAGAAGCCAGCTAAGACCCGGTCCACTTTGGTTCATTGTTGTGACATCATGAAAGACAGTGCAGCCACACTCTGTTTATACAGGTTCCTCAGTTATGATGCTAGAATCTGAATGTTGTATAAAATGTTTAACTGAAAAGATAATGTGATGTTTGTTTTATGGTAACTTGTGCCCAGTCAGTGGCCACTCCCAAGTGAACAGCCATTGGTTGGAAATGATGAACCAACCCCTTTTCTACTCAAGAATAAAAGCCCCCATGAAGAAAGTCACCCCAGTTCCAGGACTTTAGTCCGCACATTTAAAATGGCGAATTTCAACTACAACAACAGTCCAGAAAACATGAGAGCTTGCTCCACACATTTGAAATGGTATGAACTCTGAACTATCGATCACAGAAGAGCATCCTAGACTAGCCTATATCAGTCTGCAGCTGAAAATGTCCGTAAATCTAGGATGAGAACACTGACCAGAAGCATCTACAAAGTGAGGTGAACCTCTCACACAACGACGACCCGGAAGACTCTGGCGACCTCTACTGGCGACCCGTCTCTGTATCTACCGTGTTATAACCAAACTGTCTTGTCTTGTTTAGTCCACTATGGACAGTATTTACTGCATGTTAGGATATTTTGTATACTCTAAATGTTTAATTAGCTAGTAAATAAATAATTGAGCCAATTTGTGTATGGATGATTCATAGTAAAGTCTGGGTTCGTGCAGACTACAAGGAATTATGACGTTCAAGAATGAGACTGGACGAGGTAAAATTAATTAATAAGCGTCTGTTATGATAAGATATTTAAAAAAATCTGAAGAGAGTTATATTCGGGAGATAGTACTCTATAAACAAACATTATTCCGTGGTGCCCCGACTTCCTAGTTAATTTATGTTTATATGGTTAGTTAATCACATAATAATTGAGCCTAGAGAATCGATTTGATAATATAACAGTCTTAACTTTTAATGATAGTCAAAGACACGACAACTGTATATACTATAGACAGGGAGAATGTACTCACAGGTGAGGCAGACGAGCAGGCCTCTGAGGATCATCTCACAGGGCGCCCTCCAGCTCTCCCGTAGCCTCGCTTGGACCGGGGGAATCATGATCTCCGCCGGGACGAAGAACTGGATGGCAAAGCTGACAAACACTCCGAAAGAGTACAGGATCTTCACCATCTGATTGGTCCTGCAGAGAGACACACACACACACACACAGTGGAGATAAGAGTGAGAACTGCTAAGTGGATATGAAACAAAGCCTGGTGTGTTTGGAATAGAGGCCCTGCCATGTTTTGACTACAGTCTCTGCTGTATTTAGTCTACAGGTCCAGGTGTGTTTGGAATAAAGACCCTGCCATGTTTTGACTAGTCTCAGCTGTATTTAGTCTACAGGTCCAGGTGTGTTTGGAATAGAGGCCCTGCTATGTTTTGACTACAGTATCAGATGTACTTACTCTACAGGTCCAGGTGTGTTTGGAATAAAGGCCCTGCCATGTTGACTACAGTCTCAGCTGTATTTAGTCTACAGGTCCAGGTGTGTTTTGAGTTCATTCCCATGGGGCCCTACTGTACAGTAACAGGCAGAGGTGTGTTCACAACAGGAGCCAATGACAGTGTTTGGTCTAAAGTGCGTTGCAAGAGGAATGGGTGTTGCAAGAGGAATTTCATGTGTGTTGGAAGCAAGTGTGGCTGATACACAGGCAGGCTGCTGAGATGAGGCCAGTCTCTCTCTCTCTCTCTCTCTCTCTCTCTCTCTCTCACACACACACACACACACCACCCCAGAGGAATACATCTGTGTGTGGTGTGATTAATCATGGGTCCCCTCTGAGGTTTCCTGTGAGTGAAGCAGGAGATTATGGGTTATGGCCACCTCAGGCAACCCCAGCTCTACTGACACCTACATCTAAATCTCCCAGGTTACTACCTGCCATACACAGACCAGGAATTTATCCAATCCAAACACTTTAACCACGCACCACACCTTGCCTCGCGGCAAAGCCAACGGCACCAGATATCAAAAGGCACCTGTACCCCACGTTGTATGTTCCCCAGCACAACAGTAGCATCTTAAGAAGGGGTGTGTGTGTGTGTGTGTGTGTGTGTGTGTGTGTGTGTGTGTGTGTGTGTGTGTGTCAGACCTGGGTCCAAATAAAAGTGTATTTGAGAATCTGGTATTTAAAATACTTTGTGTATTTGAGCATTTTCTAACACACAGCATAAAACAAGTACTTTTATTTTAATGGTTGTTTTTTAAAAACCAAATTGACAGGATTTTCAAATACCCATTTCAGATACTATTTTCAAATACATTAAAATATTAAACTATCTGGCTACTTACTTGTATGAACGTATGTGTGTTTGTGTTTGTGTGTGACAAGTGCCGGGCACGAGCGCTGCAAAGTGTGTGATGAGACTGAAGCTTGCAAAGGCACTTACAAGGTTTTGATATTCTGGCATCGGTTTGCATTTAAAATCACAAACATAAAACGGCAAACGAACACTCATGATTTCTGTAAAAAATATTAATAGCAGCACTATAAAAAATTTTTTAAAAACATTTGCATTAAGCATTAAACAAATTGTATGCGTATAAAAAATGTATCATCTAAATACATTAACAAGGTCTAGTCCCGAAATAGAACGTTCTAGGGTAATTGACAGACAACAAAGCTCTCTAGTCTACTGTGTATTATGCAGTGGCACTACCAAACTAACTCTTCCTGGCTGGCTGTGGAGTACAGTAGGAATACAGTGGGCTCTGCTTCCCCAGTCAAGAACATTCACTTGTCATGGCCAGAGGCAAAAAAGCATGCCAAGCAGCTGGAAAACTTCAATAAAAAAATGTTCCTGGAGGTAGTGTAACGATCACTGAGCTTATAAATGAACGGTGACGATGCGCCTGTGAGCCATCACCATGTCGGGACATTTCCCTCTATTTCTCCCACACAAATGGACTGGTTGTTTGGTATGCATTTTAATAAAACAACATGTTCCACCACCATGCTAGGGTGCTACTTCAGACAGGGTTAAACAGACTGGTGCAACCTGTAGCATTAGCTACAGTGTTTTATTAAGACAATGTGCATTTTCCCCGGCTGCACGCCATTAAAGCTAGTTAAGGAGGAAGCCAATGCCTTTGCAGCCTGAACGAAATATGTTTCGTGTACTTGCTGGTCGAGGGGGGTTCGGAGTGCACTGCACGCTACGCTACCTGCGTTGGGACGCCAAATACCAACAAGACACATACTTTGGCGATGCCTATGCGATTGCTACTTCCATCTAATGTTATGTTTTGTATTATATAAGAAAACAAAATGTTAATAGGGTCTCCTGAGTGGCGCAGAGGTCTAAGGCACTGCATCGCAGTGCTTGAGGCGTCACTACAGACCCGGGTTCGATCCCAGGCTGGGTCATGGCCAGCCGGTATGTCCTTGTCCCATTGCGGTCTAGCAATTCCTTGTGGCGGACCGGGCGCCTGCAAGCTGACTTCGGTCGCCAGTTGTACGATGTTTCCTCTGACACATTGGTGCGGCTGGCTTCCGGGTTAAGTGAGCAGTGTGTCAAGAAGCAAGGTTGTGTATTGGAGGACACATGGCTCTCGACCTTCGCCTCTCCAGAGTCCGTACGGGAGTTGCAGCGATGGGACAAGACTGTAATGACCAATTGGGGAGAAAAAGGGGTAAGAAATACAATTTTTTTTTTTTTTTTTAATAGACAAAAACGCCAGAGTCTGCTTATCATATTATTTATTTTGGGGTTTATTGTAGGTTAGGGCAGGTCCTTTACGGATCCCTTCTCCTCTTTCAGGGAGAGCTTCTTATCTAGCCTGCTAACTATAGCTCTTGCCAATATTCTGCTATGTGTTAATGGGCGTTTTGACCTGTGTTTGAGGCACTTTGCCTTTGTCCTCGAGTCAAGGTTATAAATTGCTATTGGCCAAGTAGCTAAGTTTATTATATTATCTGGCATTAGTGCGTAAGCCTAAGCTTGGGCCTAAATGTACGCACGCCAAATAGCCTAAAAGGTCAAACACTAAATGCTTTTTGGGAACGGGCAGAAAAAGTTAACATCTATCCATGGAGGCAAAAAGGACAATGTCAGAGTTTAATTCAATAAGAGAAAAACTGTGTTGAAAATGAAGCGAAAGAAGGGCCAGAAAAGTAATGTTCGGGAAAGATTTGGTGAAGTGGTATAAGAGGATGATAGCAGTGCGACTATGTTATGTATGATGATTGTGAGGCGCTATACAAATTCGACCGTCACAAGAAAGACTTCAAATAGGCCTATGGCACTTCAAGGGAACTGTAGGCTACTGTTCAGATGGCTTAAATGGAAACTGAAATCTGGACACTGACTGTAGGTCTATTACCTCTCACATAGCCTTAATATTAACTCCTGCATAATTAAGCAAGAGTGTGCAAAGCTGTAATCAAGGCAAAGGGTAGCTACTTTGAAGAATCTCAAATATATATATATATATATATATATATATATATATATATATATATATATATATATATATATATATCTATATATATATATTGATTTGTTTAACACTTTTGTTAATACATTATTCCATATGTGTAATTTCATAGTTTTGATGTCTTCACTTTTATTCTACAATGTAGAAAATATAAAAAATAAAGAAAAACCCTGGAATGAGTAATATTACTAACTTTTGACTGGTACTGTACATCCAAGCCAAACTGAAATCTTATCAGAAACATGTTGGGTCGTCTTCACAGCTTTTCCTTACAACCGGTCAAACTGATGTCATTTTGCACTTTCACCCCTCTCCGGTCCCTAAACATATTTGCTTCTGTCAGGCAGTCTCTTGCTCTCTTCCCCGCTCTCTCTCCCTCCCCCCTTTCTCTCTCTCTCCTCTGTAGGGATCTATTGGAAATTCATTGAGGTCATCACACGGCAACTGCACACTACCAGAGGGAAAGCCATGAAAGGCATTCTCCTCCTAGTTCTGATGATAACAGACAAGGTCCACTGGCAGCTACCCGGTTGGGGGGACAGGGACAACAGACCATTAGGGAAAGAGGAGAGAATAGAGCCAATTACAGAACCATTGAGGAAGGAAATTGAGGAAGGATGAACTGGGTGAAGAGTTAATGCAGGGTGCTGAGCTGTGAGGGAATAGTTGGGTGAATGAGACACATTTAGAGAGAGAGAGAGAGAGAGAGCGAGAGGAAGGGGGGACAAGACAAGTCCCTACTAGCCAGGAGCCCGAGAGGATGGAGAATCGCAAGTCTTACTATGAGTGTACAGGGAGCGGAGGAGAACACTGCAAACAACCCTTCAATATGAGACAAGATGGAGAAAGGTAATATCACCTCTTACTGGCAGAGGAGACCCACTGCATGAGAAAGAGAAGAGAGAAAGAGAAAGCGAGTGAGAGATCATAGCATATGTACAGACTCAGTGATCATAGCCTTGCTACTGAGAAAGGCCGCCGCAGGCAGACCTGACTCTCAAGAGAAGACAGGCTATGTGCCCACTGCCCACAACATGAGATGGAAACTGAGCTGCACTTCCTAATCTCCTGCCAAATGTATGACCATATTAGAGACATATTTCCCTCAGATTACACGGATCCACAAATATTATTATTTTGTTTTTGATAAACTCCCATATCTATTGGGTGAAATACCACAGTATGTCATCACAACAGCAAGATATGTGACCTGTTGCCACAAGAAAAGGGCAACCAGAGAAGAACAAACATTGTAAATACAATCCATATTTATGTTTATTTATTTTCCCTTTTGTACTTTAACTATTTGCACATAATATGACCTTTGAAACGTCTTTATTCTTTTGGAACTTTTGTGAGTGTAATGTTTACTGTTAATTGTTATTGTTTATTTCACTTTTGTTTATTATCTACTTCACTTGCTTTGGCAATGTTAACATATGTTTCCCATGCCAATAAAGCCTTTAAATTGAATTGAGAGAGAGAGAGAAACAGAGACAGACACAGAGAGAGAGTGAGAGAGAGAGACAGAGACAGAGACTCATGGTATACACCAGACTGAGGGCAGAAGCTCATCATTTCTGCTTGGGGGAATAGACACAAGCAACAGAGCCACTCTAACCGGCAGTTGCACGCTCCACTATGTTTCTCCAGTGGGCGCCACTGAAAAGCCTCTCCATCTTGGCTCCTGTTCAGCATGCATGCAAGCAAGCAATGGCAGCTAGTTATCTGGGGCCCGCAGATATGATCCATGCACTACATTTTCACTTCCCTATTCTAATGGTGAAAACAAATGTGTCTGCCGCCCCTGGCCCCCAGGTTCTCTGACTCGACTAATGATGAATGCTGATTGAATTTGCAAAGAGTAATTAAAGTAAGGCAAATTCTTACATAAATCAAATGACATGGCTGCCATTTTATGTTGATTTGATAAAAATTAGACGTTGAAATGACGTCTATGCCCAGTGGGTAGTCTCCGTTACCACTTTCTCCCCCTCTCTCTCTAAATTGAGATCGATACAATTTGTCTTGCCAGTGAAAAAATGGATAACCAAATACATTTTTATGCAGGCACCGGCCATGTTGGGGGGCATGAGCTTTTTCGCAAATGTTTCCAAAAGCTGTCGCAAGTTCACACTAAGGAGATGTGTGAAGGTGAGTGTACTTGGGTGCTAGTGTGTGTTGTCTGTCTGGCACTTGATGAAGCTGCGTTTATCAAACATGAGGGATAATGACATGTGCAGTCATCAATCACCTGAAAGATGTAACGCTAGTCCCCCCCAACTCTGTCTAATTACAACGCTAGTGTCCCAACTGTGTCTAATTACAACGCTGGTGTCCCAACTCTGTCTAATTACAACGCTGGTGTCCCCTCTGTCTAATTACATTTGGGCCTGCCTTATTAATTAAATGAGACCCAAACGACTTTGGAAATAAAAAGCACATTTCTACTTTCTCACTCCCCGATTGACCGTGGCTTCACCATAGCATACCTCGTCTGGTCATTACACTGGGCTGGGAGATACATACAGCAATCTAGAGGACCTGTGGTCCCGACAGAGATCATTGCTGCGCGGTCAGCATTTTTCATGGTTGGGAGCAGGCGGTCAGACAGACAACTTTGAAATGATTTTGTTGTCCCGCAGATGATTTGGAAACGGTCGTCTCTCTGCTTTGTATGCGTTAGCCTATGCCTACCTATTGTGTTACAATCACATCTTTGTCACATTATTCACACAATTCTCAGAATTCTCTGCTTCATGTTAAGTAGCCTAGCTTTCCTCTCCTAGTTGGGTGTGCGAGATCAAGTGCGCCCTATATGTATGGTCTTAATATAATCGCGTAGGCAAACATGGGCGGAGAATCACGGGCAGTTAGCTTTCTTAAATTAAATATGATTAGACTATAGTTTACTACAGTGTGTGAATAAATATTGACAATGGAAAGAGGGCATTTAATCAACACGAGTTGAGGTGCAATCAAAAACATTTGTCATCATTGAAAAGGCAAAGGCACAACGTGCGCATAGGCCACCATTGTGAGTGAGCGTTGCACCTTTTCATTTTCAATAAATATTTATTACCCATTTTTAATTTTACAGTCAAGCATCTTAGTTATTAAACAAAATAACAAAGGGAACCTAGTATAATTAACGAACCACAACTTGTCGGCTAAAGCGATTGAATTCACAAATGCATTTGACTGTTTTTATTATTGGCTGTACTAGAGACTTTAAAACCTTTTTTTGATATTACAGACTATGTGATTGATTAGAATTTGTTTGTAAATTATCATTGTATTTGTTGTGCTGTTTATACTGTTAGAAATGTTGCTTAATTAAATTGATCAATATTATGGTGTTTTTATTTCAAGAAAAACTCAAATGAATTTTACAGTAGCCTATGTAGGCAACAGGGTTTCCTATGTAGGCAACAGGGTTTCCTATGTAGGCAACAGGGTTTCCTATGTAGGCAACAGGGTTTCCTATGTAGGCAACAGGGTTTCCTATGTAGGCAACAGGGTTTCCTATGTAGGCAACAGGGTTTCCTATGTAGGCGCTGTACAACGTGACCGGTCGAGAGTAGGTCTAGGCGACTAAGTGACTGTGAGTGAAGAGTAAATAATCCTAACATTTCCGCACCCATAACCAATACCCAAACAGAGATTCAGTGAAAATAAAAATCTGATTAATCAAGACCAGTCCCCATGCTTGTCTCAAAGCAGGGCGAAACGGTGCATGTAGCTCAAGAGAAAGTGTCCGCTCTCATCATTCCTGCTGCTTCAAGTTACTAATTTCATATGTATTTACTGTATTCTAGTCAATGCCATCCTATTCAAATATTGCTGTATATATCCACTATTTTATCCTACGTATTCTACAGATATAGGAAATATTCTATCCACATACTGTCCAGAAATCCCATCACATAAATACACTCACCGGTTTCAACTGCTCGTTAACAAAAATATCTAAATCAGCAAATCACGTGGCAGCAACTCAATGCATTTAGGCATGTAGACATGGTCAAAACGATCAGAATGGGTGATTTAAGTGACTTTGAACGTGGCATGGTTGTTGGTGCCAGACGGGCTGATTGGAGTTCCTCCACCCCCCCTATACACCATGTTCCTGTTTATGTGATGGGGCTTACCATGCGTTGTGAGGAAGGTTAAGGGTTATGCTTCCTTTGATGTCGTCACCAAAGTGGAGGTAGCCCAGCGTTGCCAAGACAACGTAGAGGACGATGGTGATACCCATTCCAATGTTCAGAGCCGTGGGGAACCGCTTCGGTTCCTTCATCTGGTTCTCTAGAGGAAGAACCTGGCACACACACACACACACACACAGGGAGAGCACAAATAGTCAAGAAAACAGGAATGCTGTATATAAAAGTAATTCATGACTATCTTGTGCCCCGAAAAACAAAGTATTGACATCTGAAAAAGCTAGGAAAAGATTAAAACCATCAGTCTTCTATTGAATACCAAACCCTTGGCATAGAGAATGATAACGGAGCAGCTAGGACTAGTCTCTGACAGCATTATACATGGTGACCTACATTAGCCCAAGAAGTTTACCAAGTTTTCAGTTTTGAGAGGGATCCGTCTTTTGTTGGGGATGAGGTGAGTTGGGATGCTGGGTGAGTGGGAGGGTGGGTGTTTGAGGTGTTGCCGTTTGGCTCGTGCCCCGTGGGGATGCTGCATGGCAGGGAACATTATCACTGCTAAGTACCACACAGAGACTGAGGAACTGCTCTCCACTCTCTGCCCCGGGAACGCCTCTCGATCTGGGCAGAGGGATTAATGATCGCCATTCATCACCAAACCTCCACAAAGAGACTGTGGCATAATTAGATCCCCAGACACTCGCACCTTCCTCCCTTTCTCTCTTTCTTTTATTCTCTCTCTCTTCTCCTCCTTACCTCTAGAAGATTTGGGTAAACAACCATTTCATTTGAAGAGGTTTAAACCTGGCTGTCAAAGTCACATACATATTCAAAGAACAGATGTATTTTTATTTTCTATCTTCCCTTCTTCGCTGTGACTGATCAGTTCTTGACAGGGGCTTGTTACCTCTCCTCCTGATGCGGCTAATGTGTCGTCTGACTGCAGTTTGATTTGGTGATTCATGACTTTGTCTGGCAGCGAATCGAGAAGAATTGCAGCACCAGCCAGGCTAACAGGCACAGAGGGATGGGGAACACTTCAACGACCTGGTCTCGGATGCACTGATTATGCATACAAAACACTATTAGACTGTAATATATGAAAGCACACAGTCAACAGGAATATAGCTTTCTATGTGTCAGAGTAATTGGATACATCGAAATCACAATAAAAAGTTGGCAAGGTCCTCTTCTGTTTGGCTGCCTGTCCAAGAACATTGCCTCACTCACAGCAAAACGTCTTAAAGACACAATGCTCTCAAACCACATTAATGCTGAAACAGGGCCAGACAGCCAAGACTACAACAGTGACGGAGTTGCTTCAGAGCCAGAGAAGAAACATGCCAAAACTCCACTGATCTAAGAGACCTGACCAAATCCATCCCCTGCCTTCTTACCGCCACATCAAGCAGGGTGTGCGAGACGGCAGCATTGGGCAGACAGCTGGTCCGCATTCAGCTAAGAACAACAGGTGGTTCAGTTAACAAGCTAATAACACTGACCTCTCAGCCTGGGAAGCAGCCCACTAACAAGAGATGAGCAGCCACATACAGAGACATTGATGTGGACTGACATGGAGGAGAGATAGAGAAGGGGAGAAACTGAAGGATAAAGACAGGGGAGAGAGGTAGAGAGAGAGAGAGAGAGAGAGAGAGAGAGAGAGAGAGAGAGAGAGAGAGTGCAACGTAAAACACCAAATAATGCATGCAGAGCAGAATTAGACCGATACCCGCTAATTATCAAAATTCAGAAAAGAGCCGTTAAATTCTACAATCACCTAAAAGGAAGCGATTCCCAAGCCTTCCATAATAAAGCCATCACCTACAGAAGAGTCCCCTAAGCAAGCTGGTCCTGGGGCTTTGTTCACAAACACACCCCACAGATCCCCAGGACAACAACAGAATTAGACCCAACCAAATCATGAGAAAACAAAAAGATACTTTTTGCACATCATTATAACACTGTGTGTGTACACATACATACATACATACATACATACATACACACATAATATGACATTTGAAATGTAGATTATTTTGGAACCTTTGAGTGTAATGTTTACTGTACATTTTCTATTGTTTATTTCACTTGCTTTGGCAATGTAAACATATGTTTGACTATGTAAAGCCCTTGAATTGAGAGAAAGAAGGAAGGAAAGAGAGAGACAGACAGACAGAGACCGAGGTTGGAAGACAAAAAAGATTCAATGACGAAATGTTTTAATTATAATTAATCCCCCAAAATATGTGTTCTTGACCGTGAATACCAAAGTGAGAAGTAATTTATTTCTCAAGACGTCCGTCCGATACAACACTGAGGTGGAATCACGTTCATCAGCCACCCTCTCCCCTTCGGTTAGACACGCTCGCCACTACCTTAGCACTCGAGCGGCTAATATGCAGGCAGATTAAGCAGTCACACATAACTCTAAAGATCTCTCTCCCCCCCTCTCTCTCTCCCCCCCTCTCCCCCTCTCTCTCTCCCCCTCTCTCCCCCTGTAGTCATTACGACAGTTCTCCTTCATTGACCTATCCAACTAATTTGTCATCAATCAAAAGGTTAATTAAAGGTTAATTGAGCCAATCACCTGAGTCATTGTGTCGTCTTTCTCTCACCACAGCAACCCAACAGCCATTTTGTGTTCATGCCAAAAGGTTGAGAACTCAACTAACTACTGCTGACCTCTGGTTGGCCACAATCCCCTTGTAATGAGAGAAGAGGTCAAATGTCCATGCTAACAGTGGACACGGAACATTATCACTTTACATTCTATTATTACAGCTGTATGATATTACATCACCCTAAGCAGATTCTCTCTACTATTAGTCTTGGGCCAGAGTATAGCGTGTGTTTGTGAGTGTGCGTGCTTCCGAAAAGAGGCTGTGGATCTGTTCATACATCACTCTGGACAGAGGAAGAGTGGGCAAAGCGTGTGACAGAGACAAAGTGTGTTTGCATATGTGGAGACTGGAGTTTGTGTGGGTGTAAATGGGCATGCCATGAATGCGTGTCATTTATGTACACGTGCAAAATGAGCTTTGGATGTGCTGGTGTATATACGTCATGTCCATGTACATCACTGAACAGTGTGTCCATGAATATCAATAAGTAAGAGAGTGCAGCCTACATTAAATCAAATTGTATTTGTCACATGTGCCGAATACAACAGGTGTAGACCTTACAGTGAAATGCTTACCTACAAGCCCTTAACCAACAATGCTTAAGAAGTTAAGAAAAAATATATAATAATAATAATAAAAGTAACATAATTAAACAGCAGCAGTAAAATAACAATAGAGAGGCTAAATACAGGGGTACCGGTACAGAGTCAATGTGCGGGGCCACAGGTTAGTCGAGGTAATTCAGGTAATATGTACATGTAGGTAGAGTTAGTGACTATGCAGATAATAAACAGAGAAGCAGCAGTGTAAAAAAGAGGTTTGTAAGAACGCCTGTATGTATTTGCGGGTGTAGTTAGCCTTGTGTATGTCTATATGTATGAATACATACGAGTGTGCCAGTGGTTTCAACACTCTCCCAAATTGGCAAGGGCCATTAGATGAACTCTCATTATACAGAAACCTACAGTGAGCAAGGCTCAATCAGCCCACTGCAGAGCTCACCTCCTGCGCAGAGAGGCAGGCAGTGCTGGGTACAGGAGCCAAGCACAGTGCATGTATTAGCATTACATAACAGTCAGCCTCCACACCCCAGAGAGCCTTTAAGAATTCCATAGCCCAATAAAAACCTGGTTTGAGACGAGAGCAGAATCCCTCAATGCAATATTTATTTCCTCTGCTACATTCCTCATTCTAGAATTTCAATCGATCAGGCTGGCCAGCTGAAGTCTCAGCCTCAGAATTTTAATAAAAAAAGAGTGTCTCCAGCAGGCCATAGGAAAAGACTAGAGCTGCCATTAAAGAGAAAGAAATTAGGGACAAGGAATCGATATAGCCAGGTAGGAGAGCCACGGAGGAGAAAGAATAAGACTTTTTTTTTTGCCTGCTGCACATACTAGGTCAGCATTGTTGTTAGAAAAGGGGGAGAGAGCGAGACTTTAGATAATGCAAACCAGATATGCATTTCTAAAACTGAGGGTCTGACACGAAATTGTGTAATTTCAAACTTATATTCAATTTTGTGCAACTAGAGCGGTTTCCTTTATCCAGCTGTACAGAGAGGTATCGCTCGAGTCGCAACAGTGGAATATAACGTTGTGGATAAAGTTCGGAATGACAATTTCATGTGTACAACATCTAAAATACCTGCATCACTATACTTTCCTGTTTCTAAAAGGAAGTCTTTGGGTGTTTTTGGAGTCTTTGTTCATGTTTATCTGCGGCCCCATACTGCAGAACTAGCATTGAGTTGAATTAATCGCGAGTTGAGCTTCTCAAAACCAAGTGAAATTGCAAAAAAAGTATCAGGACCATTCTATAACAAACATTTTGATGTGGTTCAGAGAAAGTAACCTTCTCCTTTAACAGATCCTCTCTTTCTCGCTCTGCAGTGTCTTTCTGAAAAAAAAGAAAAAAAAAAGATCCCCAGAGGATTCCAGAGCAGTATTATGTAAATCAGAGTAGTAGATCACTGGCAACTGATATCTTGGTGCACAGTGGATCTACTGTAGAGTGACCACACAAATAAGCAGCAAAGCCTTCTCCTTTCAAGTAGAAAGCAAAGCTCAGGGAAAGTGGAGAGATCAAAGTAATGGAAATCTCTCTCTTTGCACAAAATAGCCTATTTATACAGTATATACAAATAACCTGCCAAGAGGACCAGGGAGGCCGTCTCAATATCCACGAGTAGTGGTCTCTCTTTAAAAAAAAAGATTAGAAAAATTATTCTGTGCCCCCCTGCCCTCCTCCTCCCTCTCTCCCTCCCTGGAGCCAGAGGAAAAAAATTGAAAAATTCACCAAAGACTTTCGCCCGCGGCCTGTATCCATCTGCTAACTGCCCTCAACTTGATGGAAGAGTGAGAGGTAAGACTCCAAACACTTGCTACCTATAAAATCCCTAGAATCAAATGCAGAGGCATCCAAAGGTGCAGCATGCAGCCTTGCGCTAATCTACCATCTTAAAATACTTACTTAGTCTGTTAGTTTATCCTTGAGAGAGGAGGGAGAGAGATCTTCAGACAAGGTGAGGATTAAACGGGGTTAGATTATTGTTTGGAAAGAAACAGACCCCCACAACCCACCTTAATAACCTTCATTTAACCCCTGAAGCCCAAAGCACCTAACAGACTACCTTTAGCTGGCCTAGCCAACAAAATTGGCATTAGATCCAAGAGTATCTGCAGGGAGCTGAACTACTTCTCTGCTTTATAAACCCTGTGCTGGAGAGACAGGTGGAGAATGTACAGATAAAGGTATGTCAGTAAGTGAGAAGTACACCAAAGCACTTTGGCCCAGTTTGTAGTGCTGAAAGGAACCATAGTTAGAGCTAACAGAAGTCAAATACCTACTGGAGATATGGGAAAGGAAAAGGGATACCTAGTCAGTTGCACAACTGAATGCTTTCAACCGAAATGAGTCTTCCGCATTCAACCCAACCCCTTCTCTCTGTTAGATACGTTTTTACTGGCAGCAGTGCTGGCCAATCAGTTATTCCCAATTGGCCCAGTGACACCCGTTTCAGGCCGGCTCTCTCCCTTCCCCATTGCTTATTCCAGGGGATTGGTGTGAAGCTCACATCCCCAGGCGGATAATTACCCTGTCAGGGTGACTGAGAGAACCCATATGGTCGTGGATCACTCCCAGAGAGAGAGAGTGAAAAAGAGCGAGAGAGACCGTGAGCGAGCGAGCGAGCGAGACCGCGAGCGAGCGAGACCGCGAGCGAGCGAGAGAGACGACCGCGAGCGAGAGAGACGACGGCGAGCGAGAGAGACCGCGAGCGAGAGAGACCGCGAGCGAGAGAGACCGCGAGCGAGAGAGACCGCGAGCGAGAGAGACCGCAAGCGAGAGAGAGAGGGCTTTCATTCATTCTTTCTTCCTGGCCAGCCATCCCCATCTGAGCCGTAGCAGAGCAGCCACCCCCATCTGAGCCGTAGCGGAGCAGCTACCCCCATCTGAGCCGGAGCAGCCACCCCCATCTGAGGCAGAGCAGCCACCCCCATCTGAGGCAGAGCAGCCACCCCCATCTGAGCCGGAGCAGCCACCCCCATCTGAGCCGGAGCAGCCACCCCCATCTGAGCCGGAGCAGCCATCCCCATCTGAGCCGGAGCAGCCATCCCCATCTGAGCCGGAGCAGCCACCCCCATCTGAGCCGGAGCAGCCACCCCCATCTGAGGCAGAGCAGCGTCGGCAATTCTCGCTACAACTTTTCTCTCTTTTTTTTGTACTCTCTTCTCTCCTTCTCCCCCTTTCTTTCTTTTGGGAGATGTTCTGATCCACAGTGGCCTGGCTGTCGTCTCTGTTTGTCGGATCGTTGTGGTGACATGTCAGCCATCACCCTGTGCCAGCCGGTTGGCTGATTAATGGGTGAGCGGTGGCGTGTGAGCATTCCTCTGCCCCTCAGTCAATACACCCTGGTACCACCTCATACATCATCATGCCCACAGCAGGCACACACACAATTAAAAGCATATACGCACGCACAACACACACACTGACACATTTAAACACACACGCACACATACAAACCACCCACCTACACACACACAGACAAACACAGCCTTATCTGCAGGACACCATCCCCATCCCCACTGAATCCCCAGCTCCAGCTAAAGGTTAGCATTAGCTTAAACCTCTGATTAGCTCAGTTTAACCCTCTCACCAGGAGTTAGCATTGGACCGTTCCATTCTTTAACACCCTCATCTGAGGTCAGTATTTAACCTAGCTATGGCGTGATTAGGTTAGTACTCTCACCATCCTCACTATTCACCCTGGATGAATTATATGACATTAACAGTAATGCTATTCTTGATCTGAACATTCTCTTAGCCAGGCAGTGTTCAAGGCTTTCAACTGCAGCCGTGGCCCATGAGCCCCAGTGATCAGCCAATCCAGAGCCAGTCACATAAGTGCAGGAACCAATCAGGTGTTATTAACTACATCAGGGTTTAGGCAAATAGAGTCCCTGTTGTTGAAGAGTACTTACCACTCCGATGCCTTCGAAGGCGAAAATGGCTGTTCCGAAGAAGAAGGGGAACTTGCCCAAGGGGGAAGTGAGAGGGAGACGCTGAAGGTCCCCAAAATCCTGTCAGAGAGGGGCAACAGCAGACAGAGGAGCAGGCGATTAGGAAAACCGGGACAATGACACAGTCTGTCTGGGGAGCTACTCCCAAACAAGGACAATGACACAGTCTCTGTCTCGGGAGCTACTCCCATAAGGGCTTATAGAACAGAATCAACTTTCTCAGAGACACTAGCTCAGAGACAAGATTTCCCCTGACTCACAGATAAAACCACAGAGTGAGACAGTGAGAGAGAGCGAGAGAGACAGCGAGAGCGAGCGACAGAGAGACACACAGAGAGGGAGAGAGAAGAGAGGAAAATAAGAATCCTAGACGCAGAGAAAGAAAGAAAGAAAGAAAGAAAGAAAGAAAGAAAGAAAGAAAGAAGAGTCCATTACACATCAGTCAGAGATTAAAAGACAGAACAGAAAGAGAGGGAAGAGAAAAGTTGAGGGGTTGACGGCTAGGTGACCTAATGGTGAATTAGGGATGCAGTGTTGTGTTCCCCTGTGGACGCGTGTCATCTACAACGTCACAAAGAGACGCCCAGCGACTGACAGGGGCCCTAATGAATCTATTTAAAACATAATTCAGCTGGTGATTGATGAGGGCTGTTCACAAGGGCACCTAGACCACTGTCCTGAACACTGCCAACCCACCCACCCACCCAGCTGAGCGATGAGCTGCACCACACACACACACACACGCAGATACACAACCCTGGCTGGCACAACCTTCTGTGGGAAATCTAAAACAGCAATCAACGCTGGATTACACGACACGTCAGGAACACTTACATCTGATGTCAATCTGCTCCAAAATGCCTAATTGTATTCTTAGAATGACCTTGGGAACGGTCCAAGTAGACAAGCTTTTAAAAGTTGTTCCTCATCGCTCATAGAAACTAAGTGCACCCTGACACTAACTGTTCAATCTTTCATTGTAAAGACCAGCCATAGCCAAACAATGGACCCTATACTTTATTGGAAATGGAAATGGCCCGGAGAACCATGTCTCACAGGAGACGTGTAGTGGCTACAAGAGAGAACCATGTTCCACAGGAGACGTGTAGTAGCTACAAGGGAGAACCATGTCTCACAGGAGACGTGTAGTGGCTACAAGGGAGAACCATGTTCTACAGGAGACGTGTAGTGGCTACAAGAGAGAACCATGTTCCACAGGAGACGTGTAGTAGCTACAAGGGAGAACCATGTTCCACAGGAGACGTGTAGTAGCTACAAGGGAGAACCATGTTCTACAGGAGACGTGTAGTGGCTACAAGAGAAAACCATGTTCCACAGGAGACGTGTAGTAGCTACAAGGGAGAACCATGTTCTACAGGAGACGTGTAGTGGCTACAAGAGAAAACCATGTTCCACAGGAGACGTGTAGTAGCTACAAGGGAGAACCATGTTCTACAGGAGACGTGTAGTAGCTACAAGGGAGAACCATGTTCTACAGGAGACGTGTAGTGGCTACAAGAGAAAACCATGTTCCACAGGAGACGTGTAGTGGCTACAAGAGAAAACCATGTTCCACAGGAGACGTGTAGTGGCTACAAGGGAGAACCATGTTCTACAGGAGACGTGTAGTGGCTACAAGAGAAAACCACGTTCTACAGGAGACGTGTAGTAGCTACAAGGGAGAACCATGTTCCACAGGAGTAGTGCTGAGCGTGCTTTTTGAGGTTGGTTCGGTTTCCTTTTTTTATTTTAAAAAAATTATATACTTTCTCCGATAATTTTACACATTAAATTCACTATGCATTATGTTGGTTGAATTATGTAACAGTGAATAAAACAATTAACAAAAGTCCCATGATGTTAGTCATAGCTGCGGGAAGTATATAATAATAATAATAATAATAATAATAAAGCTACACACGGCTATATTGTTACGCTAATACAGGACTATTAAAAGGCCCAGTGTACTACTTTTGTGAGAAAAATAATAATTTTACAAAGTATATATATACACACAGCGGGTGAAATAAGTATTGAACACGTCACCATTTTTCTCAGTAAATACATTTCCAAAGGTGCTATTGACATGACATTTTCACCAGATGTTGGTAACAACCCAAGTAATCCATACATACAAAGAAACCAAAACAAATAAGTTCAGAAATTAAGTTGTGAAATGACACAGGGATAAAGTATTGAACACATGAAGAAAGGGAAGTTCACAAAGGCATGGAAAGCCAAGACAACAGCTGAAAACTATCAGTAATTAAAAAGCAATCCAGCCCCCTGTCAGTGCAAATTAATATCAGCTGGTTCAGTCCCAACTGATGGCCTACAAAAAGGTATCATTGCCACGGTGTCACACAAGACACATCTCATGATGGGTAAAAGAAAAGAGCTGTCTCAAGACCTTCGCAACCTAATTGTTGCAAAACATAATGATGGCATTGGTTATAGGCACATTTCTAAGCTTCTGAATGTTCCAGTGAGCACTGTTGGGGCCATAATACGGAAGTGGAAGGACAATCATTTCACCATAAATTTGCCTCGACCAGGTGCTCCTCGCAGGATTTCTGACAGAGGAGTGAAAAGAATAATCAGAAGAGTTGTCCAAGAGCCAAGGACCACTTGTGGAGAGCTTCAAAAAGACCTGCAATTAGCAGGTACTGTTGTCTCAAAGAAAACATTAAGTAATGCACTCCACCGCCATGGCCTGTATGCACGCTCACCACGCAAGACTCCATTGCTGAAAAAAAAGCATGTTGAAGCTTGTTTAAAGTTTGCTGCACAACATTTGGAAAAGCCAGTGAAATACTGGGAGAATATAGTGTGGTCAGATGAGAGCAAAATTGAACTGTTTGGATGTCATAATACACACCATGTTTGGAGGAGAAATGGCACTGCACATCACCCTAAGTTTGGAGGTGGGAACATCATGGTGTGGGGCTGCTTTTCAGCAAATGGTACTGGCAAACTTCACATAATTGAAGGAAGGATGAATGGGCAAATTTACGAGGAGCACCTGGTCGAGGCAAATTTATGGTGAAATGATTGTCTTTCCACTTCCGTATTATGGCCCCAACAGTGCTCACTGGAACATTCAGAAGCTTAGAAATGCACCTATAACCAATGCCATCAAGGTCTTGAGACAGCTCTTTGCTTTTACCCATCATGAGATGTGTCTTGTGTGACACCGTGGCAATGAGACCTTTTTGTAGGCCATCAGTTGGGACTGAACCAGCTGATATTAATTTGCACTGACAGGGGGCTGGATTGCTTTTTAATTACTGATAGTTTTCAGCTGTTGTCTTGGCTTTCCATGCCTTTTTGAACCTCCATTTCTTCATGTGTTCAATACTTTTTCCCTGTGTCATTTCACAACTTAATTTCTGAACTTATTTGTTTTGGTTTCTTTGTATGTATGGATTACTTGGGTTGTTACCAACATCTGGTGAAACTTTCATGTCAATAACACCTTTGGAAATATATTTACTGAGAAACATGGTGACGTGTTCAATACTTATTTCACCCGCTGTATATAAAAATGATTTATTTAACTAGGCAAGTTAGTTAAGAACAAATTCTTATTTTCAATGACGGCCTACACCGGCCAAACTCGGACAACGCTGGGCCAATTGCGCGCCACCCTATGGGACTCCCAATCACGGCCGGTTGTGATACAGCCTGGATTCGAACCAGGTTATCTGTAGTGTAGCCTCGAGCACTCAGAGCCCAAGTGACTGCTGAATACCAACTATCAGTCACTTAGATCACGTATTTTCAGATTTGAGAAGCAACTGCTTAAGTTTAAGCGGGCTCATAATGGATGATGGTCATCGTAGTTAATTACCACGATTTCTGCACTAAACTATGTAGAATATTAGCCTGCTGGAAACTACAACTCCCTACTACATTGCACCGTTCAGGCTTGATCTGATTTATCTCTACAGAAACAAAAACCTGTAAATTATTATTATTATTTTTTTTAATCGGTTAAATCACTCATCACTACACAGGAGATGTGTAGTGGATACAAGGGAGTCTCATGTTTCACAGAAGCAGACAAGGGGTATGATCTTCCACATAGGACGTATGCAGGCCACAGGGAGATTCAATATTTTAAACACAGACAGCTATTTCCCAGTTCCCACTCACACAGACAGTAGCTTACACACACACACACACACACACACACACACACACACACACACTCAGATACCAGATTGTTCACAGACAATTGGTAATTGCCCAAAGATGCTAACATGAGCTACATTCCTTTTTCGTGATGACGATCTTGTCTCATCGCTGCAACTCCCCAACGGGCTCGGGAGGCAAAGGTCGGTTTGTGCGTCCTCCGAAATATGACCTGCCAAATCGTGCTTCTTAACACCCGCCCACTTAACCCAGAAGCCAGCTGCACCAATGTGTCGGAGCTACATTATTTTTAACCAGGTCTCTGTCTGAGGTACATTGAAGATGGGCTTCAGGTCAATATCAAAGCCAAAACAAGGGGGCTTGTCTCTACAACAGTGTAAAAACAGTGTAGAAACAGCTAGAGAGATATGGTAAAGTGTTAATCTCAGATTAATGTGTCGTCTCACACAGACTTCCCCTATCAGATGCTGGAGAAAATGGACAAGTCCAAAGAAGAATATATAAAACGTCCAACACACCCATTTGAATCACAGATTTTAAATGCCTAGGTTGAGAACCGTGAGGAGGATGACAACATCTGGAGCGTGACTAACACATAAACAAACTGTACTAGGGTAGTGTTAAACATGGACAACAGTTTGCCATTGACTTATTCCACTTACCGTCGTGATGCACTGGAAGATGATGATGCTGACGGCCATAACAACAACGTGCTTAAAGTCGTGATGCACTGGAAGACGATGCCACTGACGGCCATAACAACAACATGCTTACCGTCGTGATGCACTGGAAGACGATGCCACTGACGGCCATAACAACAACATGCTTACCGTCGTGATGTACTGGAAGATGATGATGCCGCTGAAGGCCATAACAACATGCTTACCGTCGTGATGTACTGGAAGATGATGATGACGCTGATGGCCATGCAGACGTTTGCCAGCAACGACAGGACGGCCATGTTCTTCAGGTCCTTCATGAACACCAGCAGGATGAGAAAGGGCAGGAAGAAGAGCATGTAGAGACGCAGGTCCAGCGCCCAGGGCTCAGAGGGCACCATGGTGGGTAGAGGCACCGGGGCTGGCACCATGGAGGTGTTGGCAAAGGACAGGGATTCATCTGCCAGGGTGATGTTTACACCTTGGTAGCCCTCAACGACCTAGAGAGAAAGGAATGGACACACACACACACAAAGGTGTGATTAATGGTAGTCTGTTCATGAGTGAGGCTCACCTCTCCACTTCACCCTGTTGACCTTCTTGAAGGCAACTTCAGATAGAGATTCCACTAAATCTATAGACTGCAATTAAGGCTGCTGCGTGTTCTCTCCTCGCCAGAGAATTTTAGGAGCTTATCATGGAAGTGAAGAAGTAGATTGGCCCCTTGCTTGTCGATAAGGGAAGTGGATTGGCCCCTTGCTTGTCGATAAGGGAAGTGGATTGGCCTCTTGCTTGTCGATAAGGGAAGTGAATTGGCCTCTTGCTTGTCGATAAGGGAAGTGAATTGGCCTCTTGCTTGTCGATAAGCAGCTCTCCCACTTTTCCTTGAGAAATAATTTCCTAGAAATGGGAGGGGGTAAAGGAGAGGAGGGGGGGTCCAAATTATGCCCCATGATTCAATCTTATCCCCCAGCTCAGACAGGCCAGAAAGCAGATCAGGGTGTCAGTAAATTAGACTGACTGCATGTACATTTTAGTCATTTAGCAGACACTCTTCTTCAGAGTGATTTAGAGTAGCAATTAGGGTTAAGGGCCTTGCTCAAGGGTACATTGACAGATCTTTCACCTAGTCAGTCCGCTAGTCTCCCAGTTCCAGAGCTGGAGGGCTACGTATGCATGGAGGGAAATGGTACTACCTAGAAATACAGTGTGTAGTTCATTCACCCATTCACTCAATTATAATTACCGTAAGTCACCACTCACTCGAACTACTCAGGGTGTTATTTGAAATAAAAACAGGTTCTCAATTGATGACCTTGGTTTAAATAATGATTAAATAAAATCACCCCACATTCTTCACTCACTAATGGAATTACTGTACCGATTTATCTACACAGCAACTCCATCTGTCACCCATAATTCATCAGTATGTAGCTAACTGTTATCATACTATGAACACACACAGATATGGGTACGTACAGGTAACTGCCAAAATAAAGGAAACACTTGAGTAAATGAGGGATACAAGAGAGGAAAAGGTGAAGCGAGAGGTTTTACTCCGCCCAAAATCTGTCCACGAAAATAAGCAGACGAATTGACAAAATTTGGTCAATGAGGTCAATGAGAAAAAGTGTCAAAGTTGGTCAATAAACTGAATTGCTCATTTGCTTCGTGAAGCTTATTTGATCTAATCAAAGTTTTGTAATGTTTAGGTTGTAACAAATTCACTGATAAGTGAACACACAGGGCATGTTGGCAACTTTGATATAACCCGTTTTAGCATGGATATTGCCGTTTTAAAGTAGTCAACTGGGTGGGGATTCCAATGAGTTGGGAGCAATCAGACAATGAAAAAGAAGAAAATTGACTACCTGAAAATGGAGATAGCACCTGTGACAGCATGGGCAACGCCATTAAGGCTATAATGGCACAGATACAAAGAGACAGAGTCCTCTCTCTCTCTCTCTCTCTCTCTCTCACACTATATGGCCGGCTGTTCATATGCGCATCTGCCCTCTCATTGTCTAAAATGGTCCCACCTGATCTCACCTCCTCCTGCCTGCCTTCCATCTTTGAGTACATGTATTCCCATTGTTAGAGCGGTCACTGGAATATCTTGTCAATATAATAAACTAGTCTTTTTGTAAATAAAGTACTATCATATAAACAACTTGGGCAGACCCAATGTCCGCTAAAGTGGGCACACCTCTAATATGGACCAATGGCTGGCTGTCCAGTATATGATCCTGGCTATGACATCAAGCTCTTAAAGCTTGATGTCACACTCTGGCTAAATGGTCGACATGGATAATGGCATATTAAAGAGTTTGAAAGATAATTTATATAATGAAAACAAAGGTATTAGAACCTAGTCTGGGAATAGAGATGTACCCACAATGCAACAAGCCAACCAACCAGCGCCATACAGATCATTAAAGCAATCTAAATATTGTACCAGATTCCTCTGTTTACTTTTTCTATTTCAGAATAACTAGACAAACTCTAATCTACAACGTTTGAAAATTCTAAAGCTCTGGTGGCTTTAGAATTTCAGTGTGTACTACTATATGAGCGTAAACAATTAGTATATTGAGCTCAAACACACACAGAAACACCCAGGTCAGCAGTAAATGTTTTCTGATGAGCTGAGACCACAGAGAGTACGTAGGAGGTCAGTTAGCAGAACGCCTAATGATGCTACATGTTTGGATTGAGGAGTTGCAACCCAATAAATAACAATAAACTTTCTTAGAGATAGACAGAGAGGCGAGAGATAAAAAGATAGAGGGGAAAGCGAGAGGGAGAGGCAAAAGGAGAGAAAGATAAATTTATTTTTAAAATGTTATTTTACATAAGTGTTTTAGAGCTTCAGTCCATTTCAATATGAGATTGTACCATACTCCATCACTCTGATATTACTACTCCTGGCAATGTCCTACCAAATAATCACATTTGAGTTTTGAATTAAAGGAGACACTGCACGAAGTCTTTATCGTTGTCCATATATATGGAAATGGTTGACTATCTATGCTATTCCATAAGGAGGAGATCACCATCTAATACAGAGAGCTAGTGAGGGAGCGAGAGAGAAAGAGAGAGAGAGCGAGAAAGTCAGGCAAGCAGAGAGTTTAGAGATGAAACACCACTAGCATCTCCTAGGGAACGTTTTATGTCACTGCAAGTCAACCATTAGAAGAGCTCAAGAGTTGGGATGACGAGGGGTAATGTTCAAATGCGCCACCTAACTGAGGGGTGCATCACAAAGGGATTGATAAGTTAAGCAGCTCAGTTGAATATGGGTTATTAAGAATATCAAGATATAATTAAGCAATAAGGCCCGAGGGGGTGTGGTATATGGCCAATATCCCACCATGTTTTGTCATACCCGTGGTATATGGTCTATTATAAACTGGGTGGTTCGAGCTCTGAATGCTGATTGTCATACCCATATACCATGGGTATGACAAAAATTATTTTTACTGCTCTAATTACTTTAGTAACCAGTTTATAATAGCAATAAGGCACTTCGGAGGTTTGTGGTATATGGCCAATATACCACGGCTAATGGCTTTTTCCAGGCATTCCGCGATGCATTGTGCCTAAGAACAGCCCTTAGCGTGGTATATTGGCTATATACCACACCCCCTCATGTCCTATTGCTTAAAATATACCACGGCTGTCAGCCAATCAGCATTCAGGGCTTGAACCACCCAGTTTATAAATACCAATTCAGTGTCTGTACAGGATTGATTTGGATTGGTCAATGACACAACACACTTCATTGCTTTTGATAGACAGGAATACTGAGACACTTCCACAGTCGTTTGTTTTGATTGGTAGGCTTTTAAGAACACAACATACTGGTCTGTAATTGATAGGTGGGAATAGAGCCTACCTGTTTGATATTTTCTGCCAGGAACACAAAGTATGCACTGCAGAATCCCAGCTGTGTCAACACCAGGAAGAAGTTAACCAGGTGCCTAGAACAGGACAGGGAGATAAACATGTAGCTCTGAAATATCTGAATGGCTTCTACGATGCTATAATACAGAAGTTCTGCTCTGTTCTGTTCTACATTACAATTCTACTCTTTAATATTGTATTCAATGAGCAGGAGGGCATCTTCACCGCTAGCAAGACATTTTCCTAAAGTAGCAATAATAGCCTCGACTTCTCCTCTAACCTGTCTCTAAATATCTTCCTCACTATAGCTGGTGATTAGCCGATCCAAAATTAAATCAGCATATCATGTGTAATACTCGTAAATCTGGTGATTACCCACTGACAAGACATCTAAAGACTGTCTTGAACAAAGGTATGTTAAATTAGTTTAACTAAATCAATAAAGTGGGTATAAAACATTGTCAGACATACTCAGGTAGTACATTACCGCTGTTGTAGTCCGGTAGTACATTACCGCTGTTGTAGTCCGGTAGTACATTACCGCTGTTGTAGACCGGTAGTACATTACCGCTGTTGTAGACCGGTAGTACATTACCGCTGTTGTAGTCCGGTAGTACATTACCGCTGTTGTAGTCCGGTAGTACATTACCGCTGTTGTAGACCGGTAGTACATTACCGCTGTTGTAGTCAGGTGGTATATTAGTATATTACTGCTGTTGTAGTCAGGTGGTATATTAGTATATTACTGCTGTTGTAGTCAGGTGGTATATTAGTATATTACTGCTGTTGTAGTCAGGTAGTATATTAATGCTGTTGTAGTCAGGTGGTATATTAGTATATTACTGCTGTTGTAGTCAGGTAGTATACTAATGCTGTTGTAGTCAGGTAGTATATTACTGCTGTTGGTTACAATAAGTAATGAAAGGTTTCATTAAGATATAGTCAATGAATGAAGTCAAACTGAAGCATTTGAAAGGTAATGCTGAACAATCAGTCACTCTCAGACCACCACTCAAATCTTTAATTCTATTCAAAACACTACATAATACTTAAGCAACCAGTAAGCATTCTGCTGGACCAAAACAGCATCTATGAATCTCAAATGAAAGGCTGTGGTAGTCAATTTAAGTGAGTTAGCCACAATCAACAGAGAGTGCTTTTGGATTGTCAATTCATAACATGCACTTCATAAATGCAACACATTATCATGGGGGAGTCGCATAGATTAGAGCTTCCTCTATGTCAAACATGAGCACACAGCCGGCGAACCTCAGTATTGAACTGAATGTAGAGATATGCATTGTTAACCATCCCTCCTTTATAGACATCTTTAAACTATGGCTACCATCCCAAAGTTTCTGATATATCATCACCTATTCTTACCATTAGGGCTTTGTTGACCTTTGTCACAGATATGAGGGATTTGAATAGGGGCCAAGGGATAGAGGGGTGAGTCATCCATTTGGGATTGGGCCTTTTTCCAACACCTGTAACACCCATTGGCCCCAAGAGGACTCATGTGACTATAGGGGTGATGGGTCATAGGTTGAACTCCAGATGAATAAAGCGTTCAACTCACCTCCCAAATTTGGCACTCTTCCTGAAGCACTGGTAGGAGCTGTGCTCCATGGAGAAGGCCACTGTGTCACTGTACCCCATGGGAGGTCTCTTCAACCTGAGAGAGGAGGAGAGGAGTCACATATTTGGTGTCACATAAAGTGGCACCAAGAGATACAGTGACAAGAGGAAGATGGACCACAAGATCTGAGGGAATTCAAAGAAAGACAAAGTCTCTGTCTGAGTCCAATTCTTCTTCTGTCCTATTCTGTCTTGTCTGGTAGACAGAGAGACAGACAAGAAGACAACAGAAGAAAAAGACAGACAGACGGAGAGTAGAGGGAATTGAGACGGCCGTCTGAAAGAGAGTACATTGTGTTCTGGTTTGGATGAGAAGATTACAATGTATTACATTACAGTCCCATCTCTCTGCTGTGGCTAGTCACTCTCTCCGACGCTCTATTGAAATAGTCACAGTGATTAATACTGTGCAGATGTCATTTGGGGTGACCCAGTTTTGGGGTGACCCAGTTTTTGAAAATACATCCCATAATTATGTTTATTTATTTTCCCTTTTGTACTTTAACACTGTATAAAGCCATTATATGACATTTGAAATGTCTCTATTCCTTTGGAACTTTTGTGAGTGTAATGTTTACTGTAAAAAAAAAATATTGTTAATTTCAATGTTTATTAGCTATTTTACTTGCTTTGGCAATGTAAACAGAGAAAGAGAGAGAGTGTTAAAGGAGCCTTGGCCACTGTTGATTTAAGTCAAATGAAAGTTAGAGGAGAAAGAGTATAGTGAAAAGAAGCCAACAATGAGAATGTCCTTAAGGAAATGTTTAATATTGTAGTGGACAAAGATGAGAAGAATGTTGGCGCGGCCAAAAATACTGTTTGAAACTCGCTATTCAGACTTGATGCAATTTTCTACCTTTGATTTATATATTTTCGTATTTATTATAAATTGTTTAGTCATTATTATTATTGTAAACCATTATTATTATTATTATTATTATTACTACTGTAGGCACACTTAATAATCTAAACCAGTTCTTTAAATAGCCTTTTGTTTCATTTTGTTGAGACATTTTCATTGACTAAATCAAGTTCTAACTTTCTTTAAAATTTGCGCTCCGTATTTAGTTCAAAGTTAAAAGAAGGCCAGTTGTAAAATAAATAGCATTAGCCTATTGCTGTCATTTGTTGAGTAGGCCTACGGTAGGCAATCGCCTTTGTTTGTAATTAATTTAATGCCACAATATAATAACCTGTTACTATTTTCCCTATAAACAATAACTTGACTTACTTTTGATATTCCTTAATAATATACGAATGCAATTCTCTGATGCATTTATCGCTAAAATCTCTGACACCTGAACCGTGAGGTGGACCACTATTGTTTTAGGAACTAAAAAACAATATAACAGACTATAATGTTTTGAATATGTTACACATCGAAACACAACAAATAGTTTTTTTGTAATTTGTTCTAGGTGTTTTTTTAAGGACACGTAAGTGTGGATCATTTGGCTAATATCGCTTGTTTATTGATGGCACTAGCAGCACCCAGTAGGAGGTTTCCTTGTTCATTTGGATCTGAACAGGTCTCTTGGATCAGAACCAGCATGGGTCTGTTTTCCCCGGTCTTTTTCGTAACAGGTCTGACTGTCCTGGGGTACATTCGAAACAGGTCTCCATATTTTATTTATGCATTTGGTTCGGGTGGGAAAGCCATGGATCCAACTTTTTGGGGACAGACAGACAGACAGACAGACAGACAGACAGACAGACAGACAGACAGACAGACAGACAGACAGACAGACAGACAGACAGACAGACAGACAGACAGACAGACAGACAGACAGACAGACAGACAGACAGACAGACAGACAGACAGACAGACAGACAGACAGACAGACAGACAGACAGACAGACAGACAGACAGACAGACAGACAGACAGACAGACAGACAGACAGACAGACAGACAGACAGACAGACAGACAGACAGACAGACAGACTTTATTACTGTAATGGTATTTAAAAGGAAAGTATGTGTGAGGCCAAACAACGAGACAGGTGTTGATGACAGCTATGAAACACGAGAGGCTTGTCAGTGAGGATGCTGCTAAGGGTGTGTGTGTGTGTGTGAGATAGCATGATTATTACCTCTCACACAGGCGGTGGCTACAGTGGACCAGGATGTGCATACAGTGAACACAGACCACACCCATCAGCACCAGGCAAAGAGGCCCCACCTGGAGAAAAAGAAACATACAAAAGAACAGACTGAGAACATAATGACAGTAATGTCAACACCAACTGAAACCAACTGTGAACAAGACAGGAACACTCTACAGCAAACCTCAGTCCATAGTAGTGCAAACGCATCAGATATAACCCTGAGAAATAAGCTACTTCTCACCTATACACAATCAGTAGTGGGATAGCTCTTTGATATTCCATGCATGTCAAGGAAAACATAATTTCACATAAATGTGTTTGCGACTTATTTTGATAGTCATTTTGCCCTGTTCAGTTCTATCCTCCACACACAAGAGCTCTCGGTCATGTGACATGATCACACAATCATCGTGAGACAGCACAAAGGAGGGGAGATTAAGCAAGAGGATACACAACAACATTTTGGTTTCCTTCTTAACCAACATACAATACTAGCACTGGAACATCATCTAGTCTATGGAGCCTGTAGATTCTGTGAGGAGAGTCGGGCAAAAGCAATGTAACCTAGGCAATGTCATAAATGTGACCTCTGTTTCACTGGTATGGTAACAGTGATCACCTGTGCCTGCTGGTGGTCTGAAGCTAACCTCGTTCTCAGTCTGTTTCAACAGCCGGCTGGTAGACAAGATTATTCTGAAGTTTACAAAATTGACCTCATCGTCCTTTTAAATAATGACACTTGTCTAGCCTGATCCTATGCTCCTTTTGTCCGTTTAGCAAATGGAGGATCCACAGGGTAGATATGAGGCAATAAACTGCTCTGAGATCAGCCACTAACCAGTGCCACAGCTGCACAGCAGGCAGGTTTATACCATGGTGCTGAAGCACTGGTGGTAGGGATTAGTTTGATGAACACCTCACTAACTGATTAAGAAGGCCATGGTTCAGAGAAGAAGCAATCTATGGATTCAAATATTAATCTGATAACACATCACATCCATGACACACACACTGTACTTTAAACCAATGTACATGATCATGTAATTACACACTCACATCCATGTGTAATACTCAGAGATAAGGGTTGTGTGCCCTGCCCAGTTAGCAAGGAAAAACAAGGTCGATTCACATACAAGTCTACATAAGTTATTATAACCTTTGAACTTGTGTGTGTGTGTGTGTGTGTGTGTACAGCGGGTGAAATAAGTATTGAACACGTCACAATTTTTCTCAGTAAATATATTTCCAAAGGTGCTATTGACATGACATTTTCACCAGATGTTGGTAACAACCCAAGTAATCCATACATACAAAGAAACCAAAACAAATAAGTTCAGAAATTAAGTTATGTGTAATAATGTGAAATGACACAGGGAAAAAGTATTGAACACATGAAGAAAGGGAGATGCAAAAAGGCATGGAAAGCCAAGACAACAGCTGAAAACTATCAGTAATTAAAAAGCAATCCAGCCCCCTGTCAGTGCAAATTAATATCAGCTGGTTCAGTCCCAACTGATGGCCTACAAAAAGGTCTCATTGCCAAGGTGTCACACAAGACACATCTCATGATGGGTAAAAGCAAAGAGCTGTCTCAAGACCTTCGCAACCTAATTGTTGCAAAACATAATGATGGCATTGGTTATAGGCGCATTTCTAAGCTTCTGAATGTTCCAGTGAGCACTGTTGGGGCCATAATACGGAAGTGGAAGGACAATCATTTCACCATAAATTTGACTCGACCAGGTGCTCCTCGCAAGATTTCTGACAGAGGAGTGAAAAGAATAATCAGAAGAGTTGTCCAAGAGCCAAGGACCACTTGTGGAGAGCTTCAAAAAGACCTGCAATTAGCAGGTACTGTTGTCTCAAAGAAAACAGTAAGTAATGCACTCCACCGCCATGGCCTGTATGCACGCTCACCACGCAAGACACCATTGCTGAAAAAAAAGCATGTTGAAGCTTGTTTAAAGTTTGCTGCACAACATTTGGAAAAGCCAGTGAAATACTAGGAGAATATAGTGTGGTCAGATGAGAGCAAAACTGAACTGTTTGGATGTCATAATACACACCATGTTTGGAGGAGAAATGGCACATCACCCTAAAAACACGATACAGACAGTGAAGTTTGGAGGTGGGAACATCATGTGTGGGACTGCTTTTCAGCAAATGTTACTGGCAAACTTCACATAATTGAAGGAAGGATGAATGGGCAAATTTACTGAGACATTCTTGACAAACATCTGCTGCCATCTACCAGGATGATGAAGATGAAACGAGGGTGGACATTTCAGCAAGACAATGATCCCAAACACACAGCCAAGGAAACTCTCAATTGGTTTCAAAGAAAGAAAATAAAGCTGCTAGAATGGCCCAGCCAATCACCTGACTTAAATCCCATTGAAAATCTATGGAAAGAACTGAAGATCAAGATTCATAGAAGAGGCCCACGGAACCTTCAAGATTTGAAGACTGTTTGTGTGGAAGAATGGGCCAAAATCACACCAGAGCAATGCATGCGACTAGTTTCTCCATACAGGAGGCGTCTTGAAGCTGTCATTACCAACAAAGGCTTTTGTACAAAGTATTAAATATCAGTAAATGTGTTCAATACTTTTTCCCCTGTGTCATTTCACATTATTGCACATAACTTAATTTCTGAACTTATTTGTTTTGGTTTCTTTGTATGTATGGATTACTTGGGTTGTTATCAACATCTGGTGAAAATGTCATGTCAATAGCACCTTTGGAAATATATTTACTGAGAAAAACGGTGACGTGTTCAATACTTATTTCACCCACTGTATGTATGTATGTATGTATGTATGTATGTATGTATGTATGTATGTATGTATGTATGTATGTATGTATGTATGTATGTATGTATGTATGTATGTACATACATATGACGCAGAGGCCCAAATATAAAACCCAAAATCAACTTAACATGAGCCAGGATCCACAGCAGGGAATCATTGTCTGTAGACAGACGAGTCTAGCAGGTCCACTTATACCACTAACAATGACTCCCAACTCTTCCACAACAGTGCATTAACACCCCAGAAGGCTTGGAGCTTCATTTCTATGTGTGTATTCATTTGTACAAGGTATGTTAATGTCTGCTCCTATCTTACAGACAGGTCCAGTAAACACAGAAACTGAACCGCTGGTTAAATAAAGTACCTATGTATCTATCTATCTATCTATCTATCTATCTATCTATCTATCTATCTATCTATCTATCTATCTATCTATCTAAATCAAACACTGGAATCATGAGAATGATCTTACACATTGGTGTTTTATGTAATGCCTTCCAATGAACATTCAGATCAGAGATAACCATGTAATACATATTTATGCCTAACCCCTATTCATGCCCTGCCCATTACTTTGTCTTGCCTTGCTTTTCTGTTCAATTCAAATAATTTTTACCAACCAATATTAATTATGTATAATGCAATGTTGTAGGCATGACAACGCACAAGTTCTATCAGTAACTTTACAACCAAGGCCAAGTTTCACACTTATTTGCCAATATAGTGAGTTCCCAGCATTTTCTCTGCCTTCACTGCATTTCTCCTACTAAATAAACCAAAACAATCTTACAACGTACTTACAGCAGTACACAAGGACACTAATGTAAAGTGTGACCCAGCCATGTTTGTGTCATGAATGGTGTAAGGCGGCAGGTAGTCTGGTGAAGAGCGTTGGACCAGTAACCGAAAAGTGCCCTTGGAGTAAGGCACTTAACCCTAATTGATCTTGCAAGTCGCTCTGGATAAGAGCATCTGATAAATGACTCAAATTTAAATGTAATATCCCTAGTGGGACATTAGTTACTCACTATGACCCCTGCATTGCGTACTGCCAGGGGAAGACCCAGCAACCCAGTTCCAATGTTCCCCTTCAGCAGGTGGATGAGAGCCTGAGTAAACCTGTGGAACACAGAGAGGGTTAGGATTAGGGATCCAGTCTCAGACCAATGTCATTTGATCTTGAATGGCACGGGAGTCAAACTTGAAGGGCCTCAGTGTCCACTAACACAGACCTTCAGTACAACAACTCTAACTACTAGTAGAGAATGCCTTGAAGTTTCAGAATCTGGTGTTTCATGGTTGAGGTGTGTTAACTTACATGATGCCCTGGTGACTGTTGGTGTGTTAACTTACGTGATGCCCTGGTGGCTGTTGCCCAGCTCATAGTGTCTGACAGGCAGCAGCTCTGCATCCTGGTCCTCTTCAGAGTTCTCCTCCTCCTGCCCTCCTCCCCCAGGGTTCTCGATGAGGGGGGCCATCACCTCCATGTCTGGAAGGGTTAACCAGAAGGTTAAGGTCAGTCACTTAATTTTCCTTGCTCTCATACCCCATTCCAAATCGAGCCCTAGCCCTGAACACCTAGCCCCTAAGCATCTGAAAATATAGGATAGGTAATATCTATATTTTTTTCTATAAAGTAGTGTATTAGTATACACTGAGCATACAAAATATTAAGAACACCTGCTCTTTCTATGATATAGACTAACCAGGTGAATTCAGGTGAAAGCTATCATCCATTATTGATGTCACTTGTTAAATCCACTTCAAAATCCATGAGACATGGATTGTGTATGTGTGCCATTCAGAGGGTGAATGGGCAAAACTAAATATTTAACTGCCTTTGAACAGGGTATGGTAGTAGGTGCCAGGTGCACAGGTTTGAGTGTCAACTCCACACTCAACAGTTTCCTGTGTGTATCAAGAATGGTCCACCACCCAAAGGACATCCAGCCAATCAAACAAATACATTTAAGTAATTTAGCAGACGCTCTTATCCAGAGCGACTTACATGTGGACTAGTGCTCCACATGTAAATTCTGTGTCTATATATTTTGTCCATATACTGTGTTCATTGTCTGTCTGTGTATTCTGTTTTCATACTGGTCCCCCATGGGAATCAAACCCACAACCCTGACGTTGCAAGCGCCATGCTCTACCATCTGAGCTACACGGGACTACAAATATGGGAAGCATTGGAGTCAACATGGGCCAGCATCCCTGTGGAACGCTTTCGACACTTTGTAGAGTCCATGCCCCGACGAATTGAGGCTGTTCTGAGGCGGGGGGGGGCAATGACGGGGCAAAGATCAGTTATTCATTCTACTGCAATCCTATTCTTTAACCTTTGAGCAGGTTCACTCAAGGCAACCTCAACTTCCAGCCATACACAGTGAAAGGAGAAGAGACTATGCCTTGACTTCCTTCAAATAGCCTCTTCACTCACTCTAGCCTTTTAAGGAACAACAATATCAACATTGTTGCTCCTACTATCTCTGTCGACACTGAATGTCAATGGACTGTTGACATTGAAATACTACCAGGAAAATGTATTATCAGAGAATGAATCAAATTGTAAACTATGATTATGTGCTCTCTTCGTCCTTGTCTTTGAGAATATGTTCTTAAGACTAAGAGCTGGTCTAAGTCTGAGGCAGCATAGAGGTGTCATTTTTTGTAGCGCAAGCGAGAGGTTGTGGCTCACTCACACTGTTGGAGAATGTAGAGAATCCTTTAGCTGCCCACTTAAACCAGTCCACTAACGTTCTTCACTAACATACAAAGAAGAACATTGAGGTGGAAGCTCAAGGCTATAAAGACACTTAAACATGGACTCTTATTTCACAGGATCCCATCTTTGTCTTTCAGCAACTGATGCATGGGAGTCTCTAACGCTCAGATCAGATGCAATGGGCAGAGTTGACAAAGATGCCATGCAAAGTGGTGGAACCAGGAGTGTCAGTCAGCAAGCGTTGAATGTCGAGTATAAGTCTCTCATAATATAGTTATGCTAATAACTACTGGATTATTACTATCATACTAGTATTATTACTCAGAAATGTCATATTGGTAGTTCATTTAATAAGTGTCTCTAAAACATTGAATAGGTTAACAGCAAAGTTGTTGGACAGCACAATATATTGTATGGGTTGCTCTAGCCCAGTGGCTCCCAACATTGTTTTGCTTACTGTACAACCAACTGAATGATGTGCATTTTAACACTAGGCCTATGGTCTCATGAATCTTGTCAAGTACCCCCTTGGGATAAGAAGGAATAAATAGTTTCCATCAAAATATTAATATGACAGTTGTTCCCTTTAATTCCAGCTAGTTCCAACCCCTAAACCACAGCGTCATCAGGATCAATATCATTCCCAGAGAGGCTAGTAGCTACCTAGCTGTTGCGAAGGCATCCTCCACCGGGCATCTGGGCAGCAGTCGACACAGACAGTCCTCTCACTGTGTGGCGGTTAGCCCTGGCCGGGAAAGGGCGAGATGGGTAGGCTTGTAGTTGGCCTACTGACACGATAATATAAAAGGAAACATCAACAATGTTATTGGATCATCTTGACAGCGCTTTTGACGCGTTGGAATATGGCTTGCTCGTAGTAGACACCAGCAAGCTTCCGTGATATTACAGACATTGTAGCTAACTAAACTAATAGCAGATTAGGCCTATAGGCTAATATTTTGCAACGTATCTAAATATAAACGTGCAATTTACTCGTTTTGCAGTGGGTAAAAATATGCCGCCAATGTAAGAAACGGGCTATTGTTGTTCGGACGAACAGACAAGAAATAGAAACGTAGCCGTGCTAATGTAACAGAGACAGCAGTGCTATCAATTTAACGTGACCCTATGAATTGTTCGTTAGAGTTAGATACATTGTAATTGAGTCATAAACAGTGTAGTGTTCTGAATGGTCCTACCAAACTATCTCGCGGTTCAGTCTGGACAATGATAACTTGCTACTTCGGCCGAAAGCTCTGTCAAAGCCCAGACGTTCCTGTGCTACAGCGCGCACTTGAGACGTTCTTTGTGAAGGGGCGTTGAAATGACTGGAACACTTTCATAGAGTTTATTCATTCATAGCTGTCCTCTTTGGTTTCAATTTCATTACCAGGTTGAAATTCTCCGGATTAGAAGGCGTAGGACAGCATCTTTTACTTAGCGGACGAGAAATGTGGCAAACGTCACACCCGCTACAATTATCAAGCCGGGAAGGGGGGAGTCTTAAAGGAAACGTGTCCACATATTTACGATTCCACAGGCAGTTGTGAAAAGTTATTTCGCTTCGTGCCTGAAGTAGGGCTAGTTAGAGTTGGGCTGACAGTCCTCAACTCTTTATCCCTGGCTGGCTGGGTCCCTTGCAGTGATACAACCCCTGTATAAATGTGATGGCATGTCAGCTGAACTAATGCCCTGGTCCCATACTGTACAATAGTACAATAGTGCAGCTATTTTTACACATATGACCAGCCTGGTCTCATAGACTAGATGTAACATAGTAAATGTAAATCCGGGATACTCAGTAACATATAGATCCCTTTCTGTGTTTGCAAACATTGCCGCACAAGAGCGATGTGGGCAAGTTGGTGTCAGAACAAAGGGGAGTTCTTATAGAACGCCAGCAAAAAAAGCCTCTATTTACATGTTGCCTATTTTTATTTAATTTTATTTCACCTTTATTTAACTAGGCAAGTCAGTTAAGAACACATTTTTATTTACAATGACGGCCTACCACAAGGCAATATACCTCTTGCGGGTACGGGGGCTGGGATGTAAAAAAAAAAATATGACAAAACATACATCACAAGAAAGACAACACAACACAAAACTACCCAAAGAGAGACCCAAGACAACAACAGCACGGCAGCAACACATGACAAACACAGCATGGTAGCAACACAACATAACAACAACATGGCAGCACCAAAAAACATGGTAAAAACATCACTGGGCACAGACAACAATACATAACAATACAGAACACGAAGCAGCCACAACTGTCATTTATCAAAATTGCTAAATCTGCTGAATACAGAATCAATCTGCTTTATTATTGTCAGGCCCTGACTGAGGCCAGGTCTCTGGCTCCCCCTAGTGGGAGTTGGATGGCCACAGTCAAGACCTGACAATAATTCTGGGAGCTTCTTTTCTGTTGGTCTTATCCCCAATTGGAGGCAGCTGTCTTGAGTTGTCTCTAATTGGGGATTGTATTTAAATTCAGTTGTTTCACGTGGGTTTTTGTGTGTGTTCAAGCCGGTTTATGGTCGCTGTCTCGCCTTTGGGATTATATTACTGGAATAAAGGAATGTCTTCACACTACAGCTCTGTGCCTCGGGTCCTGTTTCATAGCAATCATGACAATTATTATAGTTATGATTCATTGAGTGTTCAATACGTTACAATACATTAGTTATTTATAGAATTCATCATTTTATTCAGATATTAACTGAGGATTGCTTTACAGTACTTCTAAATTGAAAGGCTGAACTTGCTATTGTCACCTCCACTGTGGCAGGCAAATTGGTAGGAAAACATGAGCTTATCATTTCTCTCAAAAAGCAGTTCAATGACTAGTGCTCCACATGTAAATTCTGTGTCTATATATTTTGTCCATGTACTGTGTTCATTGTCTGTCTGTGTATTCTGTTTATTGTGGAAGCTGCATTCCACTTAGTCAAATTCCTGTACATGCAAATGTATTTGGCAAATAAAGGTGATTCTGATCTATACTCTCTCTTGTCTTTGAAATCCGGTTTCATTTGAGATGTGAAATTCATTCACAACAGTCCTAAAAAAAAAAAAATCAGTTTTCTGGAACATATATTTAATGTCCCTTTAGAGTAGAGCTCTTCTCTAAAATTGCATTTGCATCTATGCATTTGTCGGTTCAATCGGCATGCAAAATCAAATCAGTTTTCAGCTGAGCTGACTAAGACTGGAGGACTAAACACTTGCTACAGGCCAGACATGACTAGACGAGGCAGACTATTCAAGCCCCAGACAGTTAAAGACATTGTAATAAATAACACATTATCTGTAACAACAAACCGAAGATTTTCTCCCTCCTAATGTGAAGGCTTTCATTACAGCAGTATCTGACCAAGTGTATGTCATTGCACGTGCGTGTCACCTTCATGAACTTCATGAGATTAATTATGTAAGCAAAACTGTTATTCTAACGGCTTTTCCCATTTATTTTCTGCCCAATTTGAGAGATATGAATAAGAGACTAAAATGATCTATTAGCATTAGCAGCATTACCAAATAGCTTTAATATGTTAATCTACGGGGAGTTAATCTTGTAAGTAGTTCTTAATTTAATTATGGTTGAATTATGGTAGTGTCACACCCTGATCTGCTTCACCTGTCTGTGTGCTCGTCTCCACCCTCCTCCAGGTGTCGCCCATCTTCCCAATTATCCACAGTGTATTTATACAGTTGAAGTCTGAAGTTTACATACACCTCAGCCAAATACATTTAAACTCAGTTTATCACAATTCCTGACATTTAATCTTAGTACAAATTCCCTGTCTTAGATCGGTTAGGATCACCACTTTAAGATTGTGAAATGTCAGAATAATAGTAGAGAGACTGATTTATTTCAGCTTTTATTTATTTTATCACATTCCCAGTGGGTCAGAAGTTTACATACACTTAATTAGTATTTGGTAGCATTGCCTTTAAATTGTTTAATTTGAGTAGCCTTCCACAAGTTTCCCTCAATAAGTTGTGTGAATTTTGGCCCATTCCTCCTGATAGAACTGGTATAACTGAGTCAAGTTTGTAGGCCTCCTTGCTCGCACACGCTTTTTCAGTTCTACCCACAAATGTTCTATAGGATTGAGGTCAGGGCTTTGTGATGGCCACTCCAATTCCTTGACTTTGTTGTCCTTAAGCCATTTTGCCACAACTTGGAAGTGTGCTTGGGGTCATTGTCCATTTGGAAGACCCATTTGCGACCAAGCTTTAACTTCCTGACTGATGTCTTGAGATGTTGCTTCAATATATCTACAAAATTTTCATTCCTCATGATGCCATCTATTTTGTGAAGTGCACCAGTCCCTCCTGCAGCAAAGCACCCACACAACATGATGCTGCCACCCCCATGCTTCACGGTTGGGATGGTGTTCTTCGGCTTGCAAGCCTCCCCCTTTTTCCTCCAAACATAACGATGGTCATTATGGCCAAACAGTTCTATTTTTGTTTCATCAGACCAGAGGACATTTCTCCAAAAAGTACAATCTTTGTCCCCATGTGCAGTTGCAAACCGTAGTCTGGCTTTTTTATGGTGGTTTTGGAGCAGTGTCGTCTTCCTTGCTGAGCGGCCTTTCAGGTTATGTCGATATAGAACTCGTTTTACTGTGGATATAGATACCTTTGTACCTGTTTCCTCCAGCATCTTCACAAGGTCCTTTGCTGTTGTTTTGGGATTTATTTGCACTTTTCGCACCAAAGTATGTAATCTCTAGGAGAAAGAACGAGTCTCCTTCCTGAGCGGTATGACGGCTGTGTGATCCCGCGGTGTTTATACTTGCGTACTATTGTTTGTACAGATAAACGTGGTACCTTCAGGCGTTTGGAAATTGCTCCAAAGGATGAACCAGACTTGTGGAGGTCTACCATTTTTTTTCTGAGGTCTTGGCTAATTTCTTTAGATTTTTCCATGATGTCGAGCAAAGAGGCACTGAGTTGGAAGGTAGGCCTTGAAAAACATCCACAGGTACCCCTCCATTGATTCAAATTATGTCAATTGGCCTATCAGACGCTTCTAAAGCCATGACATCATTTTCTGAAACTTTCCAAGCTGTTTAAAGGCACAGTCAACTTAGTGTATGCAAACTTCTGACCCACTGGAATTGTGATATAGTGAAATAATCTGCCTGTAAACAATTGTTGGAAGAATTACGTGTCATGCACAAAGTAAATGTCCTAACCGACTTGCCAAAACTATAGTTTGTTAAAATGAAATCTGTGGAGTGGTTGATAAATGAGTTTTAATGACTTCAACCAAAGTGTATGTAAACTTCCGTCTGTTGCCAGTTCGTTTTGTTTCGTCAAGCCTACCAGAGTTTTTCCCTCTGCTCCTGTTTCTCTATAATTCCATCCTGCCTGCCCTGACCCTAAGCCTGCCTGCCGTCTTGTACCTTTGCCCCACCACTCTGGATTACAGAACTCTGTTTGCCCCGACCCTGAGCCTGCCTGCCGTCCTGTACCTTTGCCCCGTCTATCTGGATTACTGACCTCTGCCTGCCCCTGACCTGTCTTTTGCCTGCCCCTGTTGTATTAATACACTGTTGTTACTCCGACATTGTCTGCATCTGGGTCTTACCTGTAACGTTGATAGGTTGTTGCGGATAAATGTAGACTAACAGTTTTATTATGGAAACCTGCTGTTTCAGAGGTCAACAGGTTTAGATTTTATAGTGGAAAAACTTGCAGGCCAATTAAATTTGCCCTTCAAAGTCAGTCATTATATTTGTTTAGCAAACTTAGTTAATTTGTAACAGCATTGAACCTAAAAACACCATTTACGTTTAAATACACTCCCTCGGGGTAGTCCTCTAATACAACTAGAAAGAATTATCCACAAGTTCATTTAAAACCAAATGGATTGAAGAAAAGCTATCACTACCAAGTTTTATATGCAATACTTGTTTGCTCCTTACAATTGGAAACTAATTGGTTTTGAAAGAGAGATAGAGAAATGCTCTCAGAGAGACATTGAGAGAGTGTGGTAGAGAGGCTGAGTATCACTGAGTGCTATAGAGAGAAAGACAGAGGAGGACCAAGTAAGAAGGATACTGATGTGCCCTTTTGACACTACCATGCCCGATCCAAACCTTACTATGCTAGTTTGGATATTTCTTTTCACATTGACTTTTCTAGAAGGGTTCTGTTCCTCAGCAGTGCTCTTCATAATGTAGGTGGAGGCCAGAGAGAGGGAGAAACACTGACTATGGCCATGGCAACACCTGCTTGGGGTCACCAGCTGCACCCCTATTGGGATATACTTTAAATTAGGCTAGACTATCTCTACACTACTTTACCTGGTCCTATCTGTTGGAGACAAATCCAAACTTTCTAATTATCTTCCTTGAACCGAGGCTGAAGAAACAGCCTTTTCCTCATTTCACACCCATGTCTTTTAAGCGCTATTTGAGCAAGACCAGAAAAACAATATAATTTCATCCTCTAGCTTCTCTCCCTCAAACTGTAATTTCTCGCATCCCAAGAGCCAGACAAATTGGAGAAACATAATTTGGATGTTTAGGGACCCCAGCCAAATTCAGTGACCTATCACGTTAGTATTTGGAATTACCTTCTGTGATGATAATAAAATAGTCATTTTCATCCTATTGCAAGTTTAATTAAATCCAATTCATGAAATGTGAAATGTAATTGGACTGGTGGCTGGTGGCTGGTTTCACTTGCAGCTGGATGGTCTCATCTAGCTGGAGAATGCCCATGCACCCCTGAAATGGAACTCCAGGGTATAATCTAGCTGGAGAATGCCCATGCACCCCTGAAATGGAACTCCAGGGTTTAATCTAGCTGGAGAATGCCCATGCACCCCTGAAATGGAACTCCAGGGTTTAATCTAGCTGGAGAATGCCCATTCACCCCTGAAATGGAACTCCAGGGTTTAATCTAGCTGGAGAATGCCCATTCACCCCTGAAATGGAACTCCAGTGTTGGATCTTGCCGGAGAATGCCCATGCACCCCTGAAATGGAACTCCAGGGTTTGATCTAGCCGGAGAATGCACATGCCCCCCTTAAATGGAACTCCACGGTTTGATCTAGCCGGAGAATGCCCATGCACCCCTGAAATGGAACTCCAGGGTTTGATCTAGCCGGAGAATGCACATGCACCCCTTAAATGGAACACCAGGGTTTGATCTAGCCGGTGAATGCCCCTGCACCCCTGAAATTGAACCACAGGGTTTGATCTAGCCAGAGAATGCCCATGCACCCCTGAAATGGAATTCCAGGGTTTGATTGATGTGACGTGATTTTCTATAGGATCCACTGTGGAATGTGTGTTCATAAATATCATGTCATATTAACACCAGCTAGTCTGAGCTGGGCCTCTCTCTCTCTCTTTGTTGATGTATGCCAGATATATGGACATCCTGTTTGGACCAGGGTATATAAACTTCTGGCTCGCCTTTGTCTAGTGGCAATTACATTCACTGGTGGTTGCTATGCGAATCCAGATCTGAATAATAAATATTGTATCAACTCTCCATCGAGTATTTGATATTTCTCTTCACATTCTGAACTTCTTCAATACCAGAGAGAATCATCATAACAATTGGCGTCTACGGGATTCCAGCGTACGGCTGAACCACAGGTAAGCAGACCGGAGAATTAAATGGAACTCCAGGGTTTGATCTAGCCGGAGAATGCCCACGCACCCCTGAAATGGAACTCCAGGGTTTTTCCTCTTCCTGTATTTTAATTAATCTAGCTCCTCCCCTTCTGTGTGCATTACAGCTGCCACTGGGAGAAAGTGTTTAACTTTCCCCAAACTTCCTCTCAGCTTGTGTCTGTAGCAAAAGTGAGTTGAATCTAACACCACACAAGTTGAGGCTGAAGTAGGTTCAACAAGGTGGTACACAACCTGCTAGAGCCAAGGTAAACGTGACCCACCAGGGTTTGAATCTTGGGTATCCTGTGTGCCATCCCTCTGACCTCAACCACACACAGAACTCCATGACAGTCTGAGCCAATCCAGTCGGACTCACTGTAAACCCACACGAGTGCAAAGCACTATACAAAGTAGGTTGTGTGTTGGGGGAGCACGCGGGGTGACACACTCTCAGAAATATCTATTAATTTCTACTTCAAAGCAAATGAAACCTTGACAGAGGTTTACCTTCAAGGGACTGCAGGGTCTGTGGGAGTTAATATGAAAAAATACATTATTTGATCAATTAGGATTAAGACAAAATTTCACAAGCACCTATTAATTTCCTGAAACAGGAAAGGGCCTTCCCCAAACTGTTGCCACAAAGTTGAAAGCACAGAATCGTCTTGAATGGCATTGTCTGCTGTAGGGTTAAGATTTCCCTTCACTGGAACTAAGGGGCCCAGCCCGAACCATGAAAAACAGCCCCAGACCATTATTCCTCTGCCACCAAACTTTACAGTTGGCACAATGCAAACCCTAGACGTTTCCACTTCACAATAACAGCACTTACAGTTGACCGGGGCAGCTCTAGTAGGGCAGAAATTTGACAAACTGACTTGTTAGAAAGGTATCCTATGACGGTGCCACGGTGAAAGTCACTGAGCTCTTCAGTAAGGCAATTCTACTGCCAATGCTTGTCTATGGAGATTGCATGGCTGTGTGCTAGATTTTATACACCTATCAGCAATGGGTGTGGCTTAAATAGAATCCACTAATTTGAAGGGATGTCCACATGTTTTGTGTAGATAGTGTATAAAGACTGCAGGTATTAATGTTTCAATAAAAGAGTGTATACACTACAAAAAGAGTCCAGTTTGAGTGTTTGTTGCAGCTCTTTCCAGTCGCTAGATGCAGCAAACTGAAAAGACGAGCGACACAGGGAGGTGTGTGCTTTCAGGACCTTTAACAGAATGTGATGACCAGGAGCATTGGTGGCAAATCTGATGGCCGAATGGTAAAGAACATCTAGCCGCTCAAGAGCACCCTTACCTGCCGATTTATAAATTACATCTCCGTAATCTAGCATGGGTAGGATGGTCATCTGAATCAGGGTTAGTTTGGCAGCTGGAGTGAAAGAGGTGTGATTACGATAGAGGAAACCAAGTCTAGATTTAACTTTAGCCTGCAGCATTGATATGTGCTGAGAGTACTTGTACTCCCAAGTACTTGTATGAGGTGACTACCTCAAGCTCTAAACCCTCAGAAGTAGTAATCACACCTGTGGGGAGAGCAGCATTTTTCTTACCAAACCACATTACCTTTGTTTTCGAGGTGTTCAGATCAAGGTTAAGGGCAGAGAAAAGCGTGTTGTACACTAAGAAATCTTTGTTGTAGAGCGTTTAACACAAAATCCAGGGAGGGGCCAGCTGAGTATAAGACTGTGCCATCTCCATGTTAATTGATAAGAGAGCTTCCTACTGCCTGAGCTATGTTGTTGATGTAAATTAAGAAGAGCGTGGGGCCTAGGATCAAGCCTTGGGGTACACCCTTGGTGACAGGCAGTGGCTGAGACAGCAGATGTTCTGACTTTATACACTGCACTCTTTGAGAAAGATAGTTAACAAACCAGGCCAAAGACCCCTCAGAGACACCAATACTCCTTAGCCGGCCCACAAGAATGGAATGGTCTACCTGTCAGGTCCTGACGGTAGGGATGCCTAATGGCATCTCTATGTTTGGGTTTGGTTTACTGTCGGGGCCTGATGGCAGGGTTGTCTGGGAAACTCTATGTTTAAGTTTTGTTGGTCCCCAGTTAGAGGCAGCTGCCATACGTTGTCTCTAATTGGGGATCCTATTTAAGTTCATTATTGTGCCCACTTGTGTGTGGTTATTTGTTTGTGCATGTCGCACATCAGTTTGTGGTTTTGTTCTCTCCTTTGTTGTTTCTGTATACAAATAAAAGGAATGTCTGCATTCTACTGCTCAGCGCTCTAATTATGAGTTTTTTACTCTGCTGGTCTCACTGTCCGAGACCGAGTCAAGACTGAATACAAATGTATCTGACACCTAGACAAGACTGAGACACTCAAAATGTGGTCTTGAGACCGGACTCAAGTACTGGACTGGTGTTAGTTGTGAGCAGGTAGTTAATGTTCCAGTGTCAACAACCCTAATTCCCTGGCTATGAGCTTATTGAACTGAGCACCCTCACAGGCAGAGTCATAGGACTCTGCCTGTGACAAGCTAATTATGAAACTCCACAACTCAGCCTGCCCTGAACCAATTTACTCAGAAAACAACACGACCCTGCCTATAATTAACTGATTGAGAAACAGCAGCTAGCGCTCCATGCGTATTTTGACATTCACAGCAGATCTGACTGGCGAGCTGCTGTGACGTACATTCTTCAGGTTTTATTTGCTGCTTCACAGAAGGGTATTCCTTCCACACTCCCTCCTATACACCCACCCCCACTTCTACCTTCTCGTCCTCTCCTCTCCATTCCTCCACACACAATCACGTGCTCCACATTAGTCATCGCTTACACAAGCTGTGTGTGTGTGTCTGTGTCTGTGTCTGTGTGTGTGTGCATGAGTGTGTGCATGTGTATGTGTGTGCCTACTACTGTATGTGTGGGAGCTTGGTATTGGTTGTTGCTAGGATGCATGGTATTGGATGTTGCTAGGATGCATGGTATTGGATGTTGCTAGGATGCATGGTATTGGTTGTTGCTAGATGCACGTTATTGGTTATTGCTAGGAAGCATGGTATTGTTTGTCGCTAGGATGCATGGTTTTGGTTGTCGCAAGGATGCATGGTATTGGTTGTTGCTAGGATGCATGGTATTGGTTGTTGCTAGGATGCATGGTATTGTTTGTCGCTAGGATGCATGGTTTTGGTTGTCGCAAGTATGCATGGTATTGGTTGTTGCTAGGATGCATGGTATTGGTTGTTGCTAGGATGCATGGTATTGGTTGTTGCTAGGATGCATGGTATTGGTTGTTGCTAGGATGCATGGTATTAGTTGTTGCTAGGATGCATGGTACTGGTTTTCGCAAGGATGCATGGTATTGGTTGTTGCTAGGATGCATGGTATTGGTTGTTGCTAGGATGCATGGTATTGGGTGTTGATTTCGTTCAATTGGTAAAATACATTTTTGTCTTCTAATGCCTCTTAAGGGGAAAGTAATCTAAAAGTAACTGAATGTAATCAGATTACGTTACTGAGTTTGGGTAATCCAAAAGGTACGTTACTAATTACAATTTTGGACAGGTAACTAGTAACTGTAACGGATTACATTTAGAAAGTGTCACAAACAAGCTCGTAACCCGTAACAAAGAGGGAGACAACGTGGAGATAAGGAATAACAAAAATATATTTATTAACTAAAGCAAACTATATACAATTAACAATGGTGTGTGTAGTCAGTAATCAGTAGTGCAAGTGAGTGGATGCGTGCATAGATGTGAAAATGAGGAGTGTTGAAAGGTGCCAAAGCAAACAAACAAAACAGCCCCAGAAATGCCACAACAAAAATTCAACAGTGTGTCTGTATGGAGAGAGTCTCAATAAATGGGGGAAGGTGTATTTTTCCCCAGGACAAGAGAAAAATGAGAGGATCGAAAAACATGAGCAAAGAGAAAAATGAGAGGATCGAAAAACATGAGCAAAGAGAAAAATGAGAGGATCGTCACAAAAGTAACCTACCCAACCCTGAAGGTGTCTGTAATAGAATAAATCGAATCAAATCACATTTTATTGGTCACATACACGTGGTTAGCGGATGTTATTGCGGATGTGTAGCGAAATGCTTGTGCTTCTAGCTCCGACAGCGCAGTAATATCTAACAAGTTATATATAACAGTTTCAGAACATATACCCAAATACACATACAACTAAGTAAGGAATGGATTGAGAATATATACATAAATGTCAGGGCAGCATTGGACTAAGATACAGTGGCAGAGTAAGCTTTATAAATGTGGCAAAATGAATGTAGACATTAATAAATGCATTTATATAGCTTCCACAATATTTTTTACAATGGTGGGGGAGTGCCAAGATGGAGGCACAGTGGTGAGGGTAGGCAACAACACATCTGCCACACTGACCCCCAACACGAGGGCCCCTCAGGGGTGTTTGCTCAGTCCCTCCTGTAGTCCCTGTTCACCCACGACTGCATGTCCGTGCACGACTCCAACACCATCATTAAGTTTTCCGACGACACAACAGTGGTAGGCCTGATCACCGACGACGATGAGACAGACTATAGGGAGGAGGTCAGAGACCTGGCAGTGTTGCGCCAGGACAACAACCTCTCTCTCAACGTTGTCAAGACAAAGGAGCTTTTCTTGCACTACAGGTAACAGGGGGCCAAACACACCCCATTCACATCGAAGAGCTGTAGTGGAGCGGGTCGAGAGCTTCAAGTTCCTCTGTGTCCACATCACTAAGGACCTATCATGGTCCAAACACACCAACACAGTCATGAAGAGGGCACGACAACGCCTCTTCCCCCTCAGGAGGATGAAAAGATTTGGCATGGGCCCCCAGATCCTCAAAATGTTCTACAGCTGCACCATTGAGAGCATCTTAACTGGCTGCATCACTGCTTGCTATGGCAACTGCTCGGCGTCCAACCACAAGGTGCTACAGAGGTTAATGCGCATGGCCCAGTACATCACTGGGGCCGAACTCCCTGCCATCCAGGACCTCTATACCAGGCGGTGTCAGAGGAAGGCCCAAAAAATGGACTCCACACACCCAAGTCAAAGACCGTTCTTTCTGCTACCACACGGCAAGCGGTACCGGAGTGCCAAGTCTGGGACCAAAAGGCACCTGAACAACTTCTACCACCAAGTCATAAGACTACTGAACAGTTAATCACTACCCAGACTATTCCTTTATTGCTTATTTATACTGAACAAAAATCTAAACTCGACATATAACAATTTCTAAGATATAGAGTTATAGTTCATATGAGGAAATAAGTAAATTGAAATTAATTCATTTAATTAATTCGTATTCCCAAAAAGGTAGGGGTGTGGATCAGAAAACCAGTCAGTGTCTGGTGTGACCACCAATTGCCTCACGCAGCGCGACACATCTCCTTTGCATAGAGTTGATCAGGCTGTTGATTGTGGCCTGTGGAATGTTGTTCCACTCCTCTTTAATGTGTGAAGTTGCTGGATAGTTACGCAATTAACTGAAAAATGTAAAGATCTCCTCAATTTAAGGTAAGGTTTGTCCCTTCTATGATCTACATTTATATTTATATCTATCTTTTCATATTTGTGCAAATCTTTCTAAAACAGAAAATGGACCCAATTCAATGGATATCAATCAACAAAGCGGTAATAATATGTAGGCTATAAGAATATGTTGAAGCCTAGCTGTATTGGATGCAGATGACTGAATACTCACTTTGTGTCTGTGTCTGTAAGTATACAGATGAGGAGGCCTACAAATGTGAGTCAATTAGTATTGGTATGTTATGCAGATCACACCATCCTCCTCCATTACCGCTTCATTGAATATCCCATAGGCCTCTACATTATGTACCAGGTATGTGTTTGAAAACCTTTATCAAAACAGTTTTTTTCCATTCACATTCACCACAAAAACCAAAGTATGAATTCTGTCATGTTAATGTTTTGTTAATGATCTGTATAATTAGTATTTTGGGGTTTCACAGACTACACTCTCCCTACACCTCTGATGAATATAACAGGAAACCTGTTTGATCACCATGCACTGCAAAATCATTCTGGCTATGGATAGGGAAAACATGAACACATTAACATCAACAGGCCAGAGGATATACCCATTGGACTTGGGGCTCTGCTGGGAGTGTACCTCATATTTAGATTTTTTAATTCTGCTTTGCCACTAAAATAATAATAAACACTGACAACTAAAATAATGTGTAATTGTTGTTATTGTTATGCATATTATTATTATTAATAATAAAAATGGGGGGGGGGGGGGGGGGTTGTTTAAATGGTTTGTCAAAGAACTTATAGGGGTTCCCCCATAGTTTCAATTTGAAGAACACCTAAAGGATACTCCAGGAACTTTTCTTTTTAGAGTGTACCTCAATTACCTCAACTACCTCGAACCTCTGCACATTGACTCGGTACTGGTACTCCGTGTATATAGCCTCGTTATTGTTTTTTATTGTTTTACTATTTCCTTTTTTATTTATCAAATATTTGTTTTACTTTTTAACTCTGCATTGTTGGGAATGGGCTCTACACCTGTTGTATTCGGCGCATGTGAAAAATAACATTTGATTTGATTTCAACACAGCGCCCATTAAGTAATCTATATTATATGAATCATTGGAGGCAATCCGTCTGCCGAAAGGAGGGCAGGACAACTTCCGGTGTGCAGATTAGAATTGTCGTTGGTGGAGAACAAACACATCTTCTGAAACAACAGCACGGCTGATTATAGGCAGATTCGAGGGAGAGAGATTGCTGGCGGAGTTGCACGGCTGTATTGAGACTGGGGCTGGCATGGCGGGAAGTTCGGATGGAAGTGAGAGGGAGATGGACGAGGGAGCGGAGGTAAGGAAGCAAGAGAAGTTTAAGACGGTGGTAGGGAAGAATAGGAAAAGAGGTAGGATGGTAGCAGAAAAGATGGACAGGGAAAGGACGAATGAAGGAGGGATACGTGGGGAGTTCAGAGGAAGTGCACAGCAGGGCGAAGAACGGGAGAATAAAGTTATGGTAGTGTATACGGAACCCACGAGGAAATTGATGAATCCAATAGAGCTAACGAAGAATATCAAGGCAGAGATTGGACAGGTGAAGGATGCTAGGTGTTTGACTGGAGGAAGGGTTTTGATATTTGCTAGAGATAGGCAACAAGCTGAAAAAGTATTGAAGATGCAGGCTTTAGGAGGGGGAAGAGTGAAGTGTTTTGTGCCAGGAAGCAACGCAAAATGGAAGGGTGTGATTGCCGGTGTGCCGGTGGAGGTCACGATGGACGAATTTTAGAGGGAGGTGTCAGGAGGGAAGGTGGTGAGTGCCAGAAGAATGAATAGGAAAGATAGGAAAGCAGTACAGTGTTATTGGAGTTTGAGCAGGCCTTGCCAGAGAGAGTGTACCTAGGATGTTGTGCGGTGAAGCAGACACAGGACGCACGGGATAAAGGAGACAGAGCCGAGGTTTATTTTGCTAGCTCTAATGAGCCCAGATATATTTCCTCGTGCTTCGCACGACAGCTAACCCCGGGGTTGAGAAGTCTACCTAAAAACAAATAAAAGGGTTGGTGAGTCCCACTATTCTCTGCTCTGTGGTCTGTTTCTAGCAGGCACTTGACTTCCCTCAGCTATCCTACTCCGCGTCCAGTAGTCAAGAGACCTTCCTGACACCTGTCTCCTCACTCTCTATCCCCCTTTTCCCAACCCCCTAGCCATTCCACCAATACCCAAAAGGTACAGACTTAACGAATTAAACCACATTGGATAGCCCAACTCTCTCTCTCCTGCAGCCCCTCCCCTCAGGGTTCCACACCACAGCGTTACAATATATTAGCTTTTATGTGCGGGAATTTGTACCGCCTCCGTTGAGATGTTACTAGATAGATAGATACTTTATTGATCCCCGAGGGGGACATTTCTTTGTCAAGCAGCTACAACAACAAAACACAGGAGAGGTGCAAAATTCCACAACGAAGGTACACAAAAGACAGATACACAGTACATGATACATAGAGCGGCAGTATGAAAAAGTATAGAAATACAAGATATCTGGAGTGCAAAAAAAGCTATAAAAATACATTGCATAGTATGGGTGGTTGGCTGAATATGTACACTATACATTGTTGGATGGTAAACTAAACTATACAAGTCGATGGCAGAGAAATACTTCAGTAACTAAAAATGCGTATGATATGAGCGAGGGTAATAATAGTTTACTTAATAGATAGACTGGCTAAATGAACAGGTAAGTGAATATTTCGCATGGTTAAATTAGCTGTACAGGTAAATATACAGTTATATTTACAGATAAGTGAATACTTGCATGGTTACACAAACTGTACAGGTAAATGACAGGAAGAGATACTTAAATAGCTAAATGTGTGTATGATATAATTTGGGTTGTCCAGGTGAGAGTAGGCCCTCTGCAGAAGGTAGATGATTGCATCATCCACCCCGATGTTGCGCTGGTATGCAAACTGCAGGGGGTCCAGTGATGTACACACCAGGGGTCTGAGGTGAGCGAGGACTAACCTTTCCAGGGTCTTCATGATGTGGGATGTTAGCGCTACAGGTCTGAAGTCATTCAGGACAGTGGGGTGTGCCTTGGGCACTGGGACGAGGCAGGATGTTTTCCACAGCACAGGGACCCTTTCTAGGCTCAGGCTAAGGTTGAAGGGTCGCTGGAGTATTCCACACAGTTGGTCAGCACAGACCCTAAGCACCCATGAGCTGATGCCATCAGGGCCTGCCGCTTTCCACTGATGTAGTCTCTCCAGCTCTCTTCACTTGGTTGGTGGTGAAAGCCAGACCCGGTGGGGGGAAGGGGGGTGTTGAGGAGTAGTCCAGGGGGAGCAGGGGTGGAGGAGGGGTCACTGATTGTCTCAGCAGACTTTTGTGAGCAAAGTGGGGGTGGGACAGCCGTGAGGGTGTGTGGTCTGGGGAGCTGGAAGGCAGGTGGACAGGGCCAGTATCAAACCTGTTAAAAAATTGGTTCAGCTCATTGGCTCAGTCCTGGGTCCCCACCGTCTGCCCACTGTTTGACTTTTTGAAGCCAGTGATATTTCTCATACCCTTCCACACCTCTCTCACCTGGCTCTGCCTCAGCTTGTCCTCCATGTTCTCCTGATACCCTCTCTTCCCCTCAGCAATCCGCAACTTCAGCTCCCTCTGGACGCATTTCAATTTCTCCTTGTCCCTCTCCTTGAAGGCCCTCTTCTTCTCATTCAGCAGGGCCTTCAGGTCGCTGGTGACCCAGGGTTTATTATTTGGAAAACAGCGTACCTTCCTGGTGGGTACAGTGTTGTCTACACAAAAATTAATATAGTCTGTTATGCAGTCAGTAAGTCCATCGATGTCCTCCCCATGAGCCTCACAGAGCACATCCCAGTCTGTTGTTTCAAAGCAGTCCTTTAGGGCCTCATTCGCCTCCGGGGACCATCTCCTAATGGTCCTGGTGGTCGCAGGCTGCTGTTGGACCAAAGGCCTGTAGAGTGGAGTGAGGTGGACAAGGTTGTGATCCGATCTACCGAGGGGAGGGAGTGCAGTGGAGTTGTATGCATCCTTCACATTAGCATATTTTTTTTTATTTTTTTATTTCACCTTTATTTAACCAGGTAGGTCAGTTGAGAACAAGTTCTCATTTGCAACTGCGACCTGGCCAAGACAAAGCAAAGCAGTGCGACAAAAACAACACAGAGTTATACAGTAAACAAACATGGTAAAAACACAATAGAAAATCTAAATACAGAGTGCAAAATGTAGTGCAAAATGTAGTAAGGTTAGGTAGGACAATAAATAGACCATAGTGGTGAGATAAATTACAGATTATCATCATTAACACAGGAATGAAGGATGTGCAAATTATGATGTGCAAATAGAGTTACTGGAGTGCAAGATTTGTGAAAATAACAAAAATAAATATGGGGATGAGGTAGTAGTGTGGGCTATTTACAGAAGGGCTATATACAGGTGCAGTGATCGATAAGCAGCTTTGACAGCTGACGCTTATAACAAGTCCAGAGTTTTATTATTCCTGGTTGGGCACTTCACGAACTGTTTGAACGTCGAAAATCCCCCGAAATGGCAAAGAAATCACTGGGATGCGCTGTCTGTAACCTCGTGATAACAGAGTGGATGACGTCACATGCTGTGTTTGCGTATAGGGCACAACTGTCAGCGTATAGGGCACATAGCAAGCATTTGTAGGGCGAAAATGCGGTGTGCTAGATGCGGGGGTCCACATGAGTATGGAAAGTGTGGTGAAATGGACAGTGTAAAATGCTGTAATTGCGGTGGTGATCACAGTGCAGCTTACGGGGGTTGTCGAGTACAAAAACAGGCGGCAGACGCACAGAAGTACAAGGTTCAGAATAGAGTTAGCTATGCTGAAGCGACGAGAAGAGTAGGAGAGCAAAGAGTAGACAGGGGCAAGGAGCAGGCTCACAGGTGGGGGGACGCGGAGGAAGATAGGGCGAAGAGACAGGAGGGGGTGGTGAGGAGAACATGTGAACGTGAGTGTAGGGTGGGTGAGGACTCCCTGGTGGTGAACAGGATTGATTTCTTGGCATTTACAGCGGGTGAAATAAGTATTGAACACGTCACCATTTTTCTCAGTAAATATATTTCCAAAGGTGCTATTGACATGAAAGAAACCAAAACAAATAAGTTCAGAAATTAAGTTATGTGAAATGACACAGGGAAAAAGTGTTGAACACATGAAGAAAGGGAGGTGCAAAAAGGCATGGAAAGCCAAGACAACAGCAGAAAATTACACTATTTAGGCATCTGATGTCACGGGGGTAATGGTGCACGAAATTATGTCAAATACAAGCAATGATGGGGTGGAGAGACATCGTGTTTAGGATGGTGTTGGTGGTCCTTCAATGGAATGCCAGGAGTCTGGTGGCAAATGGGCAAGAGTTTAAAAGGTTTATATATGAAATGGATGTTGCCTGATGTAGTGTGTGTTCAGGAAACATGGCTTAAACCTGAGTTGGATTTCGTGGTACATGGTTTCATAGCAGTGAGGTGTGATAGAATAGGAGGAGTGGGAGGGGGAAGTGTTACGTTTGTTAAGAAAGGGGTGTCGTATCGGCAAGTTAGTGTCCAAGAATCGGAATGTGTGGGTGTAGATGCAGATGTAAGAGGGGGTAACGTGTGTGTGTGTGTGTGATTAATTATTATAATCCCTGTAAACCGCTGGTGTTAGAAAAGCTGGAAGGTATAGAGAGAAGGTGTGGAAAGGTGGTGTGGTGATTTTAACGCTCATAATGAGTTGTGGGGAAGTGTGTGTGGACGAACGGTAATGGCAAAACTGTAGAAGAGCTTATGGAGAATGATGGATTAGTGTGTGAATGATGGGAGTGGGACCTGAATTAACGTGGTTACGGGGAGTGAATCGTGTTTGGACTTGACGCTGGTATCTGCCTCGCTTGCAGGAAGGTGTGAGGGGTGAGTCTACGATGGGGAGTGATCACTATCCGATAGTGTGCAAAGTGGAGGGTGGTGTGGTTAGGCAGGACAGAGTATGTGGGGGGAGGTGGTGTTTTGATAAGGCCGATTGTAATAAGTACCGGTTTCTATGTGAGGGTCTGGGAAAGAAGCTGAGGTTGGTAGGGTCAGTTGATGAGTGTGCAGAGGCGGTGACGAAGAGTATGATAGTTGCAGCAGAGGTGGCTATTCCAGTAAGTAAGGGTGGAGGACGACAGCGAGTGGTGTCGTGGTGGACGGATGAATGTTCAAGAGGGGTGAAGGAGAGGAATGTGGCGTTGAAGGTGTTAAAAAGGGGATTGAAGGTGAGGAATTTGGAGGATTATCAAAGGAAGAGGGCAGTAGCAAGACGAACTATTAAGAGGGCGAAAAGGGAAGCATGGCGGGAGTTTTGCTCAACCATAGGGAGGGGTACGACTCTTAGTAGGGTGTGGAGGATGTTCAGGAAGATGGCGGGTAAGGGTACCGCGGGGGGAATTCCTGTGATGGTGGAGGGGGATGTACATGCAGTAAGTGACAAAAATAAAGCTGAAGGCATTGGAAGGGCATTTGCTGCTGTTCACAGGTGCAATCATTTATGTGAGGAGGCGCGGAGGAGAAGAGGGGTAATGTTAGAGGAGCACAGAGATGTACTGAGCAGGAGAGTGGAGGGAGGTGATACCATGGATGCAGAGTTTTCTATATACGAAATGGCTAAAGCTCTAGAGGGGTGTGGAAGGACGGCCCCAGGTGAAGATAGGGTGTGTTAAGTAATGGTGAGGAATGCATCTGAAAGTGTGAAGAAGGCGGTACTGGAACTGTTTAATATGGTGTTGAGGAGTGGGGTCCTGCCAGGAGGGTGGAAGAGGGCAGTGGTGCTGCCGTTTGTGAAACCGGGGAAAGATCCAACAAAAGCCGCTAGTTATAGACCCATAGCACTCACGTCGAATTTGTGTAAGTTAATGGAGAAGATGATTGTGAATAGGTTGAAGTATTATTTGGACAGTAGGGGTTTGGTGAGTGAAGATCAGAGTGGGTTCAGGAGAGGCCGGTCAACTACGGATTCCCTGATTAAGGTTAGTGCGGAGATAGCCAGTGCGTTGGAAAGGAAGGAAGGAAGTTATGTGTGTGACTTATTTTGATGTGGAGAAAGATTATGATACAATGTGGAGGGAGGGCTTGTTGATTAAGTTAGGTGCGATAGGTATTGGGGGTAGGATGTATAATTGGAGTGTGGATTTTCTATTTGGGAGAGTGTTTCGGGTGAAGGTTGGGGCAGACTTGTCGAGGGAGTTTGAGGTGGAAAATGGGACGCCTCAGGGCAGTGTGGTAAGCCCGGTTTTGTTTACCATGATGATAGATGATGTCTTTAGAGAGGTGGGGCAGGGAATAGGGGTAGCATTGTATGCAGATGATGGGGCTATATGGAAAAGAGGAAGGTATGTGATGAAGAAAATGCAGTGTGCGGTGACGGCTGTGGAAGAATGGTCAATGAAATGGGGCTTTCGGATGTCGGTGGCTAAATCGTGCTTCATGGTATATTCAAATAAAAAAGTTAAGCATGTGAGATTGCAGATATATGGACAGGATATAGGCAGGGTGACGGCCTTTAAGTACTTGGGTCTGTGGTTTGACGAGAGGTTGACGTGGAGGAAGCATGCGGCGGCTGTGGAGGTAAAGTGCAGAAGGGCGTTGAACCTTATGAGAGTGGTGGTTGGAGTTAATTGGGGGGCTGACAGGCAGACACTGATGAGTTTGTATCAGGCGCTGATCAGGTCGGTGCTGGATTATGGGTGCTTTGTCTATGGGTCAGCAGCCAGGACTGTGTTAGAGGCGTTGGATAGGATTCAGGCGCGTGCGCTGAGGTTGTGCTTAGGCGCATGTAGGTCGACGGCAGCGATGCAGGTGGAGACTGGTGAGATGCCATTGGCATTGAGGCGAGATAAGTTGGCTTTAGCGTATTGGGTGAGGCTGAAGGGGAGCTCGGTGAGGCATCCTGCAGTTGAGGTGGTGGGAAGGTGCTGGGAGAGAGAAGGGGGAAAGATGAGAGCTTTTGGGTGGGTGATAGAGAAGAAGGTGGAGGAATATGGACTAACGGGGAAGGATGTCGGACCGGTGGTCGCGTTAGGGAGGGTACCACATTGGTTGTTTCCTGTGCCGAATGTTGACATGAGGATATTGGAGAGGAAGAAAGAGTGGAATGCAAAATGCATCAGTAGTTGTGTGAGTGAAGGGTACAGGGAATATCTGAGGATATATACTGATGGGTCAAAGGATCCAGTTAGTGGGAAGGTAGGAGCAGGGGTGTTTGTCCCAGAGTTTGGAGTAAGGATCGGTAAGAGGGTGACAGATCATGTGTCAGATTATACTGCAGAGATGATGGCAATGATTTTGGGGATGGGTTGGGTGGAGGAGGTTAGGCCGCTCAGGGTGGTGGTGTGTACGTATTCGGCTGCTGTGCTGAGTAGTATAACATTGGGTAGGTCAGATAGAGGGGATTTGTTAGTGGAGTTGATGGTGCAGTTGTTGGGGTTGGAGAGGATGGGGGTGGTGGTATGGTTCTGTTGGGTTCCAGCACATGTAGGAGTTGACAGTAATGAAGAGGTGGATAGGGTGGCGAAGAGTGCGTCACGGAAGGAGGGCGTGGATGTGAGGATACCGTATGGACGGGGGGAGATGAAAGCGATGATAAAGAGGGTGGGGATGGAATTATGGCAGAAACAGTGGGATGAGTGCAGGACAGGGAGGGGATATTATGGTGTACAGAAAACGGTAAGGGTGGAAGTTGGGAATAGGGGATGTAGGAGGGATGAAGTAATATGGAGTAGGTTGAGGTTTGGTCATACAGGTCTGAATGCGACGCTGAAGATGATAGGGAGACATGAGACCGGATTGTGCGAGGGGTGTATGGTGGAGGAAACAGTGGAACATGTATTGCGAGCGGTATGATGAGGAAAGGGAAAGGTTGTATGACCGGGTCAGGAGGGAAGGGAGGAGTTGGGGAATGGGTGGGGTGCTGGGAGGAGGGAGTGGTGACGGGATAGTGTCGAGGGAGCTGTTGCAAGTTATCAAGGATACGGGTGTGGGTGCTAGAATTTGGGGGTAAGAGGCCGTGACTGGCCTCACACTCATACAGTAGGTGGCGGTGTATGCACCTTTCAGTTGGTTGCGATCCGCCAGTAATCCAAAGAAGAAGAACCCGTCTGCCTAGGCCTAGGGAGACTAGTATTCAAATGAGCGTTCGTTTCTGGAAAGGAAGTACAGTCTGTAAACCGCGCCCCTTCCGGAAAATTCTTTTGTACTGGATGCCTGGAAGAAAATTGACCCAACATGTGCAGTGCAGCGTGCACCACTGGTGAATTTAGCTGGAATGTCTCATACAAATCTTTATCATAACAGTTGAAGACATATGCACGCAACTTGACAGGGAAATTAAAGTGCAGTACAAAGTCCGCTTTGCACGAGGACAGCAGCCTAGTCGGGTGAGTTGCTTCTGCAGTCTACACACTGCATTTTTTCACTGTTGCAATATGTAAGAAAGAAGAAGTGAACTATATAACTTTTTGTAAACGTTAGATTGTCTCGCAGGTGCGAACAGCATCTCTTCAATTATTATTATTTGTAGTGAGACTAGTACTACTCATATGCTAGCTATCTGGCCTACTTATTTGTCTAGTTCCTGTTGTGTCGTGTGTGTGTGTGACGTTTGCACAGTTTGCGCTCTCTATGGCTTTATTGGCATGGGAAACATACAGTATTTTCACTTTGCCAAAGCAAATGACATAGATAATACACAAAAGTTAAATAAACAATAAAAGATTACCAGTAAACATTACACTCACAAAAGTTCCAAAGGAATAGCAAGGCTATGCTCACTGAGTCTGTACATAGTCAAAGCTTTCATACATTTTGGGTCGGTCACAGTGGTCAGGTATTCTGCCACTGTGTACTCTGTTAAGGGCCAAATATCATTCTAGTTTGCTCTGTTTTGTTAATTCTTTCCAATGTGTCAAGTAATTATCGTTTTGTGTTCTCATGATTTGGTTGGGTCTAATTGTTGCTCTCTCTCTCTGATGTGGTAGCTATACAGTCGTGGTCAAACGTTTTGAGAATGACAATTATTGGTCTCCACAAAGTTTGCTGCTTCAGTGTTCTCAGATCTTTATCTCAGTAGTTACTATGGTACACTGAAGTATAATTTCAAGTATTCCATAAGTGTCAAAGGCTTTCATTGACAATGACATTCAGTTTATGCAAAGAGTCAATATTTTCAGTGTTGACCCTTCTTTTTCAAGACCTCTGCAATCCGCCCTGGCATGATGTCAATTAACTTCTGGGCCACATCCTAACTGATGGCAGGCCATTCTTGCATAATCAATGCTTGGAGTTTGTCAGAAGTTGTGTGTTTTTGTTTGTCCACCGCCTCTTGAGGATCGACCACAAGTTCTCAATGGGATTAAGGTCTGAGGAGTTTCCTGGCCATGGACCCAAAATGTTGATGTTTTGTTCCCCCAGCTACTTAGCTACTCACTTTTGCCTTATGGCAAGGTGCTCCATCATGCTGGAAAAGGCATTGGTCGTCACCAAACTGTTCTTGGATGGTTGGGAGAAGTTGCTCTCGGAGGATGTGTTGGTACCATTCTTTATTCATGGCTGTGTTCTTAGGCAAAATTGTGAGTGAGCCCACTCCCTTGGCTGAAAAGCAACCCCACACATGAATGGTCTCCGGATGCTTTACTGTTGGCATGACACAGGACTGATGGTAGTGCTCACCTTGTCTTCTCCGGACAAGGTGTTTTCCGGATGTCATGCAATCAGAAAGGGGATTCATCAGAGAAAATGACTCTACCCCAGTCCTCAGCAGTCCAATCCCTGTACCTTTTGCAGAATATCAGTCTGTCCCTGATGTTTTTCCTGGAGAGAAGTGGCTTCTTTGCTGCCCTTCTTGACACCAGGCCATCCTCCAAAAGTCTTGTCCTCACTGTGCGTGCAGATGCACTCACACCTGCCTGCTGCCATTCCTGAGCAAGCTCTGCACTGGTGGTGCCCCGATCCCGCAGCTGAATCAACTTTAGGAGACGGTCCTGGCGCTTGCTGGACTTTCTTGGGCGCCCTGACGCCTTCTTCACAACAATTGAATCTCTCTCCTTGAATCTTACTAGCAGCAGTATCCTTGCCTGTGAAGCCCTTTTTGTGCAAAGCATTGATGACGGCGCCTGTTTCCTTGCAGGTAACCATGGTTGACAGAGGAAGAACAATGATTTCAAGCACCACCCTCCTTTTTAAAGCTTCCAGTCTGTTATTCTCACTCAATCAGCATGACAGAGTGATCTCCAGCCTTGTCCTCGTCAACACTCTCACCTGTGTTAACGAGACAATCACTGACATGATGGCAGCTGATCCTTTTGTGGCAGGGCTGAAATGCAGTGGAAAATATTTTGGGGGGATTAAGTTCATTTTCATGGCAAAGAGGGACTTTGCAATTAATTGCAATTCATCTGATCACTCATCATTACATTCTGGAGTATATGCAAATTGCCATCAACACTGAGGCAGCAAACTTTGTGGAGACCAATACTTGTGTCATTCTCAAAACTTTTGACCACGACTGTAGAATGTTAGCCATATGGGTGATCCGGTAGGAAATTGAGTTACTGACCAAATTCACATAGAAATGTGAGTTATAGATATTTAATTTCCATTGAAATCAAGTGTAAGTAGCGGTAGATTTCTGCATAGTGCATCTTTAAGTTAATTGATTCTCTTATATGCCTTCAGCATGAGGTTCTTATTCTCAAACACCCATTTTATCCCACTTGCCCTTCTCATTACCAAAACGGCTAAAAAGCTCAAATTGGGAACATTTTTATTATAATTTCCTAATTCGATTTTTTTTTTTTTTTTTTTAGTTTTGTCTTTAACTCAAGGGGAGCATTGATTTGTTTATTACTTTTTTGGACTTTAAAAGCTGTTGCCGTAATGATAATTTTGTGGAAATTGTGGTAAAATGCATATCTGATCAAAAATAACATCATAATAATTATGAAATAGATATGTGCAGATCCTAATCTCAGTGATCCAAGAGGAAATTTCATGAAAGATTACACTTGAGAATTTATTTGTCAAATGTCATTTTTGTGAGAATGACCCATGCAAGCTTAGCTACAGACAAGAGACTGCATGCATATTGTTTTCCTGAGCATAATGAGCATTCAATTGTATGGTACTGTTGATTCGCCCAGCCTCTATGAAATAGACAAGAGGAAACTGATCGCAGTCTGTCAGAACACGTTTTGGAGGACACCATGGGCAAAAAAAGGAAACGGGCCATTACAAAGATGGATCATTGCAAAAAGAGACGGACCAAGGTCACTCCACTCCCATCCTGTTCTTTTTCATCAAACTGCCAGCCTCTCCATTCCTCCAGCTCACCACGGCATCCCCCCCTTCCACATCTTACTCATCCCAAACCTTCCACTCTGTCGTCCTCTGTTTCACCACCAGTCTCCTCCTCCCCATCCCGCATGTTAACACCACATTCCTACGCAGCCCAGTCTGGAGGCACTAACGTTGCACCCCAACTCTACAACAACAATATTGAGGGCTCTGTTATTTTTAACGTGTCATCTCATCAGAGAGGTAAGTGTATCTGCTATGATTCTAATCAGCATCTGAAAACATTTAAACAGTCATTTCATGATTCGTGACTTTTTATAATTCCTCATATAAATAACATTAGTTTCATTAGGTAGACCTTGTGCTTTGCTTTCTCTTTTCTTCTTCATATAGAATGTGCCACTCTCAAAGTATTTGTGTCCTAAGCAATGTTTATGTTTTGTATATTCCAGTGGACTTGCCAGTGGCTCCACAAAGCAGTGATCAAGGGTAAGACATACATTATTATGAAACATTTTTGAACACTTTTTAGATTAGTGTATTATGCAAATGATTAGTGTACCCGTAGTAGCAGTCATAATAGTGGTAGGTTTTTACAGTACCCTAAACTTGATCAAATGGAGAGAGCATTTATCCTCAACATTTAATTTTAGCACCATAAACTGACTGTGTATGTGTATTTCCGTCCTGTTTCTACAGTATGTGAAGGGTTGCCTGACAGCCTTTTCCTGTATCTGGTGCACATCTAAGCTGAAGCAACGCAGACATTAAGAACACCTCCTACTGCTAAGTAGATATCATGTTATGCATTAGTGGATGGCTTGGCAATGTGATTATTTGACTTGTGTGCTTTTTCAACTGGTGGTCATCATCACTTTTTAATCGGTGTGTTTTGTGTCCCTGTAACTTCGTCCTTGCAGAGGATGCTCTCCTACAGAGAGTCAAAGAGAATCATAAAGTCAAAATGAAAAGCCGCTGTGAGCACCTGTTTGAAGGCAACACCAGAAATGAAACTCTTCTCAACAATATTTACACAGAACTTTACATCACAGCAGGAGAGACTGAAGGGGTCAGTAACAAACATGAGGTGTTGCAGATTGAGACCGCATCCAGAACATGGCCATCAGAAGGCACTCCTATCAACTGCAACGACATCTTTCAACCTTTACCTGGACAGGACAGAATAATCAAAACTGTGATGACCAAGGGCATCGCTGGGATCGGAAAAACAGTCACTGTCCAAAAGTTCATCCTTGACTGGGCAGAAGGAAAAGCCAATCCGCATCTGGATTTTATATTTCTGCTTCCGTTCCGGGATTTGAATTTGGTCGAAAAACAGTCTAGTCTTCATGGCCTTCTGTGTGGCTTCCACCAGGAACTTAGAGAAATAGAGGATGCAAATAAAATTGCAGGTTGCCAAGTTCTGTTCATCTTCGATGGTCTGGATGAAAGCCGACTTCCACTGGATTTCAATCGAAACAAGATATTGTTTGACATGGCAGACGAAGCGCCCATTGATGTGCTATTGACAAATCTCATTAAGGGGAATCTTCTACCCAATGCTCGCCTTTGGATAACCTCCCGACCAGCAGCAGCCAATCAGATCCCCAGGAAGAACATTACACAGATGACAGAAGTTCGTGGGTTCAATGACTCACAGAAGGAAGGGTACTTCAGGAAGAGATTCTGTTCGGATGCGAACCTGACCAACAGAATTATCTCCCACATAAAGAAAACAAGGTTCCTCAACGTCATGTGTCACATTCCAGTCTTCTGCTGGATCACTGCAATGGTTCTACAGGAGAGGTTGACAGATGACTGCAAAGAAATCCCTAAAACCCTTACTGATATGTACACACACTTCGTGCTCATTCAGACAAACCTGAAGAACCAGAAGTATCATAACAGCAATGAGACAGATGCACAGAAGATCAAAGAATCAGATAAAGAAATCATTCTAAAGCTGGCCAAGCTAGCTTTTGAACACCTGAAGAAAAGCAATCTCATATTTTATGAGAAGGATCTGAAAGAATGTGGCATTGACATCAATGCAGCTTCAGTGCAATCTGGATTGTGTACAGAAATCTTTAAAAAAGAGGTTGGGCTCTACACAAAAACAGTCTACTGCTTTGTGCATTTCACCATTCAGGAGTACTTTGCAGCTCTCTATTTGCTCTACTGCTACAAAAATGATGACCTCGGTGTGTTGAAGTCTTTCCTCAGTAAGACGTTTGTTGAAGAAGACCTGGCAGAATGCACAGAGTCTCTGTTGGGAGATAACGGTTACTTAGAGGATGAGGATTCAGAGTTTGGTATACACAAAAAGCCAACCTTTCATGTGTTACTGAAGAGTGCAGTGCTCAATGCCATGGATAGTGCAAATGGACATCTGGACCTTATGCTCCGCTTCCTTCTTGGCCTCTCACTGGACTCCAATCAGAAACTCCTACAACGCCTACTGCCAGAGACGGAGAGCTATGCAGGTAGTATTGAGGAAACAAAGTATTACATAAAGGAACTGCTGAGCTCAGAAAACTCCCCTGAGATGTGCATCAACCTTTTCTACTGCTTGGCTGAATTAAACGACAATATCCTTCTTGAAGAGGTTGAAGCATACATGAGGTCAGGAAATTATGGAGGAACAGAGCTCTCACCTGCTACATGCACAACTCTGGCTACTGTGCTGATGTCAGGGGAGATTCTGGATGAGTTTGACTTAAAGAAGTACAAAACGTCTGATGAGGGACGAAATAGACTGATTCCAGTTATCAAGAACTGCAGAAGCGCTTTGTGAGTGTTAAGATAATTACACACATACCTACACATTTGTAGAGGTTAGTTTAAATGTATTCACTGTATTTACTCTGTCGTTGTAGACTTTCTGACTGTAACATCACAGGGATGTCTTGGGGAGTAGTGGCCTCAGCTATAAAGTCATCAAACTTACTGCGAAAGCTGGAACTGAGTTACAATGACTTGCAGCACTCCAGTATGGATCTGCTCTGTGATGGGTTGCGTAGTCAACACTGTACACTGAAGATCTTGAGGTAAGCAATTCTGTTTGTTTGTTCCACATTTAGGTGTAGTATGTATGTGTTTGGGTAAGCCGATCTTCACCATAAAATGTACCATCATAATAAAGCATTCTATGCATCATCGCATTTGCAGACTTACAGACTACTATTCCTTTTTTTATTTATTTAATTTTATTTGATATTTTAATATCCAAAACATACACATACCTACGACAACATCATACAAACATCAACTACATCACACCTGCCCAAACTCACAAGCACACACCCCCATCTCCAGCGCCCGCATCACTTTCTACCACATGACCTGAAACTGCACCATTTTGTTTCTCTCCGTAGACCACGCACTTTACATTTTTAGATAATTAAGCATTTTACCTTTCTGTTAATGACTGAGGATTGGTTGATTTCCAGTTTTTAAGTATACTTTTTTAAAGAGGATGATGAGAAAAGTATCGTCCAACCCATTGGGTATGTCACTGTACCCTCATATGCCATGTCTTGAAATATACAGACTGACAGATTAAAAGTGAATTTACTTTCTAACTCCGCCTATAACTATTGGATTTATCACATTCCCAGAAGGCATGGAATATTGAGTCATTGTTAGTTACACACTTCAGTCTGTTTTGAATGATTTTATTTATTTCTGTATAGACAGGAGTAGGCTAATTAGGCTAGGCTAAATCATTTTGGCAATTCAATTTACTGTAGGGGAAGCTTATGGCCTACAACTATTACCCATAATTCTGTATATTTCTTTCCTGAGGCTAAAGCAATGCAATCTAACAACGGAATGTTGTTCAGCTTTGGAGTCTGCTCTTGGCTCAACCTCATCACACCTGAGAGAGCTGGACCTGAGTTGCAATGATTTCCAAGATGCGGGTGTGAAACGACTCTCTGCTGGACTACATAAATTGGAGACTTTGAGGTATGTGTATTTTTTCAGAAAGGGAAGTGTTCAGTAGGAAAGAAAAGCTAGAGACCTAGACCTCTTATGGAATGAATGACTAAAGCATGAAACACACAGAGAATCTCACTGCCAATAGGTACTTATCACAGTGGGACACCGTTCCTTCTCTTGCTAGAACAAAAGCGGTACCTGCAGCATGCCGACCCGGTAGCGACGAACCAACAATTCTACTTGTAGAATCGCAATGCTCGTCAGTGGCCAAGAACGTGACTTTGCCAAATTGGAGAGCACCATTTTCTCGTAGAGGAGGTCGAAGAGGGTGAGGGAGGTAGAGGGTGAGGGAGGTAGAGGGTGAGGGAGGTAGAGGGTGAGGGGGGTGTTGGGTGAGGGAGGTGTAGGGTGAGGGAGGTGTAGGGTGAGCTTGAATCGGTTGAAGAATGGTGTAAGCAGAGTGAGCCGTACGCCAGATCGAGTTTGGAGGAGAAATGGAACTGAATGAGGGCAAATGATCAGAGGTGGCAGGTGTGGTAAAGTCCTCAGAGCCTGAGGCTTGCAATGAATGTCAGGATAATGAATGTCAGAATAATGAATGTCAGGATAATTGTTGGAGAAAGTGGAGCCCTGCCTTTTGCCTGATCCATATGTGGTTTCAGGGTGGTTGAAAACAGAGTTGGGTGCTGTGGAATCGCTGAAGGTAATCTGAAGTGGTCATGTGATAATTGTATTTGTGGTTCTGCGGGTCAGAGGGAGCAGGTGCTCTCAAGAAAAGGGCGCCATTTCCCGGTGTTTGTGATACTCATGGTGTGGTGCGACGCAGACAGGGTGGCGTGAGTGGAGAAACAGATGAGTCATTGTCTGTTCTTTTCAGTTTTGATGTTCCATCTTTGCCCGATAAAGTGATGTTAGGATATTTCAGTTATCCCTTACGAGCTTTTGTGCCGAATCCATTATGTTGTTACAGGTGTGAAGCTTAGGGGCATTATGGGCACAAAAGTGTCCTGGGGATCAGAACTGTCTATTTCAAGAGAGGCAGGTTGAGGTTACCAGGGTTAGAGTAGTGCACAGGGTGTCATATGCTGAGGCAGTGAAGAAAGTAGAGGAAGATGGGTCAAGGGGAAGGATCCTGAGAGGATTCCTGTAAGTAGTAGATCTGTCCCAGTACAGAGGGATAGGCTAACGAGTGATATACGCTTCAGTAAGATTGGCTTTTTAGCGTTCATAGCAATGGTTACTTTATAAGAGCAGCAATGCACACACGGCAGTAGGCGAATATTCCAAAATGCAATTAGTGGGAACACACCGTTCTTAAAAAGCGCACCGCACATGCGAGCGGTTTCATGTGACCGAGATGAAAATATCCATTAGAAATGTAGAAAGAGGGGATATCTACAGATGCAACATAGGGTTGCTGATATGACTAGGATTGTGAATGATGACTGCCTCCTCTCAGATTGCAAGGTGGGTGATGTGCGCGGTGGTCTTTCTCTCCGCTCTTGTGACCATTTGATCTGAACTAACTGTTCCTCAAATATGTCAATAGAACAAAGACTTTAGACGTTAATGTTAATTATCATACAATATAATTGTCAACTGTAATTGTAAACTACTGCATTCTTTCTATCAGTCTGTGGTGGCCAGTGCCATCTTCTTTGCAGTGGTGTGCTGGGGTAAATAAGCTGATTAGGAAGGCTAGCTCTGTTCTGGGGATTAGCCTTGACACTCTAGAGGAGGTGGCGGATAGACGGATCCTGGCCAAACTTCTGGCCATCATGGACAACATCACCCACCCTCTGCATGCCATGGTTATGATGCAGAGGAGCACTTTCAGCCACAGACTGATCCCACCATGGTGTGCCACAGAGCACTACAGGAGGTCCTTCTTGCCGGCGGCTATTAGACTATTTAATGCCTCACCGGGGTGCTGTGCCGTCTGCAAAATAGACGGGGAACTGTTGGGGTGTTAGGACCTAGTTTAACAATTATGCATCCATCCGTGAGTTACTCTGGTCTGTAATCACTCATTCACTCAGGACTTATTCATTCAGGACTGTATATACATATTCATGTACAGTTGTTATATCATATCACATGCAATATTGTAAGTAATTCTAGGACTGAACATACGTAGTCATTCACTCAGGAATTGTATATTTTTTCATTGCTTTTAGTATATCGAATGTGCAATACGTGCATTTATCTGTAATTAAACCCTGCGCACTAAGGACTGTATTTTAAGGGTATTATTAGTATTACCCTAAATTATATCATACCCACATTTAGCTATTTAAGTATCTCTCCCTGTCATTTACCTGTACAGTTAATGTAACCATGCAAATATTCACTTACCTGTTCATTTAACCAGACTGTACATTAAGTAAACTATTATTACCCTCACTTATATCATACGCACATTTAGCTATTTAAGTATTTCTCTGCCATTGACCTGTATAGTATAGTTAACCATGCAAATATTCCTTATTTAGCTATATCAACTTGCAATATTTTAATACTTTTTTATTTTATTTTTATTTTTTTCACCTAACACTATGTAACAATGTATAGTACATATTCAGCCATTCACCCATACTATGCAATGTCTTTTTATAGCTTTTTACACTCCAGACTTTTTCATACTGTATGAAAAAGGGTATCTATCTATCTATCTATCTATCTATCTAGATGACTGGAGGGGCTGTCTTGGTGTGTTTGGACCATTCTTGTTTGTTGGTGATGTGGACACCAAGGAACTTGAAGCTCTCAACCTGCTCCACTACAGCCCTGTCGATGAGAATGGGGGCGTGCTCGGTCCTCCTTTTCCTGTAGTCCACAATCATCTCCTTTGTCTTGATTACGTTGAGGGAGAGATTGTTACCCTGGCACCACACTGCCAGGTCTCTGACCTCCTCCCTATAGGCTGTCTCGTCGTTGTCGGTAATCAGGCCTACCACTGTTGTGTTGTCTGCAAACTTAATGATGGTGTTGGAGTCGTTCCTGACCATGCAGTCATGGGTGAACCGGGAGTACAGGAGGGGACTGAGCACGCACCCCTGAAGGGCTCCATTGTTGAGAATCAGCATGGCAGATGTGTTGTTACCTACCCTTACCAGTCCAGGATACAGTTGCAGAGGGAGTTGTTTAGTCCCAGGGTCCTTAGCTTAGTGATGAGCTTTGAGGGCACTATGGTGTTGAAGGCTGAGCTTTAGTAAATTAATAGCATTCTCATGTAGGTGTTCCTTTTGTCCAGGTGGGAAAAGGCAGTGCAGAGTGCAGTAGAGATTGCATCATCTGCGGATCTGTTTGAGCGTTATGCAAATTGGAGTGGGTCTAGGGTTTCTGGGATAATGGTGTTAATGTGAGCCATGTCCAGCCTTTCAAAGCACTTCATGGCTACGGACGTGAGTGCTACGGGTCTGTTGTCATTTAGGCAGGTTACCTTAGTGTTCTTAGGCACAGGGACTATGGTGGTCTGCTTGAAACATGTTGGTATTACAGACTCAATCAGGGACAGGTTGAAAATATCAGTGAAGACACCTGCCAGTTGGTCAGCGCATGCTCGGTGTACACGTCCTGGTAATCCGTCTGGCCCAGCGGCCTTGTGAATGTTGGCCTGTTTAAAGGTCTTACTCATGTCGGCTACGGAGAGTATGATCACGATGTCGAGTTTCGGCCACACGGGAGGAAAATGGGGTGTTTTTTGTCTTACGGTAACATACAGTAATACTATAATATTCAGTTATGTTATGTAGAATACTATGATTGTGCAGACATTGATTCAGCTTTGATCAAACTTTATTAAACAAGCACCATTCGCCAGAGTAGTGTGCAGAGCATAAACGGAAGCGCCGAATGTGATCCGCACATGCTCAGACGTTTTGGGATCTTTAGCCTGGAGAAAGAAATATCTGAATAAAGTCAGATAAGCAGCCACTCAGCTTTTCTAAGGACACTGCCTTGAAATACCTGAAATGACAGACTGCATATACACAGGGAACCCAATTCAGACCTTTTGACAATATTTGGGCAAAAGATCAGAATCGGCCTGCCTGTGTAAACCCAGCCTTAGTACTGGTTCTTACCTTTTCATAATCCAAAAAAGATCTGTTGCAAGGACATATATATATCACAAATATTGTGGTATTTATTAATTTTATATTTTCAAGATTTCTCTGACCTCTTCCTGCAGGATGTCATCCTGTGGCATCACAGAGGAAGGCTGTGCTTCTCTTGCTTCAGCTCTATGTTCAAACCTCTCACACCTGAGAACGCTGGTCCTCAGTAACAATAACTTGCACAATTCAGGAGTGAAGCTGCTCTCTGCTGGACTGGAGAATAGACATTGTGAACTGGAGACACTGAGGTAGTTATGAATTTCACTTAATAGATTATGAAATTGTCATACACAGCACATTTCATTAGGTTATATTTACATCTGAAATTAATTAACCATTTACATATGTCAAATGAGTAGGTAGATGTCTGCTTTTAAAATAGTGATGTCTTGTTTTTGCAGGCTTTCTGGCTGTCTTGTCTCAATGGAAGGATGTGCTTCTCTGGCTTCAGCTCTGAGATTAAACCCCAAACACCTGCAAGAGCTGGATCTGAGCTACAATCACCCAGGAGACAGAGGAGTGAGGCTGCTCTCTGTTGCACTGGACAATCCACACTTCATACTAAAGTAAATCAAGTAACTTGATTTAAAGTGCTCCTTAGTCCAAGATAAGGCTTAGTCTGTGTCTGAGAAACGGTTTCACTGAGTTACAACCAGTCTTGTCTCTGTCACTAAATCACTGTTCCTCTGCTTCCCTTACAGTGTGGAACACAATGAAGAGTGCTACTTAAAACCAGGCCTGAAGAAGTGTATGTTTTTAATCCTTAACTTCTCTAGTCTCCTAAATGCATAAAGTAATATTGGCATGTGTACCCTGATTCCTAACCTCAGTTATTTCTTGCAGATGCCTGTGCGCTCACACTGGACCCTAACACAGCAAACGAAAAGCTCTCTCTGTCTAACAACATGAGAAGTGTGACATGTGAGAATAATGCTAATCTGTGTTTGCCTCACACAGAGCGATTTAATGACTGTCCCCAGGTGCTGTGTAGAGAGGGTCTGACTGGGTGCTGTTACTGGGAGGCTGAGTGTAGTGGGAAAGGGTTTCATGTAGGTATGGCATATAAACACATGAGCAGGGTTGGACAAGACTGTTTGCTTGGTTTCAATGACAAATCCTGGAGCCTGAACCTCCTCAAACTTAATTTCCTTTTACTCTCTGTCTTGCACAATAAAGAGATCACTGTCATACCTGCCCCCTTGTCCAGCATTGACAGAGTTGGAGTGTTTCTGAACTCCTCAGAAGGCACTCTGTCCTTCTACCTAGTTAACTCTGACACACTGACCCACCTGCACACATTCCACTCCACCTTCACTGAACCACTCTATCCAGCATTTTCAGTCAATGCCTATTCATCAGTGTCCCTGTGCTAGGTCTTAAATTGGCCTAGGAAAAAAAGAGGATTATGTTGAATGTTTTCTAATAAACTGCTGTACAACTGAGTCCATGACAGAGATGGAGTCAAGACCATATCTAGTTCAAAGGGGATCAGTTGACCAAGTAAATTACAGTACATTGCAAAATTATAAACGTTTACGTGTTTTGAAAGAACCTTGATTCCCAACATGTTTATATCTCTGAGGTCCTGTTGTATATGAACAGCATATTACTTATTCAATATAGGGGTTGGAGGTTTGACCTATTCTGGATGATATGTTGAGCGTTCAGATACAAGGGGAGGTTCTCCTTCGCTTTTCTTTACATTGTTCTTAGTGTTCGAGGTGTTTTTATTTTGGAATAATAATGGAATAACAATTATAAAAATTAAATGTACAGTATGTATGATTGTGGTATTATTCTGTGTTATACAAGAAAATAAATGTTCAAATGTTTTACTTTTATTTCTTAAGCTCCTAACCCCAACAAGTTTATACTTTCATCCTATCAATCCATACACTCTCTCCCCTGAAGGTTGGATCATTAGGAATACATACTCGTCCTCAGGGCAGGAGAGAGAGGGAGAATGCACACTCCTCCTCAAAGCAGGAGAGAGAGGGAGAATACACACTGGTCCTCAGGGTAGGAGAGAGAGGGAGAAGAGTGTCAGGCTGCTCTCATAAGATCATTTTCAGAGCTCAGGTGAGGACAATTCACATACAAGAGAAAACGACATCAGAGATATCCCTGGCCTTTCGTATCTGTTGAGTTGTACTTCTTGGTTGGTTTGGCAACCATGTACATGTAGCAGAGAATCTAGCTTTACCCTGGGGTGCACACGCTGCATTCAGAATCTTAAGGTACAATTTTGCTGACTTTGAGCTCTTGCAAGGAGGTGGCAATGATGTGTATAGGCTTTGAGGATGCTGTGAGGTAAAAACTTGTCTTCTGGCACCCTCTGCTGACCACTACACACTATGACATCTGGCTGGTGCCAACAACTCAAGACAGGACTCACTAATTTAAAGTAATGTTAATTTTTGCTGATAAATCAGCTGTTCAGAAAAGAGTAAACGCAGCAATGTTGGGGTATTGTCAGTGCTATCCGGGATCCTTGACATCCCTACCCTAAACCCTAACAATAATCCTTACCTAAACCATCTTAAATGTAAACTTCAATGAGGTTAGGATGTCCCAAGGATCCCGGATAGCATGGACCGCTGTAGTACCCATATGTTAAAGATATACTTTATGCAAATCTATATGTTTTATAATACAGTATCATGGTCTCATTAAAATAAGGAAAAGATAAATATATAATAATAGTTACCTCCAGGTCAAGTTACCAGGTTATAGGCCTTGATATACAGATACAGTAGTTTCCCCTTAATTTCTGCTCTAAACTGAAAAGATACAGCCTTTTTATACTAAATATATATATAAAACTGCAACATGTAATGTGTTGATAAATAAATATATTCCAGAAACTTTCCATATGCACAAATTTGTTTACATCCCTATTAGTGAGCATTTCTCCTTTGCCAAGATAATTAATCGACTTGACAGGTGTGACATATCAAGAAGCTGATTAAACAGCACAATCATTACACAGGTGCACCTTGTGCTGGGGACAATAAAATGCCACTAAAATTAGTAATTTTGTCAGACAACCCAATGCCACAGATGTGTCAAGTTTTTTTTTTGAGGGAGCAATTGGCATGCTGACTGTCTACCTGAGCTTTTGCCAAAATAATTAGTTTTAGAGAATTTGGCAGTACATCCAACCGGCCTCACAACCGCAGAACACGTGTAAACAAGCCAGCCCAGGACCTCCACATCTGGCTTCTTCACCTGCTGGATCGTCTGAGGGGGGGAGGGGAGGGCGACAAGCCAGCCCAGGACCTACACATCTGGCTTCTTCACCTGCTGGAGGGGGGGGGGGGGGGGTTGGGGGGGGGTATACAATGCCACTTAAAAGTGGAGGACATGTCTAGGCTGTGTCCTTATAGTGAGTGAGGGGAATTACTTTACAACAATGTCTTTTCATAGGACCTTCACTGTGTGTAAAAAGATAGCCTTATGTCACTTAAAAGTAAGGACTATATGTATGGACTAAGAAGGCAGCCATACTATGTGTCCTTAGTGTGAGGGGAAGTCCTTCAGTAATTATGTCACTGAGGTTTACTTTACTTGGATAGGAACTTCTTCGTTGACAGTGGTCCCGAGTGAAGGGATAAACTGTCACTAGCTATGCTGAACTGGTTTTACAGAACTGTAATTCCTAATGTCCTACCATGATTAAAATGTGTTTTGCCGTGACGATATCTTCTCTGACCAATACAATCAAAGACAAAAACATCTTGCTTTATATTACAAACTTGAGATCACATTGGTTGCCTGTGAAATAAAATGTCACCAATAAAAAATAAAATCAAGAATATTTTAAAATCTCAATTTGATGTGTATGCTGGTCAGGGGCATTGTTACATTGTGGGAGGTAAAAACCACATTTGTTTATAACATTTTTACAAAATAAACAGTTTTGACTTTGTGGATGTGGAATATAGTGGAAACTTTATCATCCGCAAACATGCTTGGGGGAAAAAATAAAACAAATTCACTGCACCAGTTCACGCACAGCAGACTTCTCAAAAATCGGTCTTCTCACAAAATCATCTGTAGAGTAAGCAAGGTTTGGCCTAGAAACTAGTAGTAATAGTTCACCCTTTTGTAAGGAACAAAGTTCAGGGTGAGTTAGTTCCTCACTCAAGCACTGCTGCTCTCACACACACCTGCCTATATAAGGTCCCACAGTTGACAGTGCATGTCATAGCAAAAACCAAGCAATGAGGTCAAAGGAATTGTCCGTAGAGCTGAGACAGGATTGTGTCGAGGCACATACAGTGGGGAGAACAAGTATTTGATACACTGCCGATTTTGCAGGTTTTCCCACTTACAAAGCATGTAGAAGTCTGTAATTTTTATCATATGTACTCTTCAACTGTGAGTGACGGAATCTAAAACAAAAATCCAGAAAATCACATTGTATGATTTTTAAGTAATTAATTTGCATTTTATTGCATGAGATAAGTATTTGATACATCAGAAAAGCAGAACTTAATATTTGGTAGAGAAACCTTTGTTTGCAATTACAGAGATCATACGTTTCCTGTAGTTCTTGACCAGGTTTGCACACACTGCAGCAGGGATTTTGGCCCACTCCTCCATCCAGATCCTTCAGGTTTCGGGGCTGTCGCTGGGCAATACGGACTTTCAGCTCCCTCCAAAGATTTTCTATTGGGTTCAGGTCTGGAGATTGGCTAGGCCACTCCAGGACCTTGAGATGCTTCTTACGGAGCCACTCCTTAGTTGCCCTGGCTGTGTGTTTTGGGTCGTTGTCATGCTGGAAGACCCAGCCACGACCCATCTTCAATGCTCTTACTGAGGGAAGGAGGTTGTTGGCCAAGATCTCGCGATACATGGCCCCATCCATTCTCCCCTCAATACGGTGCAGTCGTCCTGTCCCCTTTGCAGAAAAGCATCCCCAAAGAATGATGTTTCCACCTCCATGCTTCACGGTTGGGATGGTGTTCTTGGGGTTGTACTCATCCTTCTTCCTCCAAACACAGCGAGTGGAGTTTAGACCAAAAAGCTCTATTTTTGTCTCATCAGACCACATGACCTTCTCCCATTCCTCCTCTGGATCATCCAGATGGTCATTGGCAAACTTCAGACGGGCCTGGACATGCGCTGGCTTGAGCAGGGGGACCTTGCGTGCGCTGCAGGATTTTAATCCATGACGGTGCAGTGTGTTACTAATGGTTTTCTTTGAGACTGTGGTCCCAGCTCTCTTCAGGTCATTGACCAGGTCCTGCCGTGTAGTTCTGGGCTGCTCCCTCACCTTCCTCATGATCATTGATGCCACACGAGGTGAGATCTTGCATGGTGCCCCAGACCAAGGGAGATTGACCGTCATCTTAAACGTCTTCCATTTTCTAATAATTGCGCCAACAGTTGTTGCCTTCTCACCAATCTGCTTGCCTATTGTCCTGTAGCCCATCCCAGCCTTGTGCAGGTCTACAATTTTATCCCTGATGTCCTTACACAGCTGTTTGATTGAGTGTGTGGAGTCCATTTGATTGCGTGTGTGGACAGGTGTCTTTTATACAGGTAACGAGTTCAAACAGGTGCAGTTAATACAGGTAATGAGTGGAGAACAGGAGGGCTTCTTAAAGAAAAACTAACAGGTCTGTGAGAGCCGGAATTCTTACTGGTTGGTAGGTGATCAAATACTTATGTCATGCAATAAAATGCAAATTAATTATTTAAAAATCATACAATGTGATTTTCTGGATTTTTGTTTTAGATTCCGTCTCTCACAATTGAAGTGTACCTATGATAAAAATTACAGACCTCTACGTGCTTTGTAAGTAGGAAAACCTGCAAAATCGGCAGTGTATCAAATACTTGTTCTCCCCACTGTATCTGGGGAAGGGTACAAAAACATTTCTGCAGCCTTGAAGGTCCCCAAAAATACAGTGGCCTCCATTTTTAAAATGGAAGAAGTTTGGAACCGCCAAGACATTTCCTAGAGCTAGCCGCCCAGCCAAAGTGAGCAATCGGGGGAGAAGGGTCTTTGTCAGGGAGGTGACCAAGAACCTGATGGGTCACTGACAAAGCTCTAGAGTTCCTCTGTGGAGATGGTAGAACCTTCCAGAAGGACAACCATCTCTGCAGCACTCAACCATGGTAGAGTGGCCAGACAGAAGTCACTCCTCAGTAAAAGGCACATGACAGCCCGCTTGGAGTTTGCCAAAAGGAACCTAAAGGACTCTCAGACCATGAGAAACAAGGTCTGATGAAACCAAGATTCAACTCTTTGGCCTGAACGCCAAGAGTCACATCCGGAGGAAACCTGGCACCATCCCTACGGTGAAGTGGTGGTGGCAGCATCATGCTGTGGGAATGTTTTTCAGCGGTAGGGACTGGGAGACTAGTCTGGTTCACGGCGAAGATGAACGGAACAAAATACAGAGAGATCCTTGATGATAACCTACTCCAGACTGGGGCAAAGGCTCACCTTCCAACAGGACAACGACCCTAAGCACACAGCCAAGACAACACAGGAGTGGCTTTGGGACAAGTCTCTGAATGTCCTTGAGTGGCCCAGCCAGAGCCCGTACTTGAACCCGATCAAAAATCTCTGGAGAGACCTGACAATAGCTGTGCAGCAACGCTCCCCATCCAACCTGACAGAGCTTGAGAGGATCTGCAGAGAAGAATGGGAGCAACTCCCCAAATACAAGTGTGCCAAGCTCAAGGCTGTAATTGCTGCCAAAAGGTGCTTCAACAAAGTACTGAGTAAAGTTTCTAAAAACATGTTTTTGCTTTGTCATTATGGGGTATTGTGTGTACTGATTAAGAAAAAAATACAATTGAATCCATTTTAGAATAAGGCTGTAACGTAAAACAAAATGTGGAAAAAGTGCACTGTAAGAGGGAGGCATTTGCTGTAAAATAAAAAAACGGATAACATATATATATATATATATATAAATAATCAGTCATTCATTCCACTTTGTCATGAAGTATTTTACAATTTAATTTGGTCTCTTGACTTATTCCTTGAGCAAAAAGTATTTTAGGTAGGGTTAAGAATAGACAATTGAATGATGCTCAACTGAGTTTAATTGAAAAGTAAAAGTTATGAATACAAACATAGAACAAACTGCTATGGCTTCCCAAAGAAAACATAGGAAGTTATAATATCAGTTAAAAAAAAACTATTGCTCTACTTCTAGAAAATGCTAGACATACACTTTTAGGTAAAAGTGGTGTGTTAAAACATACGTCCCATGTAACTGCAAGAAATTATTCAGCAAAACGGCCACATTCACATCTCCAGACCCAAATGCAATTTGAGCCGATTCATCATTTTTTGTGAGGGATGAAGAATAAAAAGACATTCAAAAAGTATTTTCTTGTTTTTTTTCAAATACCTTTTTCATGAGTCTACTTCCACTGATGCCCATAAGAATCCAGTGAAAACTCCAGGGTGTCATTACCTTAACCATAGTTATCGGAATAGTCGCTGCTTTGCTGCTGGGCGATGGGCTGGGACCCCCAGTTCTGCTTGTTCGTTTGCCGGCGCTTTGAGTCAGGCTGGTTGAAGAAGTCTGCCTTCCTCTTCCCGCCCACATGGTTCCCCCTGGCTCCTCGGGAACTGTGAGCCCTCTGTGGCTGGAAGAGTCCCCCACGGCCCCCTCCCCTGCCACCCCTGGGCCCTCTGATGGGTGGCCCCCTCTGCGCATAGCCCCCTCGACCCTGTGTGGGTGGTACTCCACGGGCCCTGGGTGGGGGCGGGCCTCCCCTGCTGGGCCGGCTGCCACTGCCCTTCATGCTGTACACATCGTCATAACCGTAGTAAGAGTCCTCGTAACCGTAGTAGGGGTCCTCATAACCGTAGTAGGGGTCCTCATAACCGTAGTAGGGGTCCTCATAACCGTAGTAGGGGTCGTGATAGTTATAGCTGTAGTGGTCATCATAGCTGTGGTAGTCTGGGGGATAGGCGGCGTAGCCCCCGCCTCCTCGGCCACTACGGCTCCTGACCGGTGGACGCATGCGTGGCGGTGGGTGCTTGTAATCGCCATCATTCCTGCTGAAAAACAGGAGAAACATACCCTTCAATGTAATCCCATGATGGAAGATCTACTAAATCAGTTATCAGTGAATTCCAGTCTCTCTATGGCCTCACCCTGGGTTTCTGGTGGTCGGGCGCTGAGTCTTCCGCGGCTTCTTCTTCTTTGCTATTCTAATTTCAATCTCCTCTCCCCTTAGCTCCTTCCCATTCAAATCTGCCATTGCCTTAGAAAAGCAGCAAACATTTTTATCAGACATGCAAAGCATGGTTAAAAAATCTTTTTAAAAAATCAATGAGTATATTTTACTGAGGGTAACCCACCTTCATAGCGGCGTCCCTGTCCTCAAAGTGGACAAAGGCATAGTCTTTGAGCTTATACACCCGCTCCAGTTTGCCAAAGGCAGAGAAGGTCTTCACTAGTAGCTCCTCTGTGACTGAGGTCGCCAGCTTCCTGACAAACAAGACCTTCGCCTGCTGACTCACGCAGATAAAGTTAAACGTTTCGAAAAATATAAATAAAAAAAGTTGAATAAAAGTCAACAGAAGTGGAACACAGAGGGGGGGTTGTTCATGTGTTGTTGTAAAACAAAAACAAGAGATGTGGGGAGCAAGAGAGATGGACAGAGAAAGTGAGAGAGATTACTTACATTGGCCATGACTTCCGTGTCGCGCTCAGTGACCGGGTTGGCCCACTCCACAGTGACCGGGTTCCCCCACGCCATTACCTTGCCACTCATGAGGCAGCGGCGGGCCTGGGCTGCAGACTTGTGGTCCTCGTACTCCAGAAAACAGAAGCCACGGTTAATCTCCTTGTCATCCGGCTGATGGTAGAGAATCACTTCCTGAAGCCCCTCTGGAGGAGCAAGAACAACAGTGACATGACTGATATCTGACCAATGATAACCCACAGAACATAAAACAATGTAAACCAAATTGGATGCACTTTCACTGACCTGTGACTTTGCTGAAGTCCTCCAATAGGCTCTCCCTGGTCTTGTTCTTTGGGATTGTTCCGACAAACAGGCGGTTGTTTGCTACGGATACGCACACGCCAAGGTATTTCCTAGACCGGATTTCATAGTTGTCACACTGAAAACAAGAATATAGGAAAGATGGCTTTGTAGGTTTGATACGGTAGCTGGAGGCTGTCCGACGACCACTCCAAAATAATATATGTATCACATCTTGGGTCAGTTTCCGAGACACAGATTAAACCTGGCCCTATAAACAGCACACTCAATGAAGATTCCCTATTGAAAGTGATTTTCAAGAGCAGGACAAGACCAAGTCTGACTGTAGGGACTTACAAGTTTCACTGCCTCAGCTGCTGCATCCTTGCTGCAGAAGTTGATGAAGGCGTAGCCCCGGTTCTGACCCGACAGGGGGTCCATCATCAACCTCAGGTCCCAGATTGGGCCCGCCTTCTCAAACAGAGGCACCAGCTCGTCTTCATACAGGTCTCTGGGGATCTTTCCCACAAACACCTAAAGGCAGAAAACAGCCTGAATGAGGGTTCCACAGTGTGATCGGGGAAGAATGCTGTGATGTTGCTCTAAACTTCTCTATTGACATTCTTGGGGCCACAGACTTGCAAAGTCAACTATCAGTTAACGGCTTTGCCATCATGACGCTTTCAAATAATGTTACTTGAAAATGGAGCATCTCCAGCAGCTTTACCTCAGTTCCAACCCCAGGCTGTGCTCCTTTAAACACTTCCTCTGGCGGCGGCCCTCCGTATTTCCTCTGTCCGGTGGTGACGTCCAGGGTGTATCCTGTCCGCTCCAGCAGAGCCTGGAGAACACGTTGACAACAGCATAACCACTACAGAACTACACAACCTGAGCAGGTTCACACACACACACAGCAGGTTATATTGATGCAACTGAATTAACTTTCAAAACAACTGCATTTTTACCTTGATCTTGGACTCAGCAGGACCCTTAGTGGATTCCTGTACTTTACTTCCTTGCTTTTCCCTCTGTCTGTACGTCTTCATAGCTGCACAAAGAAAAGCACTCTTGTTCTGGAAAGCAAACCACAGCAGAGTTGATTCATGTATTGGTGTTAGGAGCAGAGGCAAAATTATAGTCCCCTCAATGTCAACTTTCTTAGACTCTTTCTAATGCAATCATCAATGCAATCATCATCTAAACTGACTTGCATTCATTCTCTTTCATTCTGCTTCCACCATAACTCACCTGGACATGGGTCAGGTCACTTTCTTTGAACTGCGACAGTACAGACAACGCTCGCTCTTCATTAAATGCCCGCAGAGCATCGATGGCCCTCTCGTCTAGGTCAGCGTACGCCAGCAACCCTGTGGGTACAAGACAGATTAGTACTATTACAACCTGGCCTTTATCCACTTCATGGATTCCTCAAGCAACACCATGTTTCTTTGGAAAATAGATTAGGCTCAGCCATTGTATGACGGATGCCCCACCGGTTGAGAATATTTTGATGAGACTCTCAGCCACTTTCTGCGGCAGTCCGGCATCGATGAGTGTCTGGTAGTTCTCTGTGTGCTCGTCTTTGGCGGTGACTTCCATAGGCTCCTTTTCCTCCATCACCGGAGCAGAACTAGTGTTCACCTCAGCAGAAGCCATTCTTCTGAGAAAAAGGGAAAAACAGGATTTCAGTTAGACATTCTAATCTAAAACGCAATCATATTATTTCCGCTATTTTTACAGTATCAACTTGTAGGGAACATACACCTTCCCTTTTCTAACATGTATATTTCCAAAAGTTGTCCTACTGCAACAGTTACATCTAGCTAAAACCTCTAAAGGACTCTAAACAGCTAGCAAGATGATTAAGACCCGTTACGCTTGTTTACGCTGCTGCTCAATCTAAACTGTTTCTTTCAGATGGTAGCTAAAGATGTTGTAACGGCATCAGAAAAGCGGAACCATTCATTTCAATAGAGACAACCATGAGGTCTGAAATATAAAATACCTGGAGACAAGTGAATCCTACGTTTATATCGGGGGCAAGCTAACTAGCTATCTAGTAAACTCAAAGTCAAGCCAAAATTAAATATGTGGTCAAGCAAGCTGAAATGTTGTGAGTAGAAGCTATCTTATATGGCGGTGTGCATTTATTAGTTAAAAGTTTATGGCTAAACACCGTCCCGCCCCCTAACGTTAGCTAAAGGTGACTGGTTTTTCACAATTTTAAACTTTTACATCCAGGTAAATAATCGCTTTAGCGTTATAAAAATAAAAATCACAAAACCTAGTATCAAGGTTCATAAGCGTAACTAAGCAAATACCTAGCTAGCAGGGCTAACGTTAGCTAACTAGTTAAAGCCAACCAAGGCCTTGTTAGCTTTCTGGATACCTAATTCAAATTAACCATCGGCCAAAAGGGGTTAATAGTTAATACACGCTTACCTATCCGTTCCTGGAAAATAACAGTATCGTAAAATATATTATGCAGCAATTAGCCGAAAGAGTTATCCAGTATGGTAAATATGAACAATATGTTTCAGCAGAGCGGAAGAGCCGAAGCGAGAGGGATTACAGTATCTTTGCATTACTCCATTGGTTTACTCTGCCCAAAATCGGCCCACGAAAATAAGACTTGTTCTTCTTCTGTGATTTCTAAAATGGTGGTTGGCAACCAAAAGGTGCATTACCGCCACACACTGGATTGGAGTGTAGACCCATTACACTTTGTGAAACAAAATATGAAAGTGGAAAGGAAATCATCCTTCCGACTAATCCTAAACTCCTCCACCCCATTCAACTACTTTAACCCTATCGGCTCCTATTACAGTGTCGCCAATTTAGCCGCTATATTTAGCGAGTATTCAGACCCCTCTAGCGACACATTTTCAAAAAATCGACTAGCGACAAATCTAGCGACTTTTTCTGGTGTTATTGGAGCCTTATAGAGACTGACTCACAGGCGGCCCAGTCCCTCCCAGCTGCAGTCAGAGCAGCGGCGGCTTCCCGCATGCGCGATTAATTTTCAGTCTGGACGCGGAGGGGTGAACATTACATTACATGTAAATGTAAAATGTTCTTTGTCTAAAATAAATCACTGCACACAGTCTAAGTCACTTACTCACCTAGTCCACTGTGTGTGTGCCTATCTGTGACATAAGCTAAACATCTAGCTGGCTAGCTCATGTCTCAGTCTAAACTGTACACTCAAAAATACAGAAAGGAGTGGGAATTCAAAGGCTGGTTGAAGCCGTTTATTGGAGACGATACACGGGCATACTGCCTGTATTGTAAGGCTGATTTCTACACATGACAACTCAAAAACATACTCAAAAGCCTTATAACAGTTCCACCCAAAACAAGCTGCCATTTATGGTTAAAAAAAATGACTCTGAAAAAAGGCTTGAGGCCACCATGGCATAAGCTATCGCTAAACACTGTTCCATGCTGGCATGTGATCACATTGGAGAAGCATGTAGAGCTGCTTTCTCAGACTACACTGCTGCTACCCACTTCAAAATGCACAGGACAAAGTGCACAGAAATGATTAATGGTGTTCTAGCACCATACTTTCTGAAAAAGTTGGTTGCAGATGTGGGTGACCAGCGTTTCAGCCTCCTCCTCGATGAGTCCACAGATGTAAGTGTTTCTAAGTACCTGGGGGTTGTGATAAGGTACTTTAGTGACACCAAGCAGACAATTGTATCAACATCTGGAGGGAGGAGATGCCAAATCTATAGCCCGTGCTGTTGTGGCTTTCCTCGAGAAGTGTTGTCTTAAAAAGGAGAAACTCCTGGGGATAGGGACTGACAATGCCTCTGTTAAAACAGGGATTAACAATGGGGTCCATAAAGTGCTGAAGGAGGAGTATGGCCTCAAATATCTGGTTGTTATTCGCTGTGTGTGCCACTCTCTGCAGCTTGCTGTAAGTCATGCTTCCAATGACACCATCCCCCGTAGTGTGGAGTACTTGGTACGAGAGACCTATAACTGGTTTTTAGTGTCTCCAAAGCGCAGGGAGGCCTACAAGGACATATATGAGACCATCAACTGTGGGGAGAAACCTTTACAGATAACTAAGGTGTGTGCCACACGTTGGCTCTCCATTGAACCCGCGGTTTCACGCATTTTGGACCAGTGGAAGGAGCTTAGGCTGCATTTCGCAGAGGGAGAGCAAGTAGATCCTCTTGAGCTACTTGACAGCTTGGTTAGCCTGATCAATGTTGATGTACTCAAAGGGCCAATAGATGGATACATCAGTCCCAAACCGTACCATGGTTACCTTTTTGAGTCAAAGGCAGCTGAGCTCCACCTTGCGCCTGAGGATGTCCGAAAGCGGTGTGTAGCCTTCATCTCCCTCACTAATGAGTTGAGGGTGAGACTGCCGGACAACATCGAAGCATTGCAGTACATGTCCGTTTTCAATGTGGAGGAAACTAAAACACAATAAGAGCCCCAGAGAAATAGAAAAAATAGCAAAGCTCCTTGGCTACTCCCCTGCAGAGATAAGACAATATTGTCCAGCAATGGTGTGCCACCCATCTTAGTAAATGGAATGAGACAAAAAACACACTGGGCTTCTGGAGTGAGATTTGGAAGTTCAGGGATGCAGCTGATATCAACCCGTTTCAAGAACTTGTCATGGCTGCTGTGTCTATGTTGTCCTTGCCACACTCGAATGCTGAAGTCGAGAGAGTATTCAGCCAGATGAGTGTGGTAAAGAGCAAACTTAGAAATCGGATGTCCTTACAGACCCTTAACTCCATCCTGTACATTCGATATGGATTGAAGCTGTCTAGTGAGGCTTGCTATGAGCACCAGCTGCCTGATAATGTTTTGCAGCTTTTTGGCACATCAGCTGCTTACTCATTTAAGTCAGCTCCCTCAGTTGCTGAACCTGCCATTAGGGCCAGACTAGTTAACATCATTTTGTCACATTGCCATTGACAATTTTTTCTATTGTCTCTTTTTGGTCCATTTAGATTGTATACAAAAAATATGTAAAAAATGTTATGGTTAAAAATGTTCATGTTTTACTGTGACTTGTTGTAGGCTTCTAAGTGGACCATAAGGTTAAAAACCAAACCAAACTTAAGAAAACAAAATAAAAATATAAATTCACTGGCGTAGTCTCAATTACCATTGCATCTTCAAAGCCATTCGCTCCTTGCACTCTTCTCACTGCCTCCAGATAGGAGACAAGCTGGACAGCCCTTGTTCTCGCCAGCTCTGTCTCCTTTACACTAACAGGGCAATCCGGGAACTCGGGCATTCATGTTCACCACCACAGTTGCAGCATATAACCTCAGCTGGCATATTATGTTTTTTCCGTCTGCATACACTTGATACATGCCCAGATCTTTTGAATTCATTACACTGGAGGGGCTTGTGTACAAAAGCTCTTAAAGGGTACATCATACAGCCTAGTTTTACATGAGAAGGGACAGTAATATGGATGCATTGCAGTCAGCAATGTTTTTTCTCGGTAGCTGTCCATAGTCCTGAGAAAGAGAGCGAGAGAGCGAGACAGAGAGAATGCGAGATTAGATGTAGTCTATTTAAATCTAAAACATTTAAAGTAAATAGGTGATAGATAATTGAGAAATCTTACAAATTAATGCGAGTGTATGATCAACGCTTACCTTTTATTCAAAGACAAGTTGACTCGCCTGGACTTCCTGGCAGCAAAAGCATGCACTGCTTGTTGGAGGTTGATTCGTGCTCAATTGACTCATGCTCAATTGATAGTGCTCAACTCGTGCTCAACTCGTGCTCAATTGATATAGTGGCGAGTCCATTGAGTCTCTCTTGATTCATAGTAGAGCGCAGGCGTTTTTGATGAGTTTGAGCCATAGTCTCTCTACTCCCTCCCCGATCGTCATCCTCCTATTTTTGTGGGCCCACCGAAAACTTTCGTTGCCCCTCATCTCTTGGGAAAATCCCCTCCTTATCCTGATGTGGCCCAGCATGCACTAACATATCCCGTAAAGAACCATTCATGTACACTACCGTTCAAAAGTTTGGGGTCACTTAGAAATGTCCTTGTTTTTGAAAGAAAAGCTAATATTTTGTTCATTAACACCAGTCTCAACAGGGAAGAGGCGACTCAGGGATGCTGGCCTTCTAGGCAGAGTCGCAAAGAAAAAGCTATTTAATGAAGCTGACAGTTGAGGACTTGTGAGGTGTCTGTTTCTCAAACTAGACACTAATGTACTTGTCCTCTTGCGCAGTTGTGCACTGGGGCCTCACACTCCTCTTTCTATTCTGGTTAAAGCCAGTTTGCGCTGTTCTGTGAAGGGAGTAGTACACAGCGTTGTACGAGATCTTCAGTTTCTTGGCAATTTCAAGCATGGAATAGCCTTCATTTCTCAGAACAAGAATAGACTGACGAGTTTCAGAAGAAAGTTTTGTTTCTGGCCATTTTGAGCATGTAATCAAACCCACAAATGCTGACGCTCCAGATACTAAACTAGTCTAAAGAAGGCCAGTTTTATTGCCTCTAATCAGCACAACAGTTTTCAGCTGTGCTAACTTAATTGCAAAAGGGTTTTCTAATGATCAATTAGACTTTTAAAATTATAAACTTGGATGAGCTAACACAACGTGCCATTGGAACACAGGAGTGATGGTTGCTGATAATGAGCCTTTGTACGCCTATGTAGATATTCCATAAAATATCTGCCGTTTCCAGCCACAATAGTCATGTACAACATTAACAATGTCAACACTGTATTTCTGAGCAATTTGATGTTATTTTAATGGACCAAAATGTTATTTCATCTGTACAAACAATAGTACGCAAGTATGAACACCATGGGACCACGCCGCAGTCATACCGCTCAGAAAGGAGACGCGTTCTGTCTCCTAGAGATTAACGTACTTTAGTGTGAAAAGTGCAAATCAATCCCAGAACAGCAGCAAAGGATCTTGTGAAGATGCTGGAGGAAACGGGTACAAAAGTATCTATATCCACAGTAAAACAAGTCCTATATCGACATAACCTGAAAGGCCGCTCAGCAAGGAAGAAGCCACTGCTCCAAAACCGCCATAAAAAAGCCAGACTACGGTTTGCAACTGCACATGGGGACAAAGATCGTACTTTTTGGAGAAATGTCCTCTGGTCTGATGAAACAAAAATAGAAGTGTTTGGCCATAATGACCATTGTAATGTTTGGAGGAAAAAAAGGGGGAGGCTTGCAAGCTGAAGAACACCATCCCAACCGTAAGCATGGAGGTGGCAGCATCATGTGGGGGTTCTTTGCTGCAGGAGGGATTGGTGCACTTCACAAAATGGCATCATGAGGAAGGAAAATTATGTGGAAAATTATATATTGAAGCAACATCTCAAGACATCAGTCAGGAAGTTAAAGCGTGGTCGCAAATGGGTCTTCCAAATGGACAATGACCCCATGCATACTTCCAAAGTTGTGGCAAAATGGCTAAAGGACAACAAAGTCAAGGTATTGGAATGGCCATCACAAAGCACTGACCTCAATCCTATAGAAAATTAGTGGGCAGAACAAAAGCTTGTGCGAGCATGCAGTACCAAAAAGCATGTTAACTACTTTTTATCTTTTTTTATAACACAGAAAAATAAAAGTATAAATTCAAGCATTAAAGAGAAAACAGTGTCTGCATTTTTCTTTTTACACATTCCTTTCCCACGTATAACGGCTACCCACATATAACGGCAGGTAGCCGTTATATGGGCGGCAGGTAGCCCAGTGGTTAGAGTGTTGGGCCTATAACCGAAAGGTTGCTGGATCGAATCCCCGAGCTGACAAGGTAAAAATCTGTCGTTCTGCCCCTGAACAAGGCAGTTAACCCACTGTTCCTAGGCAGTCATTGAAAATAAGAATTTGTTCTTAACTGACTTGCCTAGTAAAATAAAGGTAAAAAAATAAAAAATAAAAATAACTGAATGAGAAACAAACAAAAAAAACTAACAGCAACAACAGAGCAGCATGTTGACTACTTGAACATCAATTTCTCTCCTTTCTGGCCAGCAAATTTCTCAATGACTCTGATTAAAGTCAGTCATCTCAGTAACAAGTCTCTTTTCCATGGACAGCAATGCCAGTGCATTCAGCCTCTCCTGGTTCATGGTGTTTCTGAGAAAAGGTTTTATTCTTTTCAAGGTTGAGAAGCACCTCTCAGCTTCAGCTGTTGTCATGGGTGTGGTAATGAGAACTTTTAGTCACCTCTTCGTTGTGCCTTCTAATGCCAATCCTGTAGCCTTCATCTAGTTGTTCAGCAATGCTAACTCTGCCCAAAAACGTTAGTTTCAAGCTATTATCAAGATGGCTGCGGCTACTGTCATGACGTTTGCATTTTTCAGATAGATGTTTGAGGTCTCTTACCCCCGTTGTTGTCCACAAAACTTCAGTATCGACACTTTGGTTTAACTGCTGCCATTTCTCTCTACGAAAGTGATCAGCCTAGCAAGGTTTTGGCGGACTCGGAGTGACGGTGTCGCCCGCGCACTCGCAGAAGTGGCCAAGAGCGTAAGGTTGAATGACAGGTGACGAGAACCAATCAGATTGGATAAAATAACATGCAGCGACCTGCGCCCGGGGGAGGATCTTTAAGAAACCAATTAGAGACCAGCTTCAGGTCACATGCTGCCCGAAGATTTATGGACTCAGACATCCATTTGTCCGGCGTCCCTCGCCCATGAAACATATTGAAAAACATAAAATACTAAAATAGTTAACCGATTAAAGACAGTTTTTATTAAATTCTGAGGCTCTTACTACCAGCCGGCACATCGTATGAGTAATCTATTTTATTTCATTTTTGTATACATGTACATTTCTGGAATTTTGATGGGGGCGGCGCCCCAGCGCCCTCCATTGAGAAGCCGCTACTGGCCAAAACTCATGAATGCAACTGTTTATGTCAAATTGTTTTGAGTTTTAGTTGTAGCCTTGGTTGTCCTGAAAAGAAAATGGTAAAAATACTTTGCGAGGCTAAATATAACTGGACACGCAGATAAATTAAAGACAGATAAATGAAAACTATTTTTGTTGCGGTCACAAGACTGATAGGGTTATTAGCCTTTTTTCTGCTCTGACATTTATGGAGATAGCCTCATTAAAAAGCGCCAAACTGTCACGAGTGGGTGTAGAGAGAGACCAAGGAGCAGCGCAGCGATAGTTCGACATCGTTTATTAAATGATAAACGTCACAAACTATATAAACAAAAGGCAATGCACAAGAACGGCAAACACACTTACTGTGACATGACTGGAGAATATAATGACCCACACACAGGTGGCTGTGAGTGGTGCCTAAATGCAATCCCCAATCAGAGACAACCCTGTACAGCTGTCTCTGATTGAGGATAATACCTCCCCTAGTTAGGGTGTGAGGGCTCGACTGTGGTTCTACCACTTCCCTTATTGGGAGTAAGGTCTAACCACAGCCAAACCCTCACACAAACTACTACACAAGAGGATTCACCACTGGCACAGTATAGTACAGATTGTCCTTGCTTTAAAAGTGCTCCATTTTATCTTAGATCGTGTTCTATCTTTTTCATCGTTGCCTGCACACACTCTCTCAGATGAAAATCCAATTGATAGAATGTGACAGGAGGTCAATTTAGCCTGTCTTTAATGATGAGGAATTGGCCATGTTTTCAAAGGCTTTTCCTGAGTCTGTCTTACATGAGCCCTATGCAGACAATTGCAGTTGGATAACAAGTAACTCATTGTTTTTTTTTTTTTTCACCTTTATTTAACCAGGTAGGTCAGTTGAGAACAAGTTCTCATTTACAACTGCGACCTGGCCAAGACAAAGCAAAGCAGTGCGACAAATAACAACACAGAGTTACACATTAAACAAACAGTCAAAAACACAATAGAAAAATCTGTGCAAAATGTAGTGCAAAAATGCAGTAAGGTTAGGAGGTAGGACAATAAATAGACTATAGTGGTGAAATAAATTACAGAATTATCATCATTAACACAGGAATGAAGGATGTGCAAATTATGATGTGCAAATAGAGATACTGGAGTGCAAGATTAGTGAAAATAAACAAAAATAAATATGGGGATGAGGTAGTAGTGTGGGCTATTTACAGAAGGGCTATATACAGGTGCAGTGATCGATAAGCAGCTTTGACAACTGATGCTTAAAGTTATTGAGGGAGATAGGAACCTCTAGCTTCAATGATTTTTGCAATTCGTTCCAGTCATTGGCAGCAGCGAACTGGAAGGAATGGCGACCAAAGGAGGTGTTGGCTTTGGGGGTGACCAGTGAGATATACCTGCTGGAGCGCATGCTACGGGTGGGTGTTGCTATAGTGACCAGTGAGCTGAGATAGGGCGGGGATTTACCTAATAAAGACTTATAGATGACCTGGAGCCAGTGGGTTTGGCGACAAATATATAATGAAGGCCAGCCAACGAGAGCATACAGGTCGCAGTGATGGGTAGTGTATGGGGCTTTGGTGACAAAACGGATGGCACTGTGATAGACTACATCCAATTTGCTAAGTAGAGTATTGGAGGCTAGTTTGTAAATGACATTGCCTAAATCAAGGATCGGTAGGATAGTCAGTTTTACAAGGGCATGTTTGGCAGCATGAGTGAAGGAGGCTCTGTTGCGAAATAGGAAGCCAATTCTGGATTTAATTTTGGATTGGAGATGGTTGATGTGAGTCTGGAAGTTGAGTTTATAGTCTAACCAGATGCCTAGGTATTTGTAGGTGTCCACGTATTCTAATTTGGATCCGTTGAGAGTAGTGATGATAGTCCGGTGGACGGGTGCTGGCAGCGTTCGATAGAAAAGCATGCACTTAGTTTTACTAGCGTTTAAGAGCAGTTGGAGGCCACGGAAGGAGTGTTGTATGGCATTGAAGCTTGATTGAAGGTTAGTAAACACAGTATCCAAAGAGGGGCCAGATGTATACAGAATGGTGTCATCTGCGTAGAGATGGATCAGAGAGTCACCAGCAGCGAGAGCGACATCGTTGATGTATATAGAGAAAAGGGTTGGCCCAAGAATTGAACCCTGTGGCACCCCCATAGAGACTGCCAGAGGATCGGACAATAGGCCCTCCGATTTGACACACTGAACTCTGTCTGCAAAGTAGTTAGCGAACCAGGCAAGGCAGTCACTTGAGAAACCAAGGCTGTTGAGTCTGCCAATAAGAATGCGGTGATTGACAGAGTCGAAAGCCTTGGCCAGGTCGATGAAAACGGCTGCACAGTACTGTCTTTTATCGATGGCGGTTATGATATCGTTCAGTACTTTGAGCGTAGCTGAGGTGCACCCATGACCAGCTCGGAAACCAGATTGCATAGCAGAGAAGGTACGGTGGGATTCGAAGTGGTCAGTTATCTGTTTGTTAACTTGGCTTTCGAAAACTTTAGAAAGGCAGGGCAGGATGGATATTGGTCTATAACAGTTTGGGTCTAGAGTGTCTCCTCCTTTGAAGAGGGGGATGACCGCGGCAGCTTTCCAATCTCTAGGGATCTCAGACGATACGAAAGAGAGGTTGAACAGGCTAGTGATAGGTGTTGCAACAATTTTGGCTGATAATTTCAGAAAGAGAGGGTCCAGATTATCTAGCCCAGCAGATTTGTAGGGGTCCAGATTTAGCAGCTCTTTCAGAACATCAGCCGTCTGGATTTGGGTGAAGGAGAAGCGGGGGGGGCTTGGGCAAGTAGCTGCCGGGGGTGCAGAGCTGTTGGCTAGGGTAGGGGTAGCCAGGTGGAAAGCATGGCCAGCTGTAGCAAAATGCTTATTGAAATTTTCGATAATCGTGGATTTATCGGTAGTAACAGTGTCTCCGAGCCTCAATGCAGTGGGCAACTGGGAGGAGGTGCTCTTATTCTCCATGGACTTTACAGTGTCCCAGAACTTTTTGGAGTTAGTACTACAGGAAGCAAATTTCTGTTTGAAAAAGCTGGCCTTTGCTTTTCTAACTGACTGTGTGTACTTGTTCCTGACTTCCCTGAATAGCTGCATATCGCGGGGGCTATTCGATGCTAATGCAGTGCGCCACAGGATGTTTTTGTGTTGGTCTAGTGCAGTCAAGTCTGGGGTGAACCAAGGGCTATATCTATTCTTAGTTCTACGTTTTTTGAAAGGGGCATGCTTATTTAGGATGGTGAGGAAAGCACTTTTAAAGAACAACCAGGCGTCCTCTACTAACGGGATGAGGTCAATATCCTTCCAGGATACCTGGGCCAGATCGAATAGAAAGGCCTGCTCGCAAAAGTGTTTTAGGGAGCGTTTGACAGTGATAAGGGGTGGTCGTTTGACCGCTGACCCATTGCGAACACAGGCGATGAGGCAGTGATCGCTGAGATCCTGGTTGAAAACAGAGGAGGTGTATTTGGAGGGCAAGTTAGTCAGGATGATATCAATAATGGTACCCATGTTTACAGATTTAGGGTTGTACCTGGTGGGTTCCGGGGTGTTAAACATATCCCAGTTTAAATCACCTAACAGTACAAACTCTGAAGATAGATGGGGGGCAATCAATTCACATATGGTGTCCAGGGCACAGCTGGGGGCTGAGGGGGGTCTGTAACAGGTGGCAACAGTGAGAGACTTATTTCTGGATAGGTGGATTTTTAAGAGTAGAAGCTCAAACTGTTTGGGCACAGACCTGGACAGTATGACAGAACTCTGCAGGTTATCTCTGCAGTAGATTGCAACTCCGCCACCTTTGGCAGTTCTATCTTGACGGGAAATGTTGTAGTTGGGGATGGAAATTTCCGAATTTTTGGTGGCCTTCCTAAGCCAGGATTCAGACACAGCTAGGACATCCGGGTTGGCGGAGTGTGCTAATGCAGTGAATAAATCAAACTTAGGGAGGAGGCTTCTAATGTTAACATGCATGAAACCAAGGCTTTTACGGTTACAGAAATCAACAAATGAGAGCGCCTGGGGAATAGGTGTAGTACTGGGGGTTACAGGACCTGGGTTTACCTCTACATCACCGGAGGAACAGAGGAGTAATAGAATCAGTATTCGACTAAGGGCTTTAAGAACAGGACGTCTAGTACGTTGGGTACATAGAATAAAAGGAGCAGATTTCTGGGCGTGGTGGAATAGATTCAGGGCATAATTTATAGACAGGGGTATAGTAGGATGTGAGTTCAGTGGAGGTAAACCTAGGCGTTGGGTAATGAAGAGAGAGGTTGCATCTCTGGAGACACCAGTTAAGCCAGGTGAGGTCTCCGCATGTGTGGGGGGAGGGACAAAAGAGCTATCAGAGGCCAGTTGAGCAGGACTGGGGGCTCTACAATGAAATAAAACAATAATAGCTAACCTAAACAACAAAAGACAAGGCATATTTAAATAAGAAAGGGGCAAAAAAATAAAATAAATAAAATGACAGTTAATTAAGAGTTGAGTCTTCACATAGTACACCTCCTCTCTTATGTATAAAATAGGCTAGATCTATTACTTACTCCATATTTAGTCACAGCTTACAACATGTTAAGGATAGCTTCAGACATCTCAAACGTACAATCTCTGGGTTTCTCATCCAAAGCAAGTCAGACTTTGGGCAACAGGGACAGAGGGACAACACAGACCTAAAGTATGCCTAGGGGACAGTAGGGACACTGTGCTCTTTAGTGTCAATATCACATTTACGCAAGTATTGAAACCCTTTACTTAAAAATGTCTAAAGCTGTTTTTGCTTTGTAATTATGGGGTGTTGTGTGTAGATTGACTGTAATATAATCTGTTAATATAACGGTTTCAATAAATGTATCTTAAAAATTGCCGTTTTTTTTATTGACTGAATATACTGTATATGGGGCAATTAGGATTCATTATCTGTAATTGTTATTTTTTGTATTTTTGTACTTAAACTTTATTTAACTAGGCAAGTCAGTTAAGACAAATTCTTATTTACAATGACGGCCTACCCTGGCCAAACCTAGACAACGCTGGGCCAATTGTGTGCCACCCTTTGGGACTTCCAATTACGACTGGATGTGATAAAGCCTGGATTCGAACCAGGGACTGTGCTGACGCCTTTTGCACTGAGATGCAGTGCCTTAGACCACTGCGCCACTAAATTAGGCATTGTTGCGCATTGTTGGCATGTATTCTGAACAAAAATATAAACGCAACATGTAAAGTGTGGGTCCCATGTTTCATGAGCGGAAATAAAAAAGACCCCAGAAATGTTCCGCCTCCGTCATTTTATAGAATTTGGCATTACGTCCAACCGGCCTCACAACCACAGACCACGTGCAACCACGCCAGCTCAGGACCTCCACATCTAGCTTCTTCACCAGCTGATGAAACTGTAGTATTACAGACAGAGTATTTCTGTCTGTAATAAAGCCTTTTTGTGGGGGGAAACTAATTCTGATTGTCTGAGCTTGGCTCCCAAGTGGGTGGACCTGGCCTATCATGGCTGCGCCCCTGCCCAGTCATATGAAATCCATAGATTAGGATCTAAGGAATTTATTTAAATTGACTGGGCTACAGAACAAACTTAACCACCCCAGTCAAATCTTTCCTGAAGAATTCTAAACAACCTGCCGTTCCTTATCACAGCAGGAGCTAAATATATACACTGGGGGCCAAAAGTTTGGAACATTACTCATTCAAGGGTTTTTCTTTGACCGCAGTGAAGCTGGTTGAGAGAATGCCATGAGCGTGCAAAGCTTTCATCAAGGCAAAGGCTGGCTATTTTGAAGAATCTCAAATATATTTTGGTTACTACAGGATGCCACATGTGTTATGTCATAGTTTTGATGTCTTCACTTTTATTCTACAATGTAAAAAATTGTGCAAATAAAGAAAAACCCTTGAATGAGTAATATTCCAAACTTCTGGCCCCCAGTATGTGTGTGTGTATATATATATATATATATATATATATATATATATATATATATATATATATATATATACAGCGGGTGAAATAAGTATTGAACACGTCACCATTTTTCTCAGTAAATATATTTCAAAATGTGCTATTGACATGAAATGTTCACCAGATGTTGGTAACAACCCAAGTAATCCATACATACAAAGAAACCAAAACAAATAAGTTCAGAAATTAAGTTATGTGTAATAATGTGAAATGACACAGGGAAAAAGTATTGAACACATGAAGAAAGGGAGGTGCAAAAAGGCATGGAAAGCCAAGACAACAGCTGAAAACTATCAGTAATTAAAAAGCAATCCAGCCCCCTGTCAGTGCAAATTAATATCAGCTGGTTCAGTCCCAACTGAAGGCCTAGTGAAATACTGGGAGAATATAGTGTGGTCAGATGAGAGCAAAATTGAACTGTTTGGATGTCATAATACACACCATGTTTGGAGGAGAAATGGCACTGCACATCACCCTAAAAACAGCATAACAACAGTGAAGTTTGGAGGTGGGAACATCATGGTGTGGGGCTGCTTTTCAGCAAATGGTACTGGCAAACTTCACATAACTTCACATAATTGAAGGAAGGATGAATGAGTCATGTAGTACCCACATAAGGCCACAGGGAGGAGCGAGAGAGCTATAAACCCATACTGGTTTTTGCCCTAAAAACCCTAACCCTAGGTATAACCTATTTTAGCCCTAACCCTTATTTGTAACACAATGCACCTATAGCTGTAATGGTCACCATTTTTCTAACCCTAACCCCGATTGACATCAAATAACTTGCAGCCAAAGACTATATGTGCTATGATTTTCTAAAATGGTTACTCTTTACACACACACACACAATTAATGTAAGAGGAAAATACGTTTCTCGACCAGAGGTGACTGAATTAATGTTCAGGATTATTGCTAATAGTTATTGAATTAGTAATAAAGTGTAATTTCAAAACATGAGCATGAAAATAGATAGTCATAGTAATTCACAGTAATCTGTTAAAATGCTGTTTCAGTCCTTCCTCTTGCGTTAGCGCGGGAGTTTTTCTGTGCGGGGTAAGGGATGAAGGAGATGGGGGGCTTTCAGATATAGTGTGCAGTCAATAGCCGACTGGCCCGGGGCATTCGCTTTGCATACTGTAGGGTGTATAGAATAGCCGTACCAGTCGCCATATTACACTTCAACCCGACAATCGGGATGTGGTCTACCGTCAATTTTACTCCAATGGGAAAGTTTTGTTAAATTGCTATACAAGTTGGTTATATTGCATGCTACTGGCATGGCTAATTAAATGCATGCACTTGCGTGCAGTCTGTTTCGACTCGAGCAAATAAAATGCATGTATCTGATTGGCTACCGTTCCCGGGCGGGAAACTTCCCTTGACGTGCCCTCTGGTTCTTGCTTCTTGCGATCCTTGGGACGTCCCTATCCGTTGAATGTGAGAGTTAATGTTAAAGGGACTGACAAAAAAGAAAAACGATTTATTTACATGGGTGATATTCTCTGCTAAAGTAACACTTAGACACGGACACAAAAAAATAGCTGTTTTTTTTTAAATATAAATCGGGTAACTCTTAAAAGAGCTTTTGCTTTGCTTGAGCAGTTCGTTTTGGTGCTGCCTGCCTGCCTGCCATGTCATCAAAGGGGTAGATCTGTGAATAATTTCACATAGAGGCCTAGCTTACATGCCGGTCTATTTCGCCAAATATCTCTCAATGTGTATATTTTAAAATCAGGAGAATCTCCTCTTTGTAATGATGTAAGTCTGGTCAGCGAGCTCGGTTGTCATCAAATTCTAGCTGCAAAATACTTTTTGCCCTTGGAACCCTGAGCTCCGCCCATTGTTTCCCTATGGAGAGGCATGCCAGTCTATTTCGCCAAATATCTCTCAATGTGTATATTTAGATTTTTTTAAGCCCTTTTAAAAATCAGGAGAATATCTTCTTTGTAATTAGGTAAATCTGGGCAGCGAGCTCGGTTGTTATCGATCACTAGAACAGAAAGTCAAAAGTTAACAACCGAGCAAAATGAAAACAGTTGACACCATCGAGATGCGGTTGTTTACTTCCTACACCAGTTTTTTTTTCTTCAGTTTCGTCCTAAAATCAGATTGTAGTGGTAAAATAAAAAGCGATACATGTTTTTGTGCCATTTTGGGGAATTGGAATTCTAACACCTTGGGCAAACCGCACGCGTACGTCAGTCCGAGCGCAAATTGATTTTACACCTCCCCCCTTTGGGACTTTATATGGTGATTGGCCAATGAGGAGATGGGAGAGGCAGGACTTGTAGCACGTTTTGCGTCGCAAATAGAACACACTTCTATTTTAGCGCCTGGCAACGCAGACTCTCGTTGGCGAGCGCGAGGAGTGTGGGTTCAATAATTTTATAACATGTATGTCTACATTTATTTTGCAAGGTTCGCGTGTGGGCAGCGTGTAAGCATCAGCCTAGCCAACGTTCTTTAGCCGGTTTTCAGCCTTGGGTGAATTTTGACGCATTGTATTGTCCAGCCTATACCTATGTCTAATGCCGCTTTCACGTGCTAGTCGGACACTGACATTTATCCAATTGCTAACTGATTGAACGCGGCACGTATATAACTAAAACCATTTAGCAAGTGACATTTCCGCGTTTCCTAGTTCCGACTAGCATGTGAACTCTGCATATGCTCTGCACTCGGGAGATTACGTGGAAAAATGGCAATAGCGCTCAGACAATGGAAGAGACCAAATGGACTAAAAAAATAAACCAGGAGCGATATAGCCACTGTAGTACAGATGTTTTCCTGTCCGGTTTTACTAAGCTACAAGTAGGAATGGTTGGTGAGCTTCTCAGGATACTGTAAAGGAACTGGGTATCCAACATAGTATGATGTCTGTGTGAATAATTATGTCTTCAAATATCATAACACACTGACCTACACAACATGACCAAAAGCATGTGGACACCTGCTCGTCGAACATCTCATGCCAACATTTCTGAGTTAGGCGGCAGGTAGCCTAGTGGTTAAAAGCGTTGGGCCAGTAACTGGAAGGTCAGTGGTTAAAATCCCTGAGCAGAATAGGTGAATAATTTGTTGATGTACCCCTGAGAAAGGCACTTAACACTAATTGCCCCCTGTAAATCACTCTGGATAAGAGTGTCCGCTAAATGATTAGTAATGGAATGTAACAAAAATATATACAATGGGCATTAATATGAGTTGGTCCCCCTTTGCTGCTATAGAAGCCTCCACTCTTCTGGCAAGGCTTTCTACTAGATGTTGGGACTTGCTTCCATTCAGCCACAAGAGCATTAGTGAGGTCAGGCACTGATGTTAGGCGATTAGGATGTATTTTTTAAACTTTCATTTAACAAGGCTTTAATTAATCCCAATGGGGTTGAGGTCAGGGCTCTGTGCAGGCCAGACAAGCTCTTCCACAGCAATCTTGACAAACCATTTCTGTATGGACCTCGCTTTGTGCACAGGGCATTGTCATGCCGAAACAGGAAAGGTCCTTCCCCAAACTGTTGCAACAAGTTGGAAGCAAAGAATGCTCTAGAATGTCATTGCATGCTGTAGCGTTAACGTTAAGCCTAAACCACAGCCCCAGACCATTATTCCTCCTCCATCCAACTTTATAGATGGCACTATACAGTCGTGCAGGTAGCGTTCTCTGGGCAACCCAGATTTGTACACCGGATTGCCAGATGGTGAAGTGTGATTCATCACTCCAGAGAACGCATTCCACTGCATCAGATACCATTGGCAGCGAGCTTTACACCACTCCAGCCAGGCTCTTCGCATTGCGTATTGTGATCTTAGTCTTGTGTGCGGCTGCTCGGCAATGGAAACCCATTTCATGAAGCTTCTGACAAACAGTTAATGTGCTGACGTTGCTTCCAGAGGCAGTTTGGATTTCGGTAGTGAGTGTTGCAGTCGAGGACTGACAATTTTTACGCAATAAGCGCTTCAGCACTCAACGGTCCAGTTCTGTAAGCTTGTGTGGCCTACCACTTCGTGGCTGAGCTGTTGTTGCTACTACACATTTCCACTTCACAATAACAGCACTTACAGTTGACTGGGGCAGCTCTATTCTATGACGGTGCCAAATTGAAAGTCACTGAGCTCTTCAGTAAGTCCATTCGACTGCCAATGTTTTCCTATGGAGATTGCATGTCTGTCTGCTCGATTTTATACACCGGTCAGCAACGGTGTATATAGTATATAGTGTTTGTTCAAAGCTGTCTTCTAGCCTACTCTTCCTCATCAGGAGGGACATGGACCCTATTAATCAGGTGTGTTTAAGCAGGGAGGGAACAAAAGCCAGTGACTCTCCAGAAGGGGATGGCAACTCTTGCCCCAGGTCCCATGCAGAAGGAACAGAGTGGAGTCATTCATAAAATTAACAATGAAGTAGAATATGTTGATTTTATCATATCATTTTATCATAGATTTTAAAAGCACAGTGGTGAAATATGAGGAATTACATGAATACAGAGACAGTATTACATGATCACACAGTAAAGGCACTGGGATAGGCACTCATCTAGCTTTCCATATTGTCCACAACTTTTCCCTGCATGCATTTGGCCCCATATACATGGATAATGCATAAATACAATAATAAGGCCTTTTACCAAGCATTTTGGTTAGTGATGACAAGTACTGTATACACATCGTTTCCAGTAGTCTATATGGAATTGATAACCATGACAAAGTCTAACAAGTATAGCTGTAAATGTAACACAGATTAAATGTTGATATGTTAATAACAACCAATACATTGAGATACATAAGTGTCAGTAAAAGACAGTAGGCTAATATAGGGTAAGATATTGATAATTAGTCTTGCTCAGACCGGTACAGTTGCTAGCTCCACCAGTTTGCTTGGAGGAGGGGACTAGGAGCAGGAAGGGTTGCATGTATATCTGACCCCAGGTAGAGTAGCAGGCGTGTGGGGACAGGGAGAGGACAGGCAGGGTGAACCTCTCAGAGCCCCATGGTGTTTTTCTGCACCTGGCAACCCAGAAGGTTGTTTCCAGCCCGGACACACTCGGACACACTGGCCGCTGAAACACACAACATCACCAAGACAGGTATCATTATACTGTGGCATCATGGTGGCAAGGGTGGGCAAAATGTATCTTCAACACTTGTTTGATACCACCAACATTGTATTGTGAATGATTATATTCAAAATACAAATATATTTGTCATTTAAGTAACATGGTGGATCCCTACTAGGAAATTGCTTTCACCTGAACAATTTATTTTCAATCAGGGCAAATGAAGGACAAGAGTTGCCAGGACTATGAGAGTAATCTATAGCTACCTTTCTGAGCCTGGATCCATGATACTGCCTTCATGGCCAGAAACTGCCACTCCTCCTGAGCCTCCATCTTGAAACCATAGAGCCATACCAGGGCTAGAACCGTGGCCCACACCTCCTGGTCCACCTGGAGGTGAGAGTGAGTGAGTGAGGATGGGAGAGAGAGAGAGATAGAGTGGGGGGAGGGAAAGAGAGAGAGATAGAAACAGAAGATAAGGACGCTGAGACATGGGTATCATGGGGACATTCAATTCAATGGTCATCATGCTTTTGTCCAGAGCTGATGGTGTTTCTATAGAGCACACGTGCAGATACTCTGTGTGAGTGCATCATCTTGCAGCACCCTCATAATATATATAGATATATAATATTATTGCTGCATCTCAGTTCATTTCTGTGGACCCACCTGTGCAGGCTTTGGCTTGGCCACCTCCTCCTCCGTCTTCCCCAGCACCTCAGCCAACGCTGCCTCCAGGACCCAGGAACCAGAGGCCTTCTGAAGGGAGATCAGCTGGAGGAGAGGGTCCCTCACAGACTCAGAGGCTGGGGCTAGAGAGTCAACGTCTAATGGGATGGTACAACAAATGGTTAGAATGGTTACAAATGATCTAAAGTATTACATACCTAATACCTTAACTGTGCTTGAGTAATACAATCACAATAAATATAAAATTTTGGGGACCATCAAATAGTATTCCAACTCCCATGTGAATAACAGGTATTTGGAATTAGGTTAACACAGACATTAACCCTTAAAATCACCTTAATAATTGGCGCCGCCCTGTGTGGTCGCCTGTTAAGCAGCTTCAATTGTTTGTGCGTTAATTGTTGTTTTAGTATGTTTTTCGTGAGTTTTTTTTGCAAAAGTTGAACTATAATAGTTCAGGATTATGGAGTGCTACTTTTTTAACGAAGGTTTTAGCGGTCCTTTTTATCACTGAGGCACTTTTTATTTCTCTCAGCGCCCGTTCACGCGAGTCCTCAATTATTTACAACTGAGCCCAGCTCCTGGATTTAGCACACGCAGCGCTATTGCACTCCAGGGAAAAGTTTGATATTCCGGATGAGTTGAAAAGGCGACTGTGTGGATGCAGGGCAGGTCGGAAGTGTAAGGCAAAGCTGAGTAAGTACAAGCCGGCTATACCGCCTATCATTATGGGCAACGTGAGATCTCTACATAACAAGGTGGATGAGCTTGAGGGGCTGGTCCATGGACAAAGAGACTACCGGGAAGCTAGCCTATTATGCTTTACAGAAACATGGCTAAATGATAACATCCCCATAGAGAATGTAACTATCTGCGGTTTCCAGACCATCAGAGCGGACAGGGATAGAGTTTCTTCTGGTAAGAGCAAGGGAGGGGGGCTGGCTTTATTAGTTGTGTACAGTCATGGTCAAACGTTTTGAGAATGACACAAGTATTGGTCTCCACAAAGTTTGCTGCTTCGGTGTTCTTAGATCTTTATGTCAGTAGTTACTATGGTACACTGAAGTATAATTACAAGTATTCCATAAGTGTCAAAGGCTTTCATTGACAATGACATTCAGTCTATGCAAAGAGTCAATATTTGCATAATATTGTTGACCCTTTTTTTTCAAGACCTCTGCAATCTGCCCTGGCATGCTGTCAATTAACTTCTGGGCCACATCCTGACTGATGGCAGGCCATTCTTGCCTAATCAATGCTTGGAGTTTGTCAGAAGTTGTGGGTTTTTGTTTGTCCACCGCCTCTTGAGGATCGACCACAAGTTCTCAATGGGATTAAGGTCTGGGGAGTTTCCTGGCCATGGACCCAAAATGTCGATGTTTTGTTCCCCGAGCCACTTAGTTATCACTTTTGCCTTATGGCAAGGTGCTCCATCATGCTGGAAAAGGCATTGGTCGTCACCAAACTCTTGGATGGTTGGGAGAAGTTGCTCTCGGAGGATGTGTTGGTACTATTCTTTATTCAAGGCTGTGTTCTTAGGCAAAATTGTGAGTGAGCCCACTCCCTTGGCTGAAAAGCAAACGCACACATGAATGGTCTCAGGATGCTTTACTGTTGGCATGACACAGGACTGATGGTAGCGCTCACCTTGTCTTCTCCGGACAAGGTGTTTTCCGGATGGCCCAAACAATCGAAAGGGGATTCATCAGAGAAAAAGACTCTACCCCAGTCCTCAGCAGTCCAATCCCTGTACCTTTTGCAGAATATCAGTCTGTCCTTGATGTTTTTCCTGGAGAGAAGTGGCTTCTTTGCTGCCCTTCTTGACACCAGGCCATCCTCCAAAAGTCTTGGCCTCACTGTGCGTGCAGATGCACTCACACCTGCCTGCTGCCATTCCTGAGCAAGCTCTGCACTGGTGGTGCCCCGATCCCGCAGCTGAATCAACTTTAGGAGAAGGTCCTGGCGCTTGCTGGACTTTCTTGGGCGCCCTGACGCCTTCTTCACAACAATTGAATCGCTCTTCTTGAATCTTACTAGCAGCAATATCCTTGCCTGTGAAGCCCTTTTTGTGCAAAGCATTGATGACGGCACGTGTTTCCTTGAAGGTAACCATGGTTGACAGAGGAAGAACAATGATTTCAAGCACCACACTCCTTTTAAAGCTTCCAGTCTGTTATTCTGACTCAATCAGCATGACAGAGTGATCTCCAGCCTTGTCCTCGTCAACACTCTCACCTGTGTTAACGAGACAATCACTGACATGATGGCAGCTGATCCTTTTGTGGCAGGGCTGAATTGCAGTGGAAAATATTTTTCATTTTCCTGGCAAAGAGGGACTGCAATTAATTGCAATTCATCTGATCACTCTTCATGACATTCTGGAGTATATGCAAATTGCCATCATCAACACTAAGGCAGCAAACTTTGTGGAGACCAATACTTGTGTCATTCTCAAAACATTTGTTGCAGATTGCTGAGGGGAAGAAAATGACAAGCTGAGGCAGAGCCAGGTGAGAGAGGTGTGGAAGGTTATTAGAAATATCACTGGCTTCAAAAAGTCAAACAGTGGGCAGACGGAGGGGACCCAGGACAGAGCCAACACTCTGTAACAATGTATAGTCTACATATTCAGCCATTAACCCATACTATGCAGTGTCTTTTTATAGCTTTTTGCACTCCAGACTTCTTGTATTGTTATACTTTTTCATACTGCCGCACTACGTATCATGTATCGTGTATCTGTCTTTTGTGTATTTTCGTTCAGGCATTTTGCACCTGCCCTGTGTTTTTTTGTAGCTGCTTGACAAAGACATTTCCCCTCGGGGATCAATAAAGTATCTACAGTGGGGAGAACAAGTATTTGATACACTGCCGATTTTGCAGGTTTTCCTACTTACAAAGCATGTAGAGGTCTGTCATTTTTATCATAGGTACACTTCAACTGTGAGAAACGGAATCTAAAACAAAAATCCAGAAAATCACATTGTATGATTTTTAAGTAATTAATTTGCATTTTATTGCATGACATAAGTATTTGATCACCTACCAACCAGTAAGAATTCCGGCTCTCACAGACCTGTTAATTTTTCTTTAAGAAGCCCTCCTGTTCTCCACTCATTACCTGTATTAACTGCACCTGTTTGAACTCGTTACCTGTATAAAAGACACCTGTCCACACACACAATCAAACAGACTCCAACCTCTCCACAATGGCCAAGGCCAGAGAGCTGTGTAAGGGCATCAGGGATAAAATTGTAGACCTGCACAAGGCTGGGATGGGCTACAGGACAATAGGCAAGCAGCTTGGTGAGAAGGCAACAACTGTTGGCGCAATTATTAGAAAATGGAAGAAGTTCAAGATGACGGTCAATCTCCCTCGGTCTGGGGCACCATGCAAGATCTCACCTCGTGGGGCATCAATGATCATGAGGAAGGTGAGGGATCAGCCCAGAACTACACGGCAGGACTTGGTCAATGACCTGAAGAGAGCTGGGACCACAGTCTCAAAGAAAACCATTAGTAACTGTCAGGCTCTGGCCATAGAGAAGCAATAGGCTTCTCTATGTAGGTATGGTCAGAGTCTGACAGTGTCGTTCTTTTCTGTTTCTTCGTGGGTTTTGGGTGGATCTCTAATTAGAGGCAGCTGCTACCCGTTGTCTCTAATTAGGGATCCAATATATGTTGAGTCTGTCCCTCACGCGGGTGTGGGTCGTTATCGGTATATGTCGTATATTTCGCATGTCACGGTGGAAAGTAAGTGTTGTTGATTTTTACGTCTGTTCGTTCGTGTTGTGTTTAGGCGAACGTGACGTTAGTCTATTCGTGTTTGTTTTTGTTCTGTAGTTCGTCATTTGAGTTTTGTTATACATAGTAGAGAAAATAAAATGTCGAACTACTATCCCTGCGCTGCGCCTTGGTCATTCCCACACCCACATCGTGACAGTAACACACTACGCCGTCATGGATTAAAATCCTGCAGCGCACGCAAGGTCCCCCTGCTCAAGCCAGCGCATGTCCAGGCCCATCTGAAGTTTGCCAATGACCATCTGGATGATCCAGAGGAGGAATGGGAGAAGGTCATGTGGTCTGATGAGACAAAAATAGAGCTTTTTGGTCTAAACTCCACTCGCTGTGTTTGGAGGAAGAAGAAGGATGAGTACAACCCCAAGAACACCATCCCAACCGTGAAGCATGGAGGTGGAAACATCATTCTTTGGGGATGCTTTTCTGCAAAGGGGACAGGATGACTGCACCGTATTGAGGGGAGGATGGATGGGGCCATGTATCGCGAGATCTTGGCCAACAACCTCCTTCCCTCAGTAAGAGCATTGAAGATGGTTCGTGGCTGGGTCTTCCAGCATGACAACGACCCGAAACACACAGCCAGGGAAACTAAGGAGTGGCTCCGTAAGAACCATCTCAAGGTCCTGGAGCCTAACCAGTCTTCAGACCTGAACCCAATAGAAAATCTTTGGAGGGAGCTGAAAGTCCGTATTGCCCAGCGACAGCCCCGAAACCTGAAGGATCTGTATGGAGGAGTGGGCCAAAATCCCTGCTGCAGTGTGTGCAAACCTGGTCAAGAACTACAGGAAACGTATGATCTCTGTAATTGCAAACAAAGGTTTCTGTACCAAATATTAAGTTCTGCTTTTCTGATGTATCAAATACTTATGTCATGCAATAAAATGCAAATTAATTACTTAAAAATCATACAATGCGATTTTTGTTTTAGATTCCGTCACTCACAGTTGAAGAGTACCTATGATAAAAATTACAGACTTCTACATGCTTTGTAAGTGGGAAAACCTGCAAAATCAGCAGTGTATCAAATACTTGTTCTCCCCACTGTATCTTAAGTAACAGTCTTTGTCACAGTCTAACATTTCAAAAGCATCCAAACCTGAAACCCAATGTAAATTGGTTATGTTAGTGTCGTACATTCACACTAACAAAAGTCTATCAATTAAAGATCACAATTAAATATTTTGAGCAAAAATATAAAACGCAACATGTTTCATGAGCTGAAATAAAATATGGCAGAAATGTTTTTTTGTTTCTTAATCAAATAGACTCGGTGCTGATCTTTACGCTTACTCTTTTTGCCAAACTTTATGGCAGTCATTCTCATCTTCACAAACGCATCACTACACACAATCCCCGCCATGGGCGTGGGCGGAGCCATACTACACGCCATCATCAGGGGCGGAGCCATACTACACCCCCTTATCAGCTGCATGTTGTGGTGATACAACACTGAGAAAAAAGGAAAAAACACTGAGTTACAAACATAAAAGGTACATGCACAGAACACATTTATGACTAAACAATGAGGACTCCATCTTACACACACAGAACACATTTATGACTAAACAATGAAGAGTCCATCTTACATGTGCAGAGGGCACAATTTGTGACACTGCAGCTCGCAGTTACCCACTTATTTAGCACTGTTTAAATATCTGCATAAAATAATTTCCTAGCACAGCCTCTGTGACACACACACACACACACACACACACACACACACACACACACTCACTCACTCACTCACTCACTCACTCACTCACTCACTCACTCACTTTGCGTGGGGACTTGTCTGCGTAGCAGCTGTCCTTGCAGGGCCTCTCCATCTCCCTTGTGGACAGCGATGAAAGCAGTAAAGACACTGCTCACTCCTGATTGGACGCTGAGCTCTACCACCTTCTCTTTCACTCCCTCCTTCTCTCCATACTGCTCCCTCTCTTCCACCTCCAGGGATCGGATCAGGGTTTGAGCCCCCAGCCTGTGGATGGTCATTCTGGAGAGGAGGGGTAGGGAGAAGAAGTGCGGTGGGAAAAAGGAGAGAGAGAGATTAAGACTGGAGTGGGGAGAGGAGGGTAAGCGAGATTAATACTGTGGAGTGGGGGAGAGGAGGGCCGATGATAAGATGGGAGTACCTGCAGTACTGAATGTATCAAATCATACTACATAGCTGAAATGCATTAGAAGTGCTGGCACAGTTTCTGCTAATGGAGCGACGTGGCAGTCTTGCCTGTAAATAGTGGCACATTCCCTTAATGCATCTGACCAAGGACTGCACAGTGTAAACAGTGTTGTTTTTACCCAGTGTTCTCTGCAGGCTTGAGACTGAAGCTCAGCTGGTTCTCAACAGGCTGCTTGGCCAGGCTGTACTTCACTGTCACTGAGCCCTCGGTGTCCCCTGAGCTCTGGGAGAGGGAGAGAATGAGAGAGAGAAAGAGAGACAGACAGGAAGAACGAGAGAAAGAGAGAGACAGACAGACAGACAGAACGAGAGAAATAGAAAACAAAGAAATACAGGGTTGAGTGAGACATGGACTGTGACCCAAAAAATGTTATGACCTTAGCAGTGTCCTTTGAACATTGACATACTGTATGTTAAACAATATTAACACTCATTACAGTAGAAGGCAGAGCCCTCACCTCCCCAGTGAGCTGGGCATACAGCAGTGCTCTTTGACCCTGGAAGAGCACGCTGATTGGTGGAGACAGAGGGGTGACAGACACCCCCTTTGGGACATTCCACTTGACTGAGATGTCCACCACAGCCGGCTGCAGGGCAAACCGGAGGGACTGCATCACCTGAGGGAGGAGAGTGAAGGAGGGGGGGAGAGGTAAAAAAAAATAGAAAGAAAAAGCAATAGAGAGAATAAGGGAGGTGATGAAAATGTTCTAACCAATACAGCACTCTCTTTACACACACACACTCACTAATAAGCTCTCTTACTTTGGGCTGCATTCTGTCCTGTCCTGTGATAAACTGTGCGTGCCCACTGGCCTGCTTGGCCACCCCAGAGATGAGAGCAGTGCTGGCCCCCTCCCCGATCCCAAAGGAGAAGCACCTGACAGGGACACACCCAGGACAAAATATAATTGTTGTAGTTGTTGTGGTTGTTGTCCAATACCAAAATAAGGATATCAAACAAATCCCTATCACTTGTATAATTTTCTTATTCTTGTGGGCTTACTGAATTAAAACATACAGTTGAAGTCGGAAGTTTACATACACTTAGGTTGAAGTCATTAAAACTCATTTTTCAACCACTCCACAGATTTCATGTTAACAAACTATAGTTTTGGCAAGTCGGTTAGGACATCTATTTTGTGCATGACACAAGTAATTCTTCCAACAATTGTTTACAGACAGATTATTTCACTTATAATTCACTATATCACAATTCCAGTGGGTCAGAAGTTTACATACACTAAATTGACTGTGCCTTTAAACAGCTTGGAATATTCCAGAAAATTATGTCATGGCTTTAGAAGCTTCTGATAGGCTAATTGACACAATAGGCTAATTGACACAATACAGGTGTACCTGTAGATGTATTTCAAGGCCTACCTTCAAACTCAGTGCCTCTTTGCTCGACATCATGGGAAAATCAAAAGAAATCAGCCAAGACCTCAGAAAAAAACTTTTAGACCTCCACAAGTCTGGTTAATCCTTGGGAGCAATCAGTCAGGAAGTTAAAGCTTGGTCGCAAATGGGTCTTTCAAATGGACAATGACCCCAAGCATACTTCCAAAGTTGTGGGGAAATGGCTTAAGGACAACAAAGTCAAGGAATTGGAGTGGCCATCACAAAGCCCTGACCTCAATCCAATAGAAAATCTGTGGGCAGAACTGAAAAAGCTTGTGTGAGCAAGGAGGCCTACAAACCTGACTCAGTTACACCAGTTCTGTCAGGACAATGGGCCAAAATTCACCCAACTACCTGAAACGTTTGACCCAAGTTAAACAATGTAAAGGCAATGCTACCAAATACTAATTGAGTGTATGTAAACTTCTGACCCACTGGGAATGTGATGAAATAAATAAAAGCTGAAATAAATAATTCTCTCTACTATTATTCAGATTTTTCACGTTCTTAAAATAAAGTGATGATCCTAACTGACCTAACACAGGGACTTATTACTAGGATTAAATTGAAAAACTGAGTTTTTTTTTTTTTTTAAGGTGTATGTAAACTTCCGACTTCAACTGTAACTGTACAGAAAGAATCATCAATACGAAAGCCTTCGTTTTTTCACAGGGGTGAAAAAGTCTAACCTACATAACTCTCCCACACTGTTGCTCACAGACAGGTTGGGTAGGTTTCCTTTAGATTGGGTTTTACAATGAATCTTTTGAGTCAAAAAGACCAGTGGTTAGAGCCTTGTTGACATAGTTTCCACTGGTTTACATTCCAGACAGGTGCAATGGCATCTCTAACAAACTCTCTATTAAAACCAGTTAGTGTAATTCTTTCAGGTGGGAGGTAACAGAGCTAGCTATGGAAGCCCTGCCCCAACTAGATAATGATAGGGGAAACGGTGCTTGTGGGCCCACCTGTGAGAGCCAGCGTTTGTCTTCACCAGATCCAGGACATCTTTGGTGTTCCCCACCTCACCGTCAGTGAACAAGAAGAGCTGAGGATGACAGAGGGTATATGTTCATCATTAGTGAACGTTAAATAATGTACGTGCAGCCCTGAAGTATACAAAGTATGTTTTCTCAGTAACCAAAAACACTGTTCTATTTCCGGTCCCTGTAAGCCAGAAATGGTACTGTAAATACCACACTCAAAACACACTGTTTGGTTAGGTGTAACTCTAAATAAACAAGCCCAAAGCCCAAAAGGGAATTTCCTCTTGGCCTAAGACGTTGGTTTTTCCCTGTGGGAGACCTGTGTTCATATCCTGCATGTTACATTGGCGCCTGACGTGGGGCGGGCTCTTGTGAGGGAGGGGGTGAATGTAGAGGACATGAGTTGATCATGGTCTTGTCATGAGGTAGCCCTGCCTCCAAACTTCGAAACCAGTGTCTGTCCTTGGCCCAAGAGGGAATTTCCTAATGGTCTAAGACGAATGATTGCTGACGTGGGAGACCCGGGTTCATATCCCGCGTGCTACACATGGAAAGGTTGGAGGTGTTTCAGGAGGTATCACATTGTGTGTGTGTAATGTATGTAGAAGTTCAATGAGTGAGGTGATTAGAGGTTACAAAAAAATATTAAAGCGTCACTCAACAATGATACAATAACTGTGGACCATTTAGTTAGTTTTGAGACACTAAAAAACAAACCTAGTCAATCATGGTATAGTGGTTCCTATGGCATCATCGATAATACATCACATCATCTACATTTTTGGTAACAGACGTTATACATTACATCATCTATACACGTATGCATAAACAAAACTAAGTAAAGTGAATAAAAGGAACTTATAAAGAAACGTCTCTGTTGGAGGACACGGTGGCTGACTTTAGCAGAGGCATTTACATTATTGTTACATGATCAAATTTCACACAATTTATTATTTTCCAGCTAGATTGTGAAAATGATCATTTTGTCTGGACAGCTGATGGAAAATGATCATCCCTAATATCATTATATAACCCACAGTAAAGATCATCCCTAATGTCATTATATAACTGTCATGATGTTTATGAACCTCCTAAATAAGAGAATTGTTTCAGTAGATGCTGCACAGTCAGTGGCCACACCCAGATGAACAGACATTGGTTGAGAACTATGAAACACACCCTTCTCTCCCCCAGTACAAAAGCCCGTTGACGAAAGTCAACCCAAGTTCTCGATGATGCTAGGACTGGTGTCCATGCGTTTAAAAAGGGCTAAATTGAACTACAACTCTATCTAACGAAAGCTACATGCAAAGATAACATGGATGTGACAATCGCCATGTTCAAATTGTGAATTTCGACTAGACCAGCCAGAACATTGCGTGAGCCGAGTATGGCCAAATGGTATGAATTCTTATGATGGATCACTGAAGAGGAAGTGATACATCCCACGACCAGAAAGACTCTCCAAAGAGATATTCCGTCTTCGACCCATCTATCGAAGCCAAGCTCAGAGTAAATATATAATTGCATTTTTCCGTATGGGCAGTTATTAAAGTGTAAGATTTTGTGTTTACGTTTTGCCATAATTTCCCATGTCCGATAGAGACTTCATCCCTTTGTCTCTTTCTCCCACTCCTTTCTTTCATCCCCACTCCCCTTTCCTTTGTGTAACCAGCCGTCATATCGGGTTAGTCCACTAGGGACTTTTCATAATGTGACTGAGTAATCAATGTATAATCTATTGTGTATATTCTGTATATGTAACTCTGTGTGATTCTCTGTGTGATTCTTTAGCTAGTAAATAAATCATTAAGTACAGTGCAATACAGTGCAATATCGAAAAGTCCTCATTGCTGCTCGATCATCCTATTTTTCCAACCTAATTGAGGAGAATAAGAATAATCCTACATTTCTATTTGATACTGTTGCAAAGCTAACTAAAAAGCAGCATTCCCCAAGAGAGGATGCCTTTCACTTCAGCAGCGATGAATTCATGAACTTCTTCAACGAAAAGATCTTTATCATTAGAAAGCAAATTACAGACTCCTTTTTGAATCTGCATATTTCCCCAAAGCTCAGCTGTCCCGAGTCTGCACAGAACTGCCAGGACCTGGGATCAATGGAGACACTCAAGTGTTTTAATCCTATATCTCTTGACACATTCATGAAAATTGTCATGGCCTCTAAACCTTCAACCTGCATACTGGACCCTATTCCAACTAAACTACTGAAAGAGCTACTTCCTGTGCTCGGCCCTCCTATGCTGAACATAATAAATGGCTCCCTCTCCACCGGATGTGTACCAAACTCTCTAAAAGTGGCAGTAATAAAACCGCTCTTGAAAAAGCCAAGCCTTGACCCAGAAAATGTAAAAAACTATCGGCCTATATCGAATCTCCCATTTCTCTCAAAAATCTTAGAAAAAGCAGTTTTTGCAGCAACTCACTGCCTTCCTGAAGACAAATAATGTATACGAAACACTTCAGTCTGGTTTTAGACCCTATCATAGCACTGAGACTGCACTTGTGAAAGTGGTAAACAACCTTTTAATGGCGTCAGACCAGGGCTCTGCATCTGTCCTCGTGCTCTTAGACCTTAGTGCTGCTTTTGACACCATCGACCATCATATTCTTTTGGAGAGATTGGAAACCTTAATTGGTCTACACGGACAAGTTCTTGCCTGGTTTAGATCTTATTTGTCGGAGAGATATCAGTTTGTCTCCGTGGATGGTTTGTCCTCTGACAAATCAATTGTAAGTTTCGGTGTTCCTCAAGGTTCCGTTTTGGGGCCACTTTTGTTTTCACTATATATTTTACCCCTTGGTGATGTCATTCGGAAACATAATGTTAACTTCCATTGCTATGCGGACGACACACAGCTGTACATTTCGATGAAACATGGTGATGCACCAAAATTGCCTGCCATGGAAGCCTGTGTTTCAGACATAAGGAAGTGGATGGTGGCAAATTTTTTACTTTTAAATTCTGACAAAACAGAGATGCTAGTTCTAGGTCCCAAGAAACAAAGAGATCTGCTTTTGGATCTGACAATTAATCTTGATGGTTGTACAGTCGTCTCCCAAAAAACTGTGAAGGACCTTGGCATTACTCTGGACCCTGATCTCTCTTTTAATGAACATATCAAAAATATTTCAAGGATAGCTTTTTTCCATCTTCGTAACATTGCAAAAATCGGACATTTTTTGTCCAAAAATGATGCGGAAAAGCTAATCCATGCTTTTGTCACTTCTAGATTAGATTACTGCAATGCTCTACTCTCCGGCTACCCGGATAAAGCACTAAATAAACTTCAATTAGTGCTAAACACGGCTGCTAGAATCCTGACTAGAACCAAAAGATTTGATCATATTACTCCTGTGCTAGCCTCTCTACACTGGCTTCCTGTTAAGGCTAGGGCTGATTTCAAGGTTTTACTGCTAACCTACAAAGCATTACATGGGCTTGCTCCTACTTATCTCTCAGATTTGGTCCTGCCGTACATACCTACACGTACGCTCCGGTCACAAGACGCAGGCCTCCTTATTGTCCCTAGAATCTCTAAGCAAACAGGTGGAGGAATGGCTTTCTCCTATAGAGCTCCATTTTTATGGAATGGTCTGCCTATCCATGTGAGAGACGCAGACTCCGTCTCAATCTTTAAGTCTTTACTGAAGACTCACCTCTTCAGTATGTCCTATGATTGAGTGTAGTCTGGCCCAGGGGTGCAAGGGTGAACGGCAAGGCTCTGGAGCGACGAACCACCCTTGCTGTCTCTGCCTGGCCGGTTCCCGTCTCTCCATTGGGATTCTCTGCCTCTGACCCTATTACGGGGGCTGAGTCACTGGCTTACTGGTGCTTTCCATGCCATTCCTAGGAGGGGTGCGTCACTTCCTGTCCGGTTTGTCGCCCCCTCTGGCTTGTGCAGTGGAGGGGATCTTTTCGTGGACTATACTCAGCCTTGTCTCAGGGTAGTAAGTTGGTGGTTGTTGATATCCCCCTATTGGTGTAGGGGCTGTGCTTGGCAGAGTGGGTGAGGTTATATCCTGCCTGCTTTGGCCCTGTCCGGGGGTATTGTCTGGGTATTGTCGGAAGGGGCCACAGTGTCTCCTGACCCCCCTGTCTCAGCCTCCAGTATCTATGCTGCAATAGTCTATGTGCCAGGGGGCTAGGGTCCGTTTGTTAAATCTGATGTTATTATCCAGTGTCTTGTGTGAATTTAAGTATGCTCCCTCTAATTCACTCTCTCTCCCACTCTACCTCCTCTCCCGGAGGACCTGAGCCTACCCGGAGGACCATGCTTCAGGACCACCTGTCCTGATGACTCCTAGCTGTCCCCAGTCCACCTGGTCGTGCTGCTGCACCGGTTTCAACTCCTCTGCCTGCGGTTATGGAACCCTGACCTGTTCATTGGACGTGCCACCCTGTCCCAGACCTGCTGTTTTCACCTCGCTCTCGCTCTATTGCACTGAAAAACCAAGTGACATTCACTCCTGATGTATTTACCTGTTGCAACCTCCACAACTACTTTTATTATTATTTGACCCTGCTGGTCATCTATGAACATTTGAACATCTTGGAGAAAGAACTGGCCTTAATGGCCATAAATTGTTTTAATCTCCACCCGGCTGTCACGTTCGGGTGTGTAGAGAGACCAAGGCGCAGCGTATCGATAGTTCGACATGTTTATTGAACTGAACTGACAAACCATACAAAATAACAAATGATAATAATAATAAAGATCACACGTAGCACGACACGAGACAATATACAACAATGAACCACGCCAACGGAGTGGAACACAGACATATAAGTAAGATCCCTAATTAGAGGTAATGCATAGCAGCTGCCTCTAATTAGGGATCCCACACACACAACACCAGACAGAAATAGAAATGATAGATCTGCCAGACTCTGACCATAGAAATATAGAGAAGCAAAGCTTCTCTATGGCCAGAGCCTGACAGTACCCCCCCCCAAAGGCGCGGACTCCCGGCCGCAAGAAAAATAAACACAAAAACATGAGGGAAGGGTCAGGGAGGGAAAAACATCAAACATAAACCATCGCCGGTGGCGGTTCCGGCCCCGGCGAAGTGGATGTCTTCCTCCTCATTTCTATTGGGCCCGGTGTGGCTGGCGATTCAGGCCATTTCAAGGGGCAACCCACCGGTCCTGGAAATGACCATGGTGGGGCAAAAGGCTCAGGCCATGGAGCGGGGCAAATAACCGGGCCAGAACTGGGCACCGGTGTGGCAGGCGACTCCGGCCATGTAAATGGGCAACCCACCGGTCCTGGAAACAACAATGGTGGGGGAAAAGGTTCAGGCCATGGAGCGGGGCAATTAACCGGGCCAGGACTGAGCACCGGTGTGGCAGGCGACTCCGGCCAAGTAAAGGGGCAACCCACCGGTCCTTTAAATAACAATGGTGGGGGAACAAGTTCAGGCCATGGAGCGGGGCAAATAACCGGGCCAGGACTGAGCACCGGTGTGGCAGGCGACTCCGGCCATATAATCGTCACGGGAGGCTCCGGGCTGTCGATTGTCACGGAAGGTTCCGGGCTGTCGATCGTCACGGAAGGTTCCGGGCTGTCGATCGTCACGGAAGGTTCCGGGCTGTCGATCGTCACGGAAGGTTCCGGGCTGTCGATCGTCACGGAGGGTTCCGGGCTGTCGAGCGTCACGGGAGGCTCCGGGCTGTCGAGCGTCACGGGAGGCTCCGGGCTGTCGAGCGTCACGGGAGGCTCCGGGCTGTCGAGCGTCACGGGAGGCTCCGGGCTGTCGAGCGTCACGGGAGGCTCCGGGCTGTCGAGCGTCACGGGAGGCTCCGGGCTGTCGAGCGTCACGGGAGGCTCCGGGCTGTCGAGCGTCACGGGAGGCTCCGGGCTGTCGAGCGTCACGGGAGGCTCCGGGCTGTCGAGCGTCACGGGAGGCTCCGGGCTGTCGAGCGTCACGGGAGGCTCCGGGCTGTCGAGCGTCACGGGAGGCTCCGGGCTGTCGAGCGTCACGGGAGGCTCCGGGCTGTCGACCGTCACGGGAGGCTCCGGGCTGTCGACCGTCACGGGAGGCTCCGGGCTGTCGACCGTCACGGGAGGCTCCGGGCTGTCGACCGTCACGGGAGGCTCCGGGCTGTCGACCATCACGGGAGGCTCCGGGCTGTCGACCATCACGGGAGGCTCCGGGCTGTCGACCATCACGGGAGGCTCCGGGCTGTCGACCATCACGGGAGGCTCCGGGCTGTCGACCATCACGGGAGGCTCCGGGCTGTCGACCATCACGGGAGGCTCCGGGCTGTCGATCATCACGAGAGGCTCCGGGATGTCGAGGCGCACCGACGGTCTGATGCGTGTAGCCGGCACTGGAGGTACCTGGCTGGGCACACGCACTGGAGGTCGAGTGCGGGGAGTCGGCACGGGACGCACCAGACTGGAGAGGCGCACTGGAGGCTCGGTGCGTGGAGCCGGTACTGGAGGAACCTGGCTGGGCACACACACTGGAGGTCGAGTGCGGGGAGTCGGCACGGGACGCACCAGACTGGAGAGGCGCACTGGAGGCCCGGTGCGTGGAGCTGGCACTGGAGGTACCTGGCTGGGCACACGCACTGGAGGTCGAGTGCGGGGAGTCGGCACGGGACGTACCGGACTGGGGAGGCGCACTGGAGGCCTGGTGCGTGAAGCCGGAACTGGAGGAACCTGGCTATGCACACGCACTGGAGGTCGAGTGCGGGGAGTCGGCACGGGACGTACCGGACTGGGGAGGCGCACTGGAAGCCTGGTGCGTGAAGTCGGCACTGGTGGCACATGACTAGTAACACGCACTTCAGGGCGAGTGCGGGGAGCAGGCACAGGACGTACCTGACTGGGAAGGCGCACTGGAAGCCTGGTGCGTGAAGTCGGCACATGTGGCACAGGACTAATAACACGCACCTCAGGGCTAGTGCGGGGAGCAGGCACATGACGTACCGGACTGGGGAGGCGCACTGGAAGCCTGGTGCGTGAAGTCGGCACTGGTGGCACATGACTAAGAACACGCACTTCAGGGCGAGTGCGGGGAGCAGGCACATGACGTACCGAACTGGAGAGGCGCACTGGAGGCCTGGTGCGTGGAGTCGGCACTGATGGCGCCGGACTGGTGACACGCACCTCAGGGCGAGTGCGAGGAGCAGGCACATGACGTACCGGACTGGAGAGGCTCACTGGAGTGTAGCAGACGGCCGGACCCAGACTGGGCACCGGTAAAGCGGACTGCTCTGGCACTGGAGTAGAGCAGACGGCCGGACCCCGACTGGGTACCGGTAAAGCGGACTGCTCTTTCACGGGAGTGGAGTAGGCGACTGGGCACGGATTATTCAGCTCCGACATTTCCTCTTCAACCTCCTCTGCTATCTCCCACATTTCCTCCAGAACTTCTCCAAAATGTTTCTCCAAATATTCCTCCTTTTCCCTCATCTCTTCTAATATGCCTCCATAATATGCCTCTAACTCCTTCTCTTCCATCTTGCTTTGCGCCCCCCACTTGTATTTCGGCATCGTCATATTCCAAATGGATAGTGGTACTGGCGCGTCCTCTTCTTTGCCAGACCACCCCCATAGCCCCCCCCCGAAATTTTCCTGGGGTTTACTACGGGCTCCATTACCTCCATAACGCCGCTGTCTTCCTTTCTCCTCCTTCGCTCCAGTTTTCCGCTGCTTGGTCGGGTGGTGGTTCATTCTGTCACGTTCGGGTGTGTAGAGAGACCAAGGCGCAGCGTATCGATAGTTCGACATGTTTATTGAACTGAACTGACAAACCATACAAAATAACAAATGATAATAATAATAAAGATCACACGTAGCACGACACGAGACAATATACAACAATGAACCACGCCAACGGAGTGGAACACAGACATATAAGTAAGATCCCTAATTAGAGGTAATGCATAGCAGCTGCCTCTAATTAGGGATCCCACACACACAACACCAGACAGAAATAGAAATGATAGATCTGCCAGACTCTGACCATAGAAATATAGAGAAGCAAAGCTTCTCTATGGCCAGAGCCTGACACCGGCACAGCCAGAAGAGGACTGGCCACCCCTCAGAGCCTGGTTCCTCTCTAGGTTTCTTCCTAGGTTTTGCCTTTCTAGGGAGTTTTTCCTAGCCACCGTGCTTCTACATCTGCATTGCTTGCTGTTTGGGGTTTTAGGCTGGGTTTCTGTATAGCACTTTGTGACATCGGCTGATGTAAAAAGCGCTTTATAAATAAATTTTGATTGAAATTTTGATTAAGCCAATTTGTGTAATGCTGATTCAAACTGTTCGCTAGGGTTCATGCAGATTTAGATCTTACGATCATCAGAATGAGACTGATAAGAGGTAACGATTAATAATTGACTGCTATTGATATAAAAGATCAGATCAAATCTTTAAGAGTGGATTCGGGAGATGGCCGCTCTATATAAACCAATTCTTCCGTGGTGCCCTAGGTTATTAATAGGTTAACTGTTGCACGATTTAATTCAATCACGTAATCAATTAAATGTTAGGTAATCGATTTGATAAGATAGCATGTCACCAAATTAATCAAAGCCAACATTACGACATAACCTACAGTAAAGATCATCCCTAATGTAATCATATAACCCACAATAAAGATCATCCCTAATGTATATGAGACACCATACACATGTCCACTTTCATATAAAGTAGCTTTGTTTACATTGTTACCTAGCAACGCACTACCACTTCTACTTTTAAAACTACTAGTTTTAGCACCTGTAACTCGTCATGGATGATTTTAAAGTTACTTTTGATTTGTTTTATCCACTAACATTTAATGCCAACAAGACGAGGAGGAGGATATTACAGAAATGAAACAAGAAGAGTTAGTGAATGTTTTGTTGAAAATTAATCTTGATTTTTTTATGCTGGTAACTCCTATAAAGACAATAATACACTCGGCTTCGCCTCGTGGCTATAACCACATCACAGCCATGATAAAAATGTCATAACACATGGACTCTCATGTATTATTGCTTAAGTAAAGCAAGGCATGAGGTTCAGATTCAACGAGACGGCTTGACAGCTGATGACCCATCGTTACAGAAAGTACAGACATTTCTCTATGGGAGTGTATTTAAGGTGTGTAAGTTACCTGTCTGGGCTGGTCAGGGAGGCAGGGCTGGCTGTAGATATGTTTTAAAGGCTGAAGGATCTCTGTACCTCCCAGGTCAGCCTTCATTCCCTTAACCTTCTGCAGAGCCTCATCCATAGTCTTCTGGCTGTACTCCACACTCTTACTGACGTCCAGATAGACACACACACACACATTGTCATCACCACAATGTATTACAGACCCAAGCAATGGACATTTTATTCTTTCCCCTACCTGCTGAAAATTATTAGATGTAAACATTAACTGTCAAACAATGTCACTGTTCATCTTTGGATTACCTGGTGCAACATACATGAAAACCCTAGAATGACATAGCTAAATGTGTTGATAAACAACTGAACTCCTCAGACACTGACTTGAACTGATTGAGACGGGGATTGGAAGGAGAGAACACTCACGGAAAGAAGGACTCATAACTGGACCCAAAGCCGATGATGTTGAAGTAGCAGCCCATGGGCAGGCTTTTCAGCAAGAGCAGCAGAGTATCCTGCAAGAATGAAATCCAACAAGTGTCTTTACTCTTCAATAAACCTTATAGGACAGTCTTAAAGAACTAGTACAGAGTAACCACTGTGTACTGGATTTCACTCCAAACTACCTCTTGATGAATCCTGTGCAGATTGAGCTGTTCATTTACTAGAATAGGGTTGTGTGTGTGTGTGTGTGTGTGTGTGTGTGTGTGTGTGTGTGTGTGTATACCCTGGCACTGCCAATGCGGTCCTGTGCCCCAGATCCATTGTGAATGGGGCATTCCATGCTGCCAGAGCGATCCACCACGAACAGGAACTCCCCGTGTGAGGTCATCGATGACATCACCTCCTTGGGGAACTCTGGGTACAGGCTCAGCATGACCACTGGGTCGCCCATCAGAGAGCCTGGGAGAGAGAGAGAGAGAGAGAGAGAGAGAGAGAGAGAAAGAAACAAAAGAAAGAAATAACATTCTTTCTCCATCTCTACAGGACACCTCTCCTTCTGTCTCACCATGTCCCTCTCTGTAAACATGGATGAAGATAGTAGACTTGACTACTCATTGATCTAATACGCACCAATCTACAACAGAGTTCACCCACTGCCCACTCACCTGGCTTGGCAGAAGCCTGTGCTGCCTCTACTATAGCAGTAGGCTGATGGGTGTCTTGGTAATACAACAACAGCTCAACGTCCCGGTCAAACTGATGACCTGCAGCCAGACTGACCTGCAGTTAGAACAACATTCACATGAAGACAGAGCAGTAAGAGAGGGAATTTAACAAATATGGAGGTTTCTGATGGTTCATGGTGCTAGTGAAAGTGCAAACACACACACACTGTACACACACACACTCACACGTATGTACGTAAAGAAACACACTTACACATGCATATGAACACACACAAACAGACAGACAGACACACATAGTACCGTGGCTTGGGTTTTCTCTGTGTTGAGGTAGTTGAGTGGGTCCAGGAGACAGTTGGACTCTACTCTAGAGATGGGATGAGGGGACGACACACGGGTACTGAGGGACAGACTGTAGGGCACAGAACCAGCGGGCACTGAGGACACCTGGGCACTGCCACCACTACCAATGTCTGACCCTTAGAGAGAGAGATGGGGTGAGGGAGAGAGAGAGAGAGATGGGGTGAAGGAGGGAGGAGGAGAGAGAGAGATGAGGTGAGGGAGAGAGGAAGAGGGAGAGAGAGGCCCACAGATTAGCATATTTTTGTTCCAGCCCAGCACTACCACCTTTCAATTCAACAACTCACCAAGACCTTGATTAATTCAATCAGGTGTATTAAAGCTGGACTGGAACTAAAGCCTGCATTATCCCTTGTGCGTCTCCAAGAGCAGAACTGAAAACCACTGCCCTATGGGACCAGGTACTGGTTCCTAGTCACACTGCTGCCCACACGGTTTTTACTTTGTTTTGCATTGCCCTATGATGTATTACTGGGTTGTGTCTCTCTATACAGGTGGCCATGTTCTTACCCTGGGGTTGGTAGCGGGGGTTGAGCACGGTGGGCAGGCAGAGCCTCAGGCCGTCGTCAGCCTGTACAGCCAGCTCAGTCACATAGTCCAGGCTGACAGAGGCCTTCTCCCCTGGAGGCAGACTACCCACAATCAGCTTGAACACATCCGGGCTCTCATCACTCTCCTCCAATAGGAAGGCCTGCTGTCCCGAGCTCAATGCATCATCATACTGCTCCCGCGCCTGAGGAACACAGGGACGCATCATCAACCTGAGACACAGTATAGTATAGTAGCATACATCCACGGGAGGATGCTGTCTGATTGACAGTCAGGTCAATGGGGTTTGACAGAGAGTGGCTTTTGACAATGTAGTGGGTGGGGAACCAGTTTCACAGAGTCTAAGTCTAATACTAAGAACAGAGAGCTGTTAAAAAAATAAGAATAATTTTTGAAGTCTTGTAGGTCATAGACTGCTGGTTAACCAATAAGCGATAATATTTATATAGCACCTTTATACCAACTGAGGTACTCAACGCACTTTACATAGTAAGGGGGAAACTCTCCTCATCCACCATCAATGTGTGTCACCCACCTGGGTGGTGCACAGCAACCATTTTGTACCAGAACGCTCACCACACATCAGATTGCATGGTGGAGAGGAGAGGAGTGATATGTGCCAATTAGGAATTAAGGGGATTATTAGGTGGCCATTATGGAAATGGGGCCAGGTTAGCCAGCAGGTAACCTGTGTAGCTCTTAAATCTGTGTAGTAACGCTTTAACTAGACTAGTAACAACATTTGTACTAACATGTTATTGATCGGTATTAACATGAAATCAACCCGAATCCTGCTATAAAGTATACTTTTGTAGATCTCAGAAAATATCTTAAAAAATGTCTACAGTTGCATTTGTCTCGATGTTGACTTGTCATCTCTCCTCACCTTCTGTTTCTCCTGAACCTTAGCCACCACCTCAGTCTGTCCTATCTTGGCGCTGAACCTGCAGACAGCAGCCTCTCCTGGCAGAGGGAAAACAAAGATGGCCTCCAGAGGGCTTTCCTCCTGGTTCTCATACTGTAGAGTGGAGCTCACAGTGGCTACATGCCCCTGCACACTCACCTCCACGGCAATACTCTTCAGAGGCACTGAGAGAGGGAGGGATGGATGGAGAGAGCAATAGATGGAAGAGAGAAAACTTACAATGACAACGTTTGGGAACCACTTGGAGAAAGTAAATGTGATTTATCGCTCATCTCATGGAAATGTTTAATTTAGTGAAAAACAAAATACAGTTGAAGTCGGAAGTTTACATACACCTCAGCCAAATACATTTAAACTCAGTTTTTCACAATTCCTGACATTTAATCTTAGTACAAATTCCCTGTCTTAGGTCAGTTAGGATCACAACTTTATTTTAAGAATGTGTAATCTTTCATCACATTCCCAGTGGGTCAGAAGTTTACATACACTCAATTAGTACTTGGTAGCATTGCCTTTAAAGTGTTTAACTTGGGTCAAACGTTTCGGGTAGCCTTCCACAAGCTTCCCACAATAAATTGGGTGAATTTTGGCCCACTCCTTCTGACTGAACTGGCATAACTGAGTCAGGTTTGTAGGCCTCCTTGCTCACACAAGCTTTTTCAGTTCTGCCCACAACTTTTCTATAGGATTGAGGTCAGGGCTTTGTTATGGCCACTCCAATACCTTGACTTTGTTGTCCTTAAGCCATTTTGCCACAACTTTGGAAGTATGCTTGGGGTCATTGTCCACTTGGAAGACCCATTTGCAACCAAGCTTTAACTTCCTGACTGATGTCTTGAGATGTTGCTTAAATATATATCCACATAATTGTCCATCCTCATGATGCCATCTATTTTGTGAAGTGCACCAGTCCCTCCTGCAGCAAAGTACCCCCTCAACATGATGCTGCCACCCCCGTGCTTCACGGTTGGGTTGGTGTTCTTCGGCTTGGAAGCCTCCCCCTTTTTCCTCCAAACATAACGATGGTCATTATGACCAAACAGTCCTATTTTAGTTTCATCAGACCAGAGGACATTTCTCCAAAAAGTATGATCTTTGCAGTTGCAAACAGCAGTCTGGCTTTTTTATGGCTGCTTTGGAGCAGTGGCTTCTTCCATGCTGAGCGCCCTTTCAGGTTATGTCGATATAGGACTTGTTTACCTGTAGATATAGATACTTTTGTACCTGTTTCCTCCAGCATCTTCACAAGGTGTCCTAACCGACTTGCCAAAACTATAGTTTGTTAACATGAAATCTGTAGAGTGGTTGAAAAATGAGTTTTAATGACTTCAACCTAAGTGTATGTAAACTTCCGACTTCAACTGTAAATGTGGTGGAATGTTCTGAAGTAATTTCTGCTTTTTTTTTTTAGACCGTACCTGGTTCATTCTTGCCAGTTACCAATCCACAGCAGTTCACCATTATGGCTCCTGTATGGAGAAACCAGGTGTCATATCATTGTCCTCTTACTTTAATTAAGTCAATTGCTGTGCAACAGTAAACAGTTAATCGTAATATGCCAAGTGTCTATGACAAATTGTTTTATAAATGCAGCAACATAATGCAACTACAGACAGTAGAATGAAAGTCATTGAGAGATTCATCTAACCATGTTGGCAGTGCTCTACAGCAATGTTCCCTCTAATGTTTCTTGGCACTGAGCAAATTTCAAATCTACTGAACGCAAACTTAAACACTGAAAATTCTGTGCAACTTCGTTTATTGTGAACACTGAGGCTGTACCAGCTTTAAGATACAGTTTTCACAGTGGCCAAGTAGGGTGTTGTGGCTATTTGATCATAATGTAGGCCAACCAGAAGTGCCTACCATAAAAACACTATGGAGAAAATGCATCCCATAACATTTTATCGTGGAAATAGCTGTTCTATCATTCAATCTACAGTAGCAGCCAATGTGTGGTGTTCAATGTAGGACTACATGCTATGAGAATTTTGAAAAAAAAACAACATGCATGGCTTGACATTAACCTTTTTATCAACTTGTCCTTCAGACAAGGAGGTGACTGAACATGTTGGTGTGTTGTTGATTCGATCACAATTGTAGCAGTCATAACGACAAAGATTCAGCAGTAGTAGTCAGGCAGATATATTTACACAGCGTTGGTGATGACTTGTTAAATGTACAATTCAATTATATTAACAAACTGACTTTAAAATGTGAGCATTCAAAAAGGCCTCTTCTCAGGAAAAACCTGTCCTAACCATACAAGGCACAGGTGGGGTCTCCTAGGCTCAAAACGCAGCCTCCCCGTTGAGTTACCAAACGTGAACATCCCAAAAACAGGCACTTCTAAACATTTGGCCACACCTATTCTTGGCGTGCAGGCAAAGCTGTCATCAAGACAAAGGGTGGCTACTTTGAAGAATATAAAATCGAAAATATAATTTGACCCGTTTAAAACTTTTTGGTTAATGCATGACTCCATATGTTATTTAATCATTTTGATGTCTTCCCTATTATGTTTAAAATAGTAAAAATAAAAAAAAAACCTTGAATGAGTAGGTGTGTCCAAACTTTTGACTGGTACTGTATATAGTGTATTTCCTCATACAACAGATGCTTTGTGCAAAAATTGACATTTCCAAGCCTGGGGTTCTTGTGAACAACAATGAAATCACAGCAGCCTGATGCAATAATGTCCATATCTGTCCATCCAGTGTATTCTCTGGTTGAACTGGTGAAATAGGATGGAATGCAATAGTCAATAGTGTCACGAGGTAGGCCTACCTTCCACCTGGAGGTCAGGTATTACATAATTTCAGAGATTTAGGCTTACACAAATTGAGTTACAGACGTAAGTAAACATTTCACACTAGTCTGATCAACCTGGATTATATTAATGTGTAGCAAGAAGCTTCTCAGAACAAACACACACGTGGATTTAGGCTACTTTATCCCATCATACCAGAGGTAGAAAATGCACAGTCATTGCGTCTATTCTAGCAACCTAAATCAAACATCCATTAAATAAGGATAGAGTGATATGTGGATTATATCGAATTGAATAGCTATTTCTGGCTATTTTCTGGCTAATAAAATAACTTTTATTGCCCACCAACAATAATAAGCAAAGTAGGCTAAATATAATTTCAAGAAGCTGAATGATTTCACATAAATAGCGAATAATCACATGAACGACGCAGTTCTGTAACATATTACCTTAAAATCTGTGATAGGCAAGTTTTCAATGATTCAATGATCAACGAGGCGATAAACTCCAACCGTTTCTACTTTCGTTTTGCGTTAATATCCGATTAAGCCGAGTTCACATTGTAACGTACGTCATTATGGTGTACGTTGTTTTGACGCAAGCTTGTTCCGCTACATGACGCAGAAAAGTAGTAAACGCAACGCAAGAAGCTGGAGTAGAGTCTGGTGGTTGCGGTGTCGGTATTTTCATGCCTTTTTGATAGCTCTGCTGACTGTTACCGTGACCAAGTAGCACGAAGCAATGCTTGGTTGCGGATCGCAGCAGAATTAAAATGGTCAGACGATGGTACTCGCCGTATTTCTTTCTGGTCCTTAGGAGCGGATGGACCCAGAAAGATCTGGGCAGACAGCGACTCTTGCAGCTGTCCTCCAGCATAGCTATCAAGAAAACGTTACGATGCTTTCTGTCTCTCATTTTGGTTTGAGTAAATAGTATTCCAGCCCATTTTATACTACTTTTACCGCGAAAATAGATACATTGGAGGGAATAACCGAGAATAATACGTTTATTTTTTATTTCACCTTTATTTAACCAGGTAGGCCAGTTGAGAACAAGTTGTCATTTACAACTGCGACATGGCCAAGACAAAGCAAAGCAGTGCGACAAAAAAGAACACAGAGTTACACATGAGAATAAACAAACGTAGTCAATAACACAATAGAGCATCTATATACAGAGTGTGCAAAATGCAGTAAGGTTAGGAAAGTAGGACAATAAATAGGCCATAGTGGCGAAATAGTTTACAAATTTGAATTAACACTGGAGTGATAGATATATACTTTATTGATCCCCGAGGGGGACATTTCTTTGTCAAGCAGCTACAACAAAACATAGGGCAGGTGCAAAATGCCAGAACGAAAATACACAAAAGACAGATACACGGTACATGATACATAGAGCGGCAGTATGAAAAAGTATAGAAATACAAGATGTCTGGAGTGCAAAAAAAGCTATAAAAAGACATTTCATAGTATGGGTGGTTGGCTGGCTGAATATGTACACTATACATTGGTGGATGTTGGATGGTTAACTATACTATACAGGTCGATGGCAGAGAAATACTTCAATAGCTAAAAATGCGTATGATATGAGCGAGGGTAATAATAGTTTACTTAATAGGCAGACTAGTTAAATGAACAGGTAAGTTAATATTTTGCATGGTTAAATTAACTACAGGTAAATATACAGTTATATTTAGAGGTAAGTGAATACTTGCATGGTTACATAAACTGTACAGGTAAATGACAGGAAGAGATACTTAAATAGCTAAATGTGTGTATGATGTGATTTAGGGTAATAATAGTAAATCCCTTAAAATACAGTCCTTAGCGCATGGTTTAATTACAGATAACTGCACGTATTGCACATTCAATATACTAAAAGCAATGAAAAAAGATACAACTGACAGGATACTAATATGCATTCCTGAGTGAATGACTACGTAAGTTAAGTCCAATAATTACTTGTGATATGATATAACAACTGTACATTAGTATTTTTTTTATTTCACCTTTATTTAACCAGGTAGGTCAGTTGAGAACAAGTTCTCATTTGCAACTGCGACCTGGCCAAGACAAAGCAAAGCAGTGCGACAAATAACAACACAGAGTTACACAATAAACAAACAGTCAAAAACACAATAGAAAAATCTATATACAGAGTGCAAAATGTAGTGCAAAAATGCAGTAAGGTTAGGAGGTAAGACAATAAATAGACTATAGTGGTGAAATAAATTACAGAATTATCATCATTAACACAGGAATGAAGGATGTGCAAATTATGATGTGCAAATAGAGATACTGGAGTGCAAGATTAGTGAAAATAAACAAAAATAAATATGGGGATGAGGTAGTAGTGTGGGCTATTTACAGAAGGGCTATATACAGGTGCAGTGATCGATAAGCAGCTTTGACAACTGATGCTTAAAGTTATTGAGGGAGATAGGAACCTCTAGTTTCAATGATTTTTGCAATTCGTTCCAGTCATTGGCAGCAGCGAACTGGAAGGAATGGCGACCAAAGGAGGTGTTGGCTTTGGGGGTGACCAGTGAGATATACCTGCTGGAGCGCATGCTACGGGTGGGTGTTGCTATAGTGACCAGTGAGCTGAGATAGGGCGGGGATTTACCTAATAAAGACTTATAGATGACCTGGAGCCAGTGGGTTTGGCGACGAATATATAATGAAGGCCAGCCAACGAGAGCATACAGGTCGCAGTGGTGGGTAGTGTATGGGGCTTTGGTGACAAAACGGATGGCACTGTGATAGACTACATCCAATTTGCTAAGTAGAGTATTGGAGGCTAGTTTGTAAATGACATCGCCGAAATCAAGGATCGGTAGGATAGTCAGTTTTACAAGGGCATGTTTGGCAGCATGAGTGAAGGAGGCTTTGTTGCGAAATAGGAAGCCAATTCTGGATTTAATTTTGGATTGGAGATGGTTGATGTGAGTCTGGAAGTTGAGTTTATAGTCTAACCAGATGACTAGGTATTTGTAGGTGTCCACGTATTCTAATTCGGATCCGTCGAGAGTAGTGATGATAGTCCGGTGGGCGGGTGCTGGCAGCGTTCAATAGAAAAGCATGCACTTAGTTTTACTAGCATTTAAGAGCAGTTGGAGGCCACGGAAGGAGTGTTGTATGGCATTGAAGCTTGATTGAAGGTTAGTAAACACAGTATCCAAAGAGGGGCCAGATGTATACAGAATGGTGTCATCTGCGTAGAGATGGATCAGAGAGTCACCAGCAGCGAGAGCGACATCGTTGATGTATATAGAGAAAAGGGTTGGCCCAAGAATTGAACCCTGTGGCACCCCCATAGAGACTGCCAGAGGATCGGACAATAGGCCCTCCGATTTGACACACTGAACTCTGTCTGCAAAGTAGTTAGCGAACCAGGCAAGGCAGTCACTTGAGAAACCAAGGCTGTTGAGTCTGCCAATAAGAATGCGGTGATTGACAGAGTCGAAAGCCTTGGCCAGGTCGATGAAAACGGCTGCACAGTACTGTCTTTTATCGATGGCGGTTATGATATCGTTCAGTACCTTGAGCGTAGCTGAGGTGCACCCATGACCAGCTCGGAAACCAGATTGCATAGCAGAGAAGGTACGGTGGGATTCGAAGTGGTCAGTTATCTGTTTGTTAACTTGGCTTTCGAAAACTTTAGAAAGGCAGGGCAGGATGGATATTGGTCTATAACAGTTTGGGTCTAGAGTGTCTCCTCCTTTGAAGAGGGGGATGACCGCGGCAGCTTTCCAATCTCTAGGGATCTCAGACGATACGAAAGAGAGGTTGAACAGGCTAGTGATAGGTGTTGCAACAATTTTGGCTGATAATTTCAGAAAGAGAGGGTCCAGATTATCTAGCCCAGCAGATTTGTAGGGGTCCAGACTTAGCAGCTCTTTCAGAACATCAGCCGTCTGGATTTGGGTGAAGGAGAAGCGGGGGGGGGCTTGGGCAAGTAGCTGCCGGGGGTGCAGAGCTGTTGGCCGGGGTAGGGGTAGCCAGGTGGAAAGCATGGCCAGTTGTAGCAAAATGCTTATTGAAATTTTCGATAATCGTGGATTTATCGGTAGTAACAGTGTCTCCGAGCCTCAATGCAGTGGGCAACTGGGAGGAGGTGCTCTTATTCTCCATGGACTTTACAGTGTCCCAGAACTTTTTGGAGTTAGTACTACAGGAAGCAAATTTCTGTTTGAAAAAGCTGGCCTTTGCTTTTCTAACTGACTGTGTGTACTTGTTCCTGACTTCCCTGAATAGCTCCATATCGCGGGGGCTATTCGATGCTAATGCAGTGCGCCACAGGATGTTTTTGTGTTGGTCTAGTGCAGCCAAGGGCTATATCTATTCTTAGTTCTACGTTTTTTGAAAGGGGCATGCTTATTTAGGATGGTGAGGAAAGCACTTTTAAAGAACAACCAGGCGTCCTCTACTGACGGGATGAGGTCAATATCCTTCCAGGATACCTGGGCCAGATCGAATAGTGATAAGGGGTGGTCGTTTGACCGCTGACCCATTGCGAACACAGGCGATGAGGCAGTGATCGCTGAGATCCTGGTTGAAAACAGAGGAGGTGTATTTGGAGGGCAAGTTAGTCAGGATGATATCGATAATGGTACCCATGTTTACGGATTTAGGGTTGTACCTGGTGGGTTCCTTGATAATTTGTGTGAGATTGAGGGCATCTAACTTAGATTGAAGGACAGCCGGGGTGTTAAGCATATCCCAGTTTAAGTCACCTAACAGTACAAACTCTGAAGATAGATGGGGGGCAATCAATTCACATATGGAGTCCAGGGCACAGCTGGGGGCTGAGGGGGGTCTGTAACAGGCGGCAACAGTGAGAGACTTATTTCTGGATAGGTGGATTTTTAAGAGTAGAAGCTCAAACTGTTTGGGCACAGACCTGGACAGTATGACAGAACTCTGCAGGTTATCTCTGCAGTAGATTGCAACTCCGCCACCTTTGGCAGTTCTATCTTGACGGTGTAAGGGCTGATATATGTTTAGCTAATGAATATGTTAATCTACAACAAGAGTTATTAACTGAATGTATTGTGTGATCATAGATCTTTAGAACTGCTGTAGGTTTGGGTAGGGGGGAGCTATGTGGAAGGAATGTGCTAGCTGGGGGTTTTATGATAGAACTGTGTCTTGTTGTAATATGAAGCTTGGACATCTACTAAGAGGATCACTACTTCCGTCAACTGGATTGCGTCACGAGGCTGGGACCAGCCTGCACGCCAACGATAGGCTGAGTAAGTTTAAACCACACTCAGCCTCTACTCCGACAGGTCAGCAAGGAGCGGAAATGATCCTGTCGGAGTATTTAAGGAAGAACAAAGGATAGGGGCGCTCTCTTTTCCATGCCCTGACTTGGTGTTTGCCCTGCGTGGTGTCACAGTGAGCCTGTATATACAAACTTCATATTTACCATTTAACGGTTTGTTAGAATAAAATACATAGATGATTTAAACGGCGTAGTAATCCTTTTGTTCCAATACCAGATTTGAATTGACGCGACCTATCAACGGGAAATGTTGTAGTTGGGGATGGAAATTTCCGAATTGTTGGTGGCCTTCCTAAGCCAGGATTCAGACACAGCTAGGACATCCGGGTTGGCGGAGTGTGCTAATGCAGTGAATAAATCAAACTTAGGGAGGAGGCTTCTAATGTTAACATGCATGAAACCAAGGCTTTTACGGTTACAGAAATCAACAGGAGGAATAGGTGTAGTACTGGGGGTTACAGGACCTGGGTTTACCTCTACATCACCAGAGGAACAGAGGAGTAATAGAATCAGTATTCGACTAAGGGCTTTAAGAACAGGACGTCTAGTACGTTGGGTACATAGAATAAAAGGAGCAGATTTCTGGGCGTGGTGGAATAGATTCAGGGCATAATTTATAGACAGGGGTATAGTAGGATGTGAGTTCAGTGGAGGTAAACCTAGGCGTTGGGTAATGAAGAGAGAGGTTGCATCTCTGGAGACACCAGTTAAGCCAGGTGAGGTCTCCGCATGTGTGGGGGGAGGGACAAAAGAGCTATCAGAGGCCAGTTGAGCAGGACTGGGGGCTCTACAATGAAATAAAACAATAATAGCTAACCTAAACAACAAAAGACAAGGCATATTGAAATAAGAAAGGGGCAAAAAAATAAAATAAATAAAATGACAGTTAATTAAGAGTTGAGTCTTCACATAGTATACCTCCTCTCTTATGTATAAAATAGGCTAGGTCTATTACTTACTCCATATTTAGTCACAGCTTACAACATGTTAAGGATAGCTTCAGACATCTCAAACGTACAATCTCTGGGTTTCTCATCCAAAGCAAGTCAGACTTTGGGCAACAGGGACAGAGGGACAACACAGACCTAAAGTATGCCTAGGGGACAGTAGGGACACTGTGCTCTTTAGTGTCAATATCACATTTACGTAAGTATTGAAACCCTTTACTTAAAAATGTCTAAAGCTGTTTTTGCTTTGTAATTATGGGGTGTTGTGTGTAGATTGACTGTAATATAATCTGTTAATATAACGGTTTCAATAAATGTATCTTAAAAATTGCCGTTTTTTTTATTGACTGAATATACTGTATATGGGGCAATTAGGATTCATTATCTGTAATGGTTATTTTTTGTATTTTTGTACTTAAACTTTATTTAACTAGGCAAGTCAGGTAAGACAAATTCTTATTTACAATGACGGCCTACCCTGGCCAAACCTAGACAACGCTGGGCCAATTGTGTGCCACCCTATGGGACTTCCAATTACGACTGGATGTGATAAAGCCTGGATTCGAACCAGGGACTGTGCTGACGCCTTTTGCACTGAGATGCAGTGCCTTAGACCACTGTGCCACTAAATTAGGCAATGTTGCGCATTGTTGGCATGTATTCTGAACAAAAATATAAACGCAACATGTAAAGTGTGGGTCCCATGTTTCATGAGCGGAAATAAAAAAGACCCCAGAAATGTTGCGCCTCTGTCATTTTATAGAATTTGGCATTACGTCCAACCGGCCTCACAACCACAGACCACGTGCAACCACGCCAGCTCAGGACCTCCACATCTAGCTTCTTCACCAGCTGATGAAACTGTAGTATTACAGACAGAGTATTTCTGTCTGTAATAAAGCCTTTTTGTGGGGGGAAACTAATTCTGATTGTCTGGGCTTGGCTCCCAAGTGGGTGGACCTGGCCTATCATGGCTGCGCCCCTGCCCAGTCATATGAAATCCATAGATTAGGATCTAAGGAATTTATTTAAATTGACTGGGCTACAGAACAAACTTAACCACCCCAGTCAAATCCTTCCTGAAGAATTCTAAACAACCTGCCGTTCCTTATCACAGCAGGAGCTAAATATATACACTGGGGGCCAAAAGTTTGGAACATTACTCATTCAAGGGTTTTTCTTTGACCGCAGTGAAGCTGGTTGAGAGAATGCCATGAGCGTGCAAAGCTTTCATCAAGGCAAAGGCTGGCTACTTTGAAGAATCTCAAATATATTTTGGTTACTACAGGATGCCACATGTGTTATGTCATAGTTTTGATGTCTTCACTTCTACAATGTAAAACATTGTGCAAATAAAGAAAAACCCTTGAATGAGTAATATTCCAAACTTCTGGCCCCCAGTATGTGTGTGTATATATATATATATATATATACAGCGGGTGAAATAAGTATTGAACACGTCACCATTTTTCTCAGTAAATATATTTCAAAATGTGCTATTGACATGAAATTTTCACCAGATGTTGGTAACAACCCAAGTAATCCATACATACAAAGAAACCAAAACAAATAAGTTCAGAAATTAAGTTATGTGTAATAATGTGAAATGACACAGGGAAAAAGTATTGAACACATGAAGAAAGGGAGGTGCAAAAAGGCATGGAAAGCCAAGACAACAGCTGAAAACTATCAGTAATTAAAAAGCAATCCAGCCCCCTGTCAGTGCAAATTAATATCAGCTGGTTCAGTCCCAACTGATGGCCTAGTGAAATACTGGGAGAATATAGTGTGGTCAGATGAGAGCAAAATTGAACTGTTTGGATGTCATAATACACACCATGTTTGGAGGAGAAATGGCACTGCACATCACCCTAAAAACACCATAACAACATCATGGTGTGGTGCTGCTTTTCAGCAAATGGTACTGGCAAACTTCACATAATTGAAGGAAGGATGAATGAGTCATGTAGTACCCACAGAAGGCCACAGGGAGGAGCGAGAGAGCTATAAACCCATATTGTTTTTTGCCCTAATAACCCTAACCCTAGGTATAACCTATTTTAGCCCTAACACTTATTTGTAACACAATGCACCTATAGCTGTAATGGTCACCATTTTTCTAACCCTAACCCAGATTGACATCAAATAACTTGCAGCCAAAGACTATATGTGCCATGATTTTCTAAAATGGTTACTCTTTACACACACACACAATTAATGTAATAGGAAAATACGTTTCTCGACCAGAGGTGACTGAATTAATGTTCAGGATTATTGCTAATAGTTATTGAATTAGTAATAAAGTGTAATTTCAAAACATGAAAATAGATAGTCATAGTAATTCACAGTAATCTGTTAAAATGCTGTTTCAGTCCTTCCTCTTGCGTTAGCGCGGGAGTTTTTCTGTGCGGGGGAAGGGATGAAGGAGATGGGGGGCTTTCAGATATAGTGTGCAGTCAATAGCCGACTGGCCCGGGGCATTCGCTTTGCATACTGTAGGGTGTATAGAATAGCCGTACCAGTCGCCATATTACACTTCAACCCGACAATCGGGATGTGGTCTACCGTCAATTTTACTCCAATGGGAAAGTTTTGTTAAATTGCTATACAAGTTGGTTATATTGCATGCTACTGGCATGGCTAATTAAATGCATGCACTTGCGTGCAGTCTGTTTCGACTCGAGCAAATCAAATGCATGTATCTGATTGGCTACCGTTCCCGGGCGGGAAACTTCCCTTGACGTGCCCTCTGGTTCTTGCTTCTTGCGATCCTTGGGACGTCCCTATCCGTTGAATGTGAGAGTTAACGTTAAAGGGACTGACAAAAAAGAAAAACGATTTATTTACATGGATGATATTCTCTGCTAAAGTAACACAGACACGGACACATTTATATTTTTTTATATAAATCGGGTAACTCTTAAAAGAGCTTTTGCTTTGCTTGAGCAGTTCGTTTTGGTGCTGCCTGCCTGCCATGTCATCAAAGGGGTAGATCTGTGAATAATTTCACATAGAGGCCTAGCTTACATGCCGGTCTATTTCGCCAAATATCTCTCAATGTGTATATTTTAAAATCAGGAGCATCTCCTCTTTGTAATGATGTAAGTCTGGGCAGCGAGCTCGGTTGTCATCAAATTCTAGCCGCAAAATAATTTTTGCCTTTGGAACACTGAGCTCCGCCCATTGTTTCCCTATGGAGAGGCATGCCAGTCTATTTCGCCAAATATCTCTCAATGTGTATATTTAGATTTTTTTAAGCCCTTTTAAAAATCAGGAGAATATCTTCTTTGTAATTAGGTAAATCTGGGCAGCGAGCTCGGTTGTTATCGATCACTAGACCAGAAAGTCAGAAGTTTTCATTTTTTCCCTACTTCCTGCGTAATGAGGAAGTAGGGAAAAAATGAAAACTTTGACTTTCTGTTCTAGTGATCGATAACAACCGAGCAAAATGAAAACAGTTGACACCATCGAGATGCGGTTGTTTACTTGCTACACCAGTTTTTTTTTCTTCAGTTTCGTCCTAAAATCAGATTGTAGTGGTAAAATAAAAAGCGATACATGTTTTTGTGCCACTTTGGGGAATTGGAATTCTAACACCTTGCCCAAACCGCACGCGTACGTCAGTCCGAGCGCAAATTGATTTTACCCCTCCCCCCTTCGGGACTTTATATGGCGATTGGCCAATGAGGAGATGGGAGAGGCAGGACTTGTAGCACGTTTTGCGTCGCAAATAGAACCAACTTCTATTTTAGCGCCTGGCAACGCAGACTCTCGTTGGCGAGCGCGAGTTCAATAATTTAATAACATGTATGTGTACATTTATTTTGCAAGGTTCGCGTGTGGGCAGCGTGTAAGCATCAGCCTAGCCAACGTTCTTTAGCCGGTTTTCAGCCTTGGGTGAATTTTGACGCATTGTATTGTCCAGCCTATACCTATGTCTAATGCCGCTTTCACGTGCTAGTCGGACACTGACATTTATCCAATTGCTAACTGATTGAACGCGGCACGTATATAACTAAAACCATTTAGCAAGTGACATTTCCGCGTTTCCTAGTTCCGACTAGCATGTGAACTCTGCATATGCTCTGCACTCGGGAGATTACGTGGAAAAATGGCAATAGCGCTCAGACAATGGAAGAGACCAAATGGACTAAAAAAATAAACCAGGAGCGATATAGCCACTGTAGTACAGATGTTTTCCTGTCCGGTTTTACTAAGCTACAAGTAGGAATGGTTGGTGAGCTTCTCAGGATACTGTAAAGGAACTGGGTATCCAACATAGTATGATGTCTGTGTGAATAATTATGTCTCCAAATATCATAACACACTGACCTACACAACATGACCAAAAGCATGTGGACACCTGCTCGTCGAACATCTCATGCCAACATTTCTGAGTTAGGCGGCAGGTAGCCTAGTGGTTAAAAGCGTTGGGCCAGTAACTGGAAGGTCAGTGGTTAAAATCCCTGAGCAGAATAGGTGAATAATTTGTCGATGTACCCCTGAGAAAGGCACTTAACACTAATTGCCCCCTGTAAATCACTCTGGATAAGAGTGTCCGCTAAATGATTAGTAATGGAATGTAACAAAAATATATACAATGGGCATTAATATGAGTTGGTCCCCCTTTGCTGCTATAGAAGCCTCCACTCTTCTGGCAAGGCTTTCTACTAGATGTTGGGACTTGCTTCCATTCAGCCACAAGAGCATTAGTGAGGTCAGGCACTGATGTTAGGCGATTAGGATGTATTTTTTAAACTTTCATTTAACAAGGCTTTAATTAATCCCAATGGGGTTGAGGTCAGGGCTCTGTGCAGGCCAGACAAGCTCTTCCACAGCAATCTTGACAAACCATTTCTGTATGGACCTCGCTTTGTGCACAGGGCATTGTCATGCCGAAACAGGAAAGGTCCTTCCCCAAACTGTTGCAACAAGTTGGAAGCAAAGAATGCTCTAGAATGTCATTGCATGCTGTAGCGTTAAGATTTCCCTTCACTGGAACTAGGAACTAGGGCCTAGCCTAAACCACAGCCCCAGACCATTATTCCTCCTCCATCCAACTTTATAGTTGGCACTATACAGTCGGGCAGGTAGCGTTCTCTGGGCAACCCAGATTTGTACACCGGACTGCCAGATGGTGAAGTGTGATTCATCACTCCAGAGAACGCATTTCCACTGCATCAGATACCATTGGCAGCGAGCTTTACACCACTCCAGCCAGGCTCTTCGCATTGCGTATTGTGATCTTAGTCTTGTGTGCGGCTGCTCGGCAATGGAAACCCATTTCATGAAGCTTCTGACAAACAGTTAATGTGCTGAAGTTGCTTCCAGAGGCAGTTTGGATTTCGGTAGTGAGTGTTGCAGTCGAGGACTGACAATTTTTACGCAATAAGCGCTTCAGCACTCAACGGTCCAGTTCTGTAAGCTTGTGTGGCCTACCACTTCGTGGCTGAGCTGTTGTTGCTACTACACATTTCCACTTCACAATAACAGCACTTACAGTTGACTGGGGCAGCTCTATTCTATGACGGTGCCAAATTGAAAGTCACTGAGCTCTTCAGTAAGTCCATTTGACTGCCAATGTTTTCCTATGGAGATTGCATGTCTGTCTGCTCGATTTTATACACCGGTCAGCAACGGTGTATATAGTATATAGGGTTTGTTCAAAGCTGTCTTCTAGCCTACTCTTCCTCATCAGGAGGGACATGGACCCTATTAATCAGGTGTGTTTAAGCAGGGAGGGAACAAAAGCCAGTGACTCCAGAAGGGGATGGCAACTCTTGCCCCAGGTCCCATGCAGAAGGAACAGAGTGGAGTCATTCATAAAATTAACAATGAAGTAGAATATGTTGATTTTATCATATCATTTTATCATAGATTTTAAAGCACAGTGGTGAAATATGAGGAATTACATGAATACAGAGACAGTATTACATGATCACACAGTAAAGGCACTGGGATAGGCACTCATCTAGCTTTCCATATTGTCCACAACTTTTCCCTGCATGCATTTGGCCCCATATACATGGATAATGCATAAATACAATAATAAGGCCTTTTACCAAGCATTTTGGTTAGTGATGACAAGTACTGTATACACATCGCTTCCAGTAGTCTATATGGAATTGATAACCATGACAAAGTCTAACAAGTATAGCTGTAAATGTAACACATAGATTAAATGTTGATATGTTAATAACAACCAATACATTGAGATACATGTCAGTAAAAGACAGTAGGCTAATATAGGGTAAGATTTTGATAATTAGGCTTGCTCAGACCGGTACAGTTGCTAGCTCCACCAGTTTGCTTGGAGGAGGGGACTAGGAGCAGGAAGGGTTGCATGTATATCTGACCCCAGGTAGAGTGGCAGGCGTGTGGGGACAGGGAGAGGACAGGCAGGGTGAACCTCTCAGAGCCCCAGGGTGTTTTTCTGCACCTGGCAACCCAGAAGGTTGTTTCCAACCCGGACACACTCGGACACACTGGCCGCTGAAACACACAACATCACCAAGACAGGTATCATTATACTGTGGCATCATGGTGGCAAGGGTGGGCAAAATGTATCTTCAACACTTGTTTGAAGACAAAATACCACCAACATTGTATTGTGAATGATTATATTCAAAATACAAATATATTTGTCATTTAAGTAACATGGTGGATCCCTACTAGGAAATTGCTTTCACCTGAACAATTTATTTTCAATCAGGGCAAATGAAGGACAAGAGTTGCCAGGACTATGAGAGTAATCTATAGCTACCTTTCTGAGCCTGGATCCATGATACTGCCTTCATGGCCAGAAACTGCCACTCCTCCTGAGCCTCCATCTTGAAACCATAGAGCCATACCAGGGCTAGAACCGTGGCCCACACCTCCTGGTCCACCTGGAGGTGAGAGTGAGTGAGTGAGGATGGGAAAGAGAGAGAGATAGAAACAGAAGATAAGGACGCTGAGACATGGGTATCATGGGGACATTCAATTCAATGGTCATCATGCTTTTGTCCAGAGCTGATGGTGTTTCTATAGAGCACACGTGCAGATACTCTGTGTGAGTGCATCATCTTGCAGCACCCTCATAATATATATAGATATATAATATTATTGCTGCATCTCAGTTCATTTCTGTGGACCCACCTGTGCAGGCTTTGGCTTGGCCACCTCCTCCTCCATCTTCCCCAGCACCTCAGCCAACGCTGCCTCCAGGACCCAGGAACCAGAGGCCTTCTGAAGGGAGATCAGCTGGAGGATAGATAGATAGATAGATAGATAGGTACTTTATTGATCCACCGGGGGGGAAATTTCATTATCAAGCAGCTACAACAAAAACACAGGGCAGGTGCAAAATGCCACAACGAAAGTACACAAAAGACAGATACACGGTACATGATACATAGAGCGGCAGTATGAAAAAGTATAGAAATACAGGATATCTGGAGTGCAAAAAAAAGCTATAAAAGGACATTGCATAGTATGAGTGGTTGGCTGAATATGTACACTATACATTGGTGGATGTTGGATGGTTAACTATACTATACAGGTTGATGGCAGAGAAATACTTCAGTAGCTAATGCGTATGATATGAGCGAGGGTAATAATAGTTTACTTAATAGACAGACTGGGTAAATGAACAGGTAGGTGAAAATTTTGCATGGTTAAATTAGCTGTACAGTTAGGTATACAGTTATATTTACAGATAAGTGAATACTTGCATGTTTACACAAACTGTACAGGTAATGACAGGAAGAGATACTTTAATAGCTAAATGTGTGTATGATATCATTGGGGTAATAATAGTAATTCCCTTAAAATACAGTCCTTAGTGCGCAGGGTTTAATTACAGACAACTGCACTTATTGCACATTTGATATACTAAAAGCAATGAGAAAAGGTGCAACTGGCAGGATACTAATATGCATTCCTGAGTGAATGCCTAGGTCCAATAATTACTTACAATATTGCATGTGATATAATATAACAACTGTACATGGGTATGTATATACAGACCTGTATGAATACGTATGGCCTGAGTGGATGAGTGCTGACGGAACAGAGTTACTCACGGATGGATGCATAATTATTAAACTAGGTCCTAGCACCCCAACAGTTCCAGATCTATGTTGCCGACGGCACGGCACCCCGGTGAGGCATTATATAGTCTCATAGCCGCCGGCAGGAAGGACCTCCTGTAGCGCTCTCTGGCACACCGTGGTGGGATCAGTCTGTGACTGAAAGAGCTCCTCTGCGTCATAACCATAGCGTGCAGAGGGTGGGTGACGTTGTCCATGATGGCCAGCAGTTTGGCCAGGATCCGTCTCTCCGCCACCTCCTCTAGAGTGTCAAGGCTCATCCCCAGGACAGAGCTAGCCTTCCTGATCAGCTTATTTACCCGAGTAGCATCACCGGCTTTGATGTTTGCTCCCCAGCACACCACTGCAAAAAAGATGGCACTGGCCACCACAGACTGGTAGAAGGTATGCAGTAGTTTACTGCACACGTTGAAGGACCTGAGCCTCCTCAGAAAGTAGAGTCGGAGAGGAGAGGGTCCCTCACAGACTCAGAGGCTAGGGCTAGAGAGTCAACGTCTAATGGGATGGTACAACAAATGGTTAGAATGGTTACAAATGATCTAAAGTATTACATACCTAATACCTGCATAATCAATGCTTGGAGTTTGTCAGAAGTTGTGGGTTTTTGTTTGTCCACCGCCTCTTGAGGATCGACCACAAGTTCTCAATGAGATTAAGGTCTGGGAAGTTTCCTGGCCATGGACCCAAAATGTTGATGTTTTGTTCCCCGAGCCACTTAGTTATCACTTTTGCCTTATGGCAAGGTGCTCCATCATGCTGGAAAAGGCATTGGTCATCAACAAACTCTTGGATGGTTGGGAGAAGTTGCTCTCGGAGGATGTGTTGGTACCATTCTTTATTCAAGGCTGTGTTCTTAGGCAAAATTTTGAGTGAGCCCACTCCCAGACCTGGAACTGTTTGGGTGTTAGGACCTAGTTTAACATCCATGAGTATCTCTGGTCTGTAATCACTCATTCACTCAGGACATATTCTTTCAGGACTGTATATACATATTCATGTACATTTGTTATATCATATCACGTGCAATATTGTAAGTAATTCTTGGACTGAACTTATATAGTCATTCACTCAGGAATGCATATTAGTATCCTGTCAATTGTATCCTTTTTCATTGCTTTTAGTATATCGAATGTGCAATACGTGCATTTATCTGTAATCAAACCCTGCACTAAGGACTGTATTTTAATATAATTATTATTATCCTAAATTATATCATACGCACATTTAGCTATTTAAGTATCTCTTCCTGTCATTTACCTGTACAGTAAATGTAAGCATGCAAATATTCACTTACTGTCACGACTCCTGCCGAAGTTGCCTCACCCCCTTCGGGCATGCTTCGGCGATCGTCGTCACCGGCTTTCTAGCCACTGCCGCTCTCTCACTCATTATTCCATTTGTCATGTCTTGTCATTACGCACACCTGGTTCTCATTTCCCCTCATTACTTCATGTATATATGTTCCCTCTGTTCCCTCAAGTCCTTGTCGGATATTGTTCAGTGTGATTGTGTTATCACCTTTGTTTCCTCGTCTAGAACAGTTGTACCTATTCCTGTTCAGATTGTTTATGCGTATTTGGATATTAAAAGTATCCTTGAGTTCACGCTACCTCCTGTGCCTGGCTCTCTATTCTAATTTCACGCCATCACACTTACCTGTACATTTACCTGTACAGTTAATTTAACAATGCAAAATAGTCACTTACCTGTTCATTTAACCAGACTGTGTATTATGTAAACTATTATTACCCTCACTTATATCATACGCACATTTAGCTATTTAAGTATTTCTCTTCCATCGACCTGTATAGTATAGTTAACCATGCAAATATTCCTTATTTATCTATATCAACTTATAATATTTGTATCATTTTGATTTTACCTAACACTCTGTAACAATGTATAGTCTACATATTCAGCCATTAACCCTTACTATGCAGTGTCTTTTTATAGCTTTTTGCACTCCAGACTTCTTGTATTTTTATACTTTTTCATACTGCCGCACTACGTATCATGTATCGTGTATCTGTCTTTTGTGTATTTTCGTTCACGCATTTTGCACCCGCCCTGTGTTTTTTCTGCTTGACAAAGACATTTCCCCTCGGGGATCAATAAAGTATCTATCTTAAGTAACAGTCTTTGTCACAGTCTAACATTTCAAAAGCATCCAAACCTGAAACCCAATGTAAATTGGTTATGTTAGTGTCGTACATTCACACTAACAAAAGTCTATGTTAGTGTCCATGTTTCATGAGCTGAAATAAAATATGGCAGAAATGTTTTTTGTTTCTTAATCAAATAGACTCGGTGCTGACCTTTACGCTTTTTGCCAATCTTTATCCCTGAGTTTAAAGCAGACATACCAACTGTGGCATTCATACTCATCTTCACAGACATACGCCTATGCGGCCTCCTCGACATCCTACACGCCCCCAGCTTGGGCATGCTGCTGTGATACAACACTGAGAAAAAAGGAAAAAACACTTTACAAACATAAAAGGTACATGCACAGAACACATTTATGACTAAACAATGAAGAGTCCATCTTACATGTGCAGAGGGCACAATTTGTGACACTGCAGCTCGCAGTTAGCCACTTATTTAGCACTGTTTAAATATCTGCATAAAATAATTTCCTAGCACAGCCTCTGTGACACAAACACACACACACACACACACACACACACACACACACACACACACACACACACACACACACACACACACACACACACACACACACACACACACACACACACACACACACACACACACACACACACACACACACACACACACACACTCACTTTGCGTGGGGACTTGTCTGCGTAGCAGCTGTCCTTGCAGGGCCTCTCCATCTCCCTTGTGGACAGCGATGAAAGCAGTAAAGGCACTGCTCACTCCTGATTGGACGCTGAGCTCTACCACCTTCTCTTTCACTCCCTCCTTCTCTCCATCCTGCTCCCTCTCTTCCACCTCCAGGGATCGGATCAGGGTTTGAGCCCCCAGCCTGTGGATGGTCATTCTGGAGAGGAGGGGTAGGGGGAAGAAGTGCGGTGGGAAAAAGGAGGAGGGTAAGCGAGATGAATACTGTGGAGTGGGGGAGAGGAGGGCCGATGATAAGATGGGAGTACCTGCAGTACTGAATGTATCAAATCATACTACATAGCTGAAATGCATTAGAAGTGCTGGCACAGTTTCTGCTAATTGAGCGACGTGGCAGTCTTGCCTGTAAATAGTGGCACATTCCCTTAATGCATCTGACCAAGGACTGCACAGTGTAAACAGTGTTGTTTTTACCCAGTGTTCTCTGCAGGCTTGAGACTGAAGCTCAGCTGGTTCTCAACAGGCTGCTTGGCCAGGCTGTACTTCACTGTCACTGAGCCCTCGGTGTCCCCTGAGCTCTGGGAGAGGGAGAGAATGAGAGAGAGAAAGAGAGACAGACAGGAAGAACGAGAGAAAGAGAGAGACAGACAGACAGACAGACAGAACGAGAGAAATAGAAAACAAAGAAATACAGGGTTGAGTGAGACATGGACTGTGACCCAAGAAATGTTATGACCTTAGCAGTGTCCTTTGAACATTGACATACTGTATGTTAAACAATATTAACACTCATTACAGTAGAAGGCAGAGCCCTCACCTCCCCAGTGAGCTGGGCATACAGCAGTGCTCTTTGACCCTGGAAGAGCACGCTGATTGGTGGAGACAGAGGGGTGACAGACACCCCCTTTGGGACATTCCACTTGACTGAGATGTCCACCACAGCCGGCTGCAGGGCAAACCGGAGGGACTGCATCACCTGAGGGAGGAGAGTGAAGGAGGGGGGGAGAGGTAAAAAAAAAATAGAAAGAAAAAGCAATAGAGAGAATAAGGGAGGTGATGAAAATGTTCTAACCAATACAGCACTCTCTTTACACACACACACTCACTAATAAGCTCTCTTACTTTGGGCTGCATTCTGTCCTGTCCTGTGATAAACTGTGCGTGCCCACTGGCCTGCTTGGCCACCCCAGAGATGAGAGCAGTGCTGGCCCCCTCCCCGATCCCAAAGGAGAAGCACCTGACAGGGACACACCCAGGACAAAATATAATTGTTGTAGTTGTTGTGGTTGTTGTCCAATACCAAAATAAGGATATCAAACAAATCCCTATCACTTGTATAATTTTCTTATTCTTGTGGGCTTACTGAATTAAAACATACAGTTGAAGTCGGAAGTTTACATACACTTAGGTTGAAGTCATTAAAACTCATTTTTCAACCACTCCACAGATTTCATGTTAACAAACTATAGTTTTGGCAAGTCGGTTAGGACATCTATTTTGTGCATGACACAAGTAATTCTTCCAACAATTGTTTACAGACAGATTATTTCACTTATAATTCACTATATCACAATTCCAGTGGGTCAGAAGTTTACATACACTAAATTGACTGTGCCTTTAAACAGCTTGGAATATTCCAGAAAATTATGTCATGGCTTTAGAAGCTTCTGATAGGCTAATTGACACAATAGGCTAATTGACACAATACAGGTGTACCTGTAGATGTATTTCAAGGCCTACCTTCAAACTCAGTGCCTCTTTGCTCGACATCATGGGAAAATCAAAAGAAATCAGCCAAGACCTCAGAAAAAAACTTTTAGACCTCCACAAGTCTGGTTAATCCTTGGGAGCAATCAGTCAGGAAGTTAAAGCTTGGTCGCAAATGGGTCTTTCAAATGGACAATGACCCCAAGCATACTTCCAAAGTTGTGGGGAAATGGCTTAAGGACAACAAAGTCAAGGAATTGGAGTGGCCATCACAAAGCCCTGACCTCAATCCAATAGAAAATCTGTGGGCAGAACTGAAAAAGCTTGTGTGAGCAAGGAGGCCTACAAACCTGACTCAGTTACACCAGTTCTGTCAGGACAATGGGCCAAAATTCACCCAACTACCTGAAACGTTTGACCCAAGTTAAACAATGTAAAGGCAATGCTACCAAATACTAATTGAGTGTATGTAAACTTCTGACCCACTGGGAATGTGATGAAATAAATAAAAGCTGAAATAAATAATTCTCTCTACTATTATTCAGATTTTTCACGTTCTTAAAATAAAGTGATGATCCTAACTGACCTAACACAGGGACTTATTACTAGGATTAAATTGAAAAACTGAGTTTTTTTTTTTTTTTAAGGTGTATGTAAACTTCCGACTTCAACTGTAACTGTACAGAAAGAATCATCAATACGAAAGCCTTCGTTTTTTCACAGGGGTGAAAAAGTCTAACCTACATAACTCTCCCACACTGTTGCTCACAGACAGGTTGGGTAGGTTTCCTTTAGATTGGGTTTTACAATGAATCTTTTGAGTCAAAAAGACCAGTGGTTAGAGCCTTGTTGACATAGTTTCCACTGGTTTACATTCCAGACAGGTGCAATGGCATCTCTAACAAACTCTCTATTAAAACCAGTTAGTGTAATTCTTTCAGGTGGGAGGTAACAGAGCTAGCTATGGAAGCCCTGCCCCAACTAGATAATGATAGGGGAAACGGTGCTTGTGGGCCCACCTGTGAGAGCCAGCGTTTGTCTTCACCAGATCCAGGACATCTTTGGTGTTCCCCACCTCACCGTCAGTGAACAAGAAGAGCTGAGGATGACAGAGGGTATATGTTCATCATTAGTGAACGTTAAATAATGTACGTGCAGCCCTGAAGTATACAAAGTATGTTTTCTCAGTAACCAAAAACACTGTTCTATTTCCGGTCCCTGTAAGCCAGAAATGGTACTGTAAATACCACACTCAAAACACACTGTTTGGTTAGGTGTAACTCTAAATAAACAAGCCCAAAGCCCAAAAGGGAATTTCCTCTTGGCCTAAGACGTTGGTTTTTCCCTGTGGGAGACCTGTGTTCATATCCTGCATGTTACATTGGCGCCTGACGTGGGGCGGGCTCTTGTGAGGGAGGGGGTGAATGTAGAGGACATGAGTTGATCATGGTCTTGTCATGAGGTAGCCCTGCCTCCAAACTTCGAAACCAGTGTCTGTCCTTGGCCCAAGAGGGAATTTCCTAATGGTCTAAGACGAATGATTGCTGACGTGGGAGACCCGGGTTCATATCCCGCGTGCTACACATGGAAAGGTTGGAGGTGTTTCAGGAGGTATCACATTGTGTGTGTGTAATGTATGTAGAAGTTCAATGAGTGAGGTGATTAGAGGTTACAAAAAAATATTAAAGCGTCACTCAACAATGATACAATAACTGTGGACCATTTAGTTAGTTTTGAGACACTAAAAAACAAACCTAGTCAATCATGGTATAGTGGTTCCTATGGCATCATCGATAATACATCACATCATCTACATTTTTGGTAACAGACGTTATACATTACATCATCTATACACGTATGCATAAACAAAACTAAGTAAAGTGAATAAAAGGAACTTATAAAGAAACGTCTCTGTTGGAGGACACGGTGGCTGACTTTAGCAGAGGCATTTACATTATTGTTACATGATCAAATTTCACACAATTTATTATTTTCCAGCTAGATTGTGAAAATGATCATTTTGTCTGGACAGCTGATGGAAAATGATCATCCCTAATATCATTATATAACCCACAGTAAAGATCATCCCTAATGTCATTATATAACTGTCATGATGTTTATGAACCTCCTAAATAAGAGAATTGTTTCAGTAGATGCTGCACAGTCAGTGGCCACACCCAGATGAACAGACATTGGTTGAGAACTATGAAACACACCCTTCTCTCCCCCAGTACAAAAGCCCGTTGACGAAAGTCAACCCAAGTTCTCGATGATGCTAGGACTGGTGTCCATGCGTTTAAAAAGGGCTAAATTGAACTACAACTCTATCTAACGAAAGCTACATGCAAAGATAACATGGATGTGACAATCGCCATGTTCAAATTGTGAATTTCGACTAGACCAGCCAGAACATTGCGTGAGCCGAGTATGGCCAAATGGTATGAATTCTTATGATGGATCACTGAAGAGGAAGTGATACATCCCACGACCAGAAAGACTCTCCAAAGAGATATTCCGTCTTCGACCCATCTATCGAAGCCAAGCTCAGAGTAAATATATAATTGCATTTTTCCGTATGGGCAGTTATTAAAGTGTAAGATTTTGTGTTTACGTTTTGCCATAATTTCCCATGTCCGATAGAGACTTCATCCCTTTGTCTCTTTCTCCCACTCCTTTCTTTCATCCCCACTCCCCTTTCCTTTGTGTAACCAGCCGTCATATCGGGTTAGTCCACTAGGGACTTTTCATAATGTGACTGAGTAATCAATGTATAATCTATTGTGTATATTCTGTATATGTAACTCTGTGTGATTCTCTGTGTGATTCTTTAGCTAGTAAATAAATCATTAAGTACAGTGCAATACAGTGCAATATCGAAAAGTCCTCATTGCTGCTCGATCATCCTATTTTTCCAACCTAATTGAGGAGAATAAGAATAATCCTACATTTCTATTTGATACTGTTGCAAAGCTAACTAAAAAGCAGCATTCCCCAAGAGAGGATGCCTTTCACTTCAGCAGCGATGAATTCATGAACTTCTTCAACGAAAAGATCTTTATCATTAGAAAGCAAATTACAGACTCCTTTTTGAATCTGCATATTTCCCCAAAGCTCAGCTGTCCCGAGTCTGCACAGAACTGCCAGGACCTGGGATCAATGGAGACACTCAAGTGTTTTAATCCTATATCTCTTGACACATTCATGAAAATTGTCATGGCCTCTAAACCTTCAACCTGCATACTGGACCCTATTCCAACTAAACTACTGAAAGAGCTACTTCCTGTGCTCGGCCCTCCTATGCTGAACATAATAAATGGCTCCCTCTCCACCGGATGTGTACCAAACTCTCTAAAAGTGGCAGTAATAAAACCGCTCTTGAAAAAGCCAAGCCTTGACCCAGAAAATGTAAAAAACTATCGGCCTATATCGAATCTCCCATTTCTCTCAAAAATCTTAGAAAAAGCAGTTTTTGCAGCAACTCACTGCCTTCCTGAAGACAAATAATGTATACGAAACACTTCAGTCTGGTTTTAGACCCTATCATAGCACTGAGACTGCACTTGTGAAAGTGGTAAACAACCTTTTAATGGCGTCAGACCAGGGCTCTGCATCTGTCCTCGTGCTCTTAGACCTTAGTGCTGCTTTTGACACCATCGACCATCATATTCTTTTGGAGAGATTGGAAACCTTAATTGGTCTACACGGACAAGTTCTTGCCTGGTTTAGATCTTATTTGTCGGAGAGATATCAGTTTGTCTCCGTGGATGGTTTGTCCTCTGACAAATCAATTGTAAGTTTCGGTGTTCCTCAAGGTTCCGTTTTGGGGCCACTTTTGTTTTCACTATATATTTTACCCCTTGGTGATGTCATTCGGAAACATAATGTTAACTTCCATTGCTATGCGGACGACACACAGCTGTACATTTCGATGAAACATGGTGATGCACCAAAATTGCCTGCCATGGAAGCCTGTGTTTCAGACATAAGGAAGTGGATGGTGGCAAATTTTTTACTTTTAAATTCTGACAAAACAGAGATGCTAGTTCTAGGTCCCAAGAAACAAAGAGATCTGCTTTTGGATCTGACAATTAATCTTGATGGTTGTACAGTCGTCTCCCAAAAAACTGTGAAGGACCTTGGCATTACTCTGGACCCTGATCTCTCTTTTAATGAACATATCAAAAATATTTCAAGGATAGCTTTTTTCCATCTTCGTAACATTGCAAAAATCGGACATTTTTTGTCCAAAAATGATGCGGAAAAGCTAATCCATGCTTTTGTCACTTCTAGATTAGATTACTGCAATGCTCTACTCTCCGGCTACCCGGATAAAGCACTAAATAAACTTCAATTAGTGCTAAACACGGCTGCTAGAATCCTGACTAGAACCAAAAGATTTGATCATATTACTCCTGTGCTAGCCTCTCTACACTGGCTTCCTGTTAAGGCTAGGGCTGATTTCAAGGTTTTACTGCTAACCTACAAAGCATTACATGGGCTTGCTCCTACTTATCTCTCAGATTTGGTCCTGCCGTACATACCTACACGTACGCTCCGGTCACAAGACGCAGGCCTCCTTATTGTCCCTAGAATCTCTAAGCAAACAGGTGGAGGAATGGCTTTCTCCTATAGAGCTCCATTTTTATGGAATGGTCTGCCTATCCATGTGAGAGACGCAGACTCCGTCTCAATCTTTAAGTCTTTACTGAAGACTCACCTCTTCAGTATGTCCTATGATTGAGTGTAGTCTGGCCCAGGGGTGCAAGGGTGAACGGCAAGGCTCTGGAGCGACGAACCACCCTTGCTGTCTCTGCCTGGCCGGTTCCCGTCTCTCCATTGGGATTCTCTGCCTCTGACCCTATTACGGGGGCTGAGTCACTGGCTTACTGGTGCTTTCCATGCCATTCCTAGGAGGGGTGCGTCACTTCCTGTCCGGTTTGTCGCCCCCTCTGGCTTGTGCAGTGGAGGGGATCTTTTCGTGGACTATACTCAGCCTTGTCTCAGGGTAGTAAGTTGGTGGTTGTTGATATCCCCCTATTGGTGTAGGGGCTGTGCTTGGCAGAGTGGGTGAGGTTATATCCTGCCTGCTTTGGCCCTGTCCGGGGGTATTGTCTGGGTATTGTCGGAAGGGGCCACAGTGTCTCCTGACCCCCCTGTCTCAGCCTCCAGTATCTATGCTGCAATAGTCTATGTGCCAGGGGGCTAGGGTCCGTTTGTTAAATCTGATGTTATTATCCAGTGTCTTGTGTGAATTTAAGTATGCTCCCTCTAATTCACTCTCTCTCCCACTCTACCTCCTCTCCCGGAGGACCTGAGCCTACCCGGAGGACCATGCTTCAGGACCACCTGTCCTGATGACTCCTAGCTGTCCCCAGTCCACCTGGTCGTGCTGCTGCACCGGTTTCAACTCCTCTGCCTGCGGTTATGGAACCCTGACCTGTTCATTGGACGTGCCACCCTGTCCCAGACCTGCTGTTTTCACCTCGCTCTCGCTCTATTGCACTGAAAAACCAAGTGACATTCACTCCTGATGTATTTACCTGTTGCAACCTCCACAACTACTTTTATTATTATTTGACCCTGCTGGTCATCTATGAACATTTGAACATCTTGGAGAAAGAACTGGCCTTAATGGCCATAAATTGTTTTAATCTCCACCCGGCTGTCACGTTCGGGTGTGTAGAGAGACCAAGGCGCAGCGTATCGATAGTTCGACATGTTTATTGAACTGAACTGACAAACCATACAAAATAACAAATGATAATAATAATAAAGATCACACGTAGCACGACACGAGACAATATACAACAATGAACCACGCCAACGGAGTGGAACACAGACATATAAGTAAGATCCCTAATTAGAGGTAATGCATAGCAGCTGCCTCTAATTAGGGATCCCACACACACAACACCAGACAGAAATAGAAATGATAGATCTGCCAGACTCTGACCATAGAAATATAGAGAAGCAAAGCTTCTCTATGGCCAGAGCCTGACAGTACCCCCCCCCAAAGGCGCGGACTCCCGGCCGCAAGAAAAATAAACACAAAAACATGAGGGAAGGGTCAGGGAGGGAAAAACATCAAACATAAACCATCGCCGGTGGCGGTTCCGGCCCCGGCGAAGTGGATGTCTTCCTCCTCATTTCTATTGGGCCCGGTGTGGCTGGCGATTCAGGCCATTTCAAGGGGCAACCCACCGGTCCTGGAAATGACCATGGTGGGGCAAAAGGCTCAGGCCATGGAGCGGGGCAAATAACCGGGCCAGAACTGGGCACCGGTGTGGCAGGCGACTCCGGCCATGTAAATGGGCAACCCACCGGTCCTGGAAACAACAATGGTGGGGGAAAAGGTTCAGGCCATGGAGCGGGGCAATTAACCGGGCCAGGACTGAGCACCGGTGTGGCAGGCGACTCCGGCCAAGTAAAGGGGCAACCCACCGGTCCTTTAAATAACAATGGTGGGGGAACAAGTTCAGGCCATGGAGCGGGGCAAATAACCGGGCCAGGACTGAGCACCGGTGTGGCAGGCGACTCCGGCCATATAATCGTCACGGGAGGCTCCGGGCTGTCGATTGTCACGGAAGGTTCCGGGCTGTCGATCGTCACGGAAGGTTCCGGGCTGTCGATCGTCACGGAAGGTTCCGGGCTGTCGATCGTCACGGAAGGTTCCGGGCTGTCGATCGTCACGGAGGGTTCCGGGCTGTCGAGCGTCACGGGAGGCTCCGGGCTGTCGAGCGTCACGGGAGGCTCCGGGCTGTCGAGCGTCACGGGAGGCTCCGGGCTGTCGAGCGTCACGGGAGGCTCCGGGCTGTCGAGCGTCACGGGAGGCTCCGGGCTGTCGAGCGTCACGGGAGGCTCCGGGCTGTCGAGCGTCACGGGAGGCTCCGGGCTGTCGAGCGTCACGGGAGGCTCCGGGCTGTCGAGCGTCACGGGAGGCTCCGGGCTGTCGAGCGTCACGGGAGGCTCCGGGCTGTCGAGCGTCACGGGAGGCTCCGGGCTGTCGAGCGTCACGGGAGGCTCCGGGCTGTCGAGCGTCACGGGAGGCTCCGGGCTGTCGACCGTCACGGGAGGCTCCGGGCTGTCGACCGTCACGGGAGGCTCCGGGCTGTCGACCGTCACGGGAGGCTCCGGGCTGTCGACCGTCACGGGAGGCTCCGGGCTGTCGACCATCACGGGAGGCTCCGGGCTGTCGACCATCACGGGAGGCTCCGGGCTGTCGACCATCACGGGAGGCTCCGGGCTGTCGACCATCACGGGAGGCTCCGGGCTGTCGACCATCACGGGAGGCTCCGGGCTGTCGACCATCACGGGAGGCTCCGGGCTGTCGATCATCACGAGAGGCTCCGGGATGTCGAGGCGCACCGACGGTCTGATGCGTGTAGCCGGCACTGGAGGTACCTGGCTGGGCACACGCACTGGAGGTCGAGTGCGGGGAGTCGGCACGGGACGCACCAGACTGGAGAGGCGCACTGGAGGCTCGGTGCGTGGAGCCGGTACTGGAGGAACCTGGCTGGGCACACACACTGGAGGTCGAGTGCGGGGAGTCGGCACGGGACGCACCAGACTGGAGAGGCGCACTGGAGGCCCGGTGCGTGGAGCTGGCACTGGAGGTACCTGGCTGGGCACACGCACTGGAGGTCGAGTGCGGGGAGTCGGCACGGGACGTACCGGACTGGGGAGGCGCACTGGAGGCCTGGTGCGTGAAGCCGGAACTGGAGGAACCTGGCTATGCACACGCACTGGAGGTCGAGTGCGGGGAGTCGGCACGGGACGTACCGGACTGGGGAGGCGCACTGGAAGCCTGGTGCGTGAAGTCGGCACTGGTGGCACATGACTAGTAACACGCACTTCAGGGCGAGTGCGGGGAGCAGGCACAGGACGTACCTGACTGGGAAGGCGCACTGGAAGCCTGGTGCGTGAAGTCGGCACATGTGGCACAGGACTAATAACACGCACCTCAGGGCTAGTGCGGGGAGCAGGCACATGACGTACCGGACTGGGGAGGCGCACTGGAAGCCTGGTGCGTGAAGTCGGCACTGGTGGCACATGACTAAGAACACGCACTTCAGGGCGAGTGCGGGGAGCAGGCACATGACGTACCGAACTGGAGAGGCGCACTGGAGGCCTGGTGCGTGGAGTCGGCACTGATGGCGCCGGACTGGTGACACGCACCTCAGGGCGAGTGCGAGGAGCAGGCACATGACGTACCGGACTGGAGAGGCTCACTGGAGTGTAGCAGACGGCCGGACCCAGACTGGGCACCGGTAAAGCGGACTGCTCTGGCACTGGAGTAGAGCAGACGGCCGGACCCCGACTGGGTACCGGTAAAGCGGACTGCTCTTTCACGGGAGTGGAGTAGGCGACTGGGCACGGATTATTCAGCTCCGACATTTCCTCTTCAACCTCCTCTGCTATCTCCCACATTTCCTCCAGAACTTCTCCAAAATGTTTCTCCAAATATTCCTCCTTTTCCCTCATCTCTTCTAATATGCCTCCATAATATGCCTCTAACTCCTTCTCTTCCATCTTGCTTTGCGCCCCCCACTTGTATTTCGGCATCGTCATATTCCAAATGGATAGTGGTACTGGCGCGTCCTCTTCTTTGCCAGACCACCCCCATAGCCCCCCCCCGAAATTTTCCTGGGGTTTACTACGGGCTCCATTACCTCCATAACGCCGCTGTCTTCCTTTCTCCTCCTTCGCTCCAGTTTTCCGCTGCTTGGTCGGGTGGTGGTTCATTCTGTCACGTTCGGGTGTGTAGAGAGACCAAGGCGCAGCGTATCGATAGTTCGACATGTTTATTGAACTGAACTGACAAACCATACAAAATAACAAATGATAATAATAATAAAGATCACACGTAGCACGACACGAGACAATATACAACAATGAACCACGCCAACGGAGTGGAACACAGACATATAAGTAAGATCCCTAATTAGAGGTAATGCATAGCAGCTGCCTCTAATTAGGGATCCCACACACACAACACCAGACAGAAATAGAAATGATAGATCTGCCAGACTCTGACCATAGAAATATAGAGAAGCAAAGCTTCTCTATGGCCAGAGCCTGACACCGGCACAGCCAGAAGAGGACTGGCCACCCCTCAGAGCCTGGTTCCTCTCTAGGTTTCTTCCTAGGTTTTGCCTTTCTAGGGAGTTTTTCCTAGCCACCGTGCTTCTACATCTGCATTGCTTGCTGTTTGGGGTTTTAGGCTGGGTTTCTGTATAGCACTTTGTGACATCGGCTGATGTAAAAAGCGCTTTATAAATAAATTTTGATTGAAATTTTGATTAAGCCAATTTGTGTAATGCTGATTCAAACTGTTCGCTAGGGTTCATGCAGATTTAGATCTTACGATCATCAGAATGAGACTGATAAGAGGTAACGATTAATAATTGACTGCTATTGATATAAAAGATCAGATCAAATCTTTAAGAGTGGATTCGGGAGATGGCCGCTCTATATAAACCAATTCTTCCGTGGTGCCCTAGGTTATTAATAGGTTAACTGTTGCACGATTTAATTCAATCACGTAATCAATTAAATGTTAGGTAATCGATTTGATAAGATAGCATGTCACCAAATTAATCAAAGCCAACATTACGACATAACCTACAGTAAAGATCATCCCTAATGTAATCATATAACCCACAATAAAGATCATCCCTAATGTATATGAGACACCATACACATGTCCACTTTCATATAAAGTAGCTTTGTTTACATTGTTACCTAGCAACGCACTACCACTTCTACTTTTAAAACTACTAGTTTTAGCACCTGTAACTCGTCATGGATGATTTTAAAGTTACTTTTGATTTGTTTTATCCACTAACATTTAATGCCAACAAGACGAGGAGGAGGATATTACAGAAATGAAACAAGAAGAGTTAGTGAATGTTTTGTTGAAAATTAATCTTGATTTTTTTATGCTGGTAACTCCTATAAAGACAATAATACACTCGGCTTCGCCTCGTGGCTATAACCACATCACAGCCATGATAAAAATGTCATAACACATGGACTCTCATGTATTATTGCTTAAGTAAAGCAAGGCATGAGGTTCAGATTCAACGAGACGGCTTGACAGCTGATGACCCATCGTTACAGAAAGTACAGACATTTCTCTATGGGAGTGTATTTAAGGTGTGTAAGTTACCTGTCTGGGCTGGTCAGGGAGGCAGGGCTGGCTGTAGATATGTTTTAAAGGCTGAAGGATCTCTGTACCTCCCAGGTCAGCCTTCATTCCCTTAACCTTCTGCAGAGCCTCATCCATAGTCTTCTGGCTGTACTCCACACTCTTACTGACGTCCAGATAGACACACACACACACATTGTCATCACCACAATGTATTACAGACCCAAGCAATGGACATTTTATTCTTTCCCCTACCTGCTGAAAATTATTAGATGTAAACATTAACTGTCAAACAATGTCACTGTTCATCTTTGGATTACCTGGTGCAACATACATGAAAACCCTAGAATGACATAGCTAAATGTGTTGATAAACAACTGAACTCCTCAGACACTGACTTGAACTGATTGAGACGGGGATTGGAAGGAGAGAACACTCACGGAAAGAAGGACTCATAACTGGACCCAAAGCCGATGATGTTGAAGTAGCAGCCCATGGGCAGGCTTTTCAGCAAGAGCAGCAGAGTATCCTGCAAGAATGAAATCCAACAAGTGTCTTTACTCTTCAATAAACCTTATAGGACAGTCTTAAAGAACTAGTACAGAGTAACCACTGTGTACTGGATTTCACTCCAAACTACCTCTTGATGAATCCTGTGCAGATTGAGCTGTTCATTTACTAGAATAGGGTTGTGTGTGTGTGTGTGTGTGTGTGTGTGTGTGTGTGTGTGTGTGTGTATACCCTGGCACTGCCAATGCGGTCCTGTGCCCCAGATCCATTGTGAATGGGGCATTCCATGCTGCCAGAGCGATCCACCACGAACAGGAACTCCCCGTGTGAGGTCATCGATGACATCACCTCCTTGGGGAACTCTGGGTACAGGCTCAGCATGACCACTGGGTCGCCCATCAGAGAGCCTGGGAGAGAGAGAGAGAGAGAGAGAGAGAGAGAGAGAGAAAGAAACAAAAGAAAGAAATAACATTCTTTCTCCATCTCTACAGGACACCTCTCCTTCTGTCTCACCATGTCCCTCTCTGTAAACATGGATGAAGATAGTAGACTTGACTACTCATTGATCTAATACGCACCAATCTACAACAGAGTTCACCCACTGCCCACTCACCTGGCTTGGCAGAAGCCTGTGCTGCCTCTACTATAGCAGTAGGCTGATGGGTGTCTTGGTAATACAACAACAGCTCAACGTCCCGGTCAAACTGATGACCTGCAGCCAGACTGACCTGCAGTTAGAACAACATTCACATGAAGACAGAGCAGTAAGAGAGGGAATTTAACAAATATGGAGGTTTCTGATGGTTCATGGTGCTAGTGAAAGTGCAAACACACACACACTGTACACACACACACTCACACGTATGTACGTAAAGAAACACACTTACACATGCATATGAACACACACAAACAGACAGACAGACACACATAGTACCGTGGCTTGGGTTTTCTCTGTGTTGAGGTAGTTGAGTGGGTCCAGGAGACAGTTGGACTCTACTCTAGAGATGGGATGAGGGGACGACACACGGGTACTGAGGGACAGACTGTAGGGCACAGAACCAGCGGGCACTGAGGACACCTGGGCACTGCCACCACTACCAATGTCTGACCCTTAGAGAGAGAGATGGGGTGAGGGAGAGAGAGAGAGAGATGGGGTGAAGGAGGGAGGAGGAGAGAGAGAGATGAGGTGAGGGAGAGAGGAAGAGGGAGAGAGAGGCCCACAGATTAGCATATTTTTGTTCCAGCCCAGCACTACCACCTTTCAATTCAACAACTCACCAAGACCTTGATTAATTCAATCAGGTGTATTAAAGCTGGACTGGAACTAAAGCCTGCATTATCCCTTGTGCGTCTCCAAGAGCAGAACTGAAAACCACTGCCCTATGGGACCAGGTACTGGTTCCTAGTCACACTGCTGCCCACACGGTTTTTACTTTGTTTTGCATTGCCCTATGATGTATTACTGGGTTGTGTCTCTCTATACAGGTGGCCATGTTCTTACCCTGGGGTTGGTAGCGGGGGTTGAGCACGGTGGGCAGGCAGAGCCTCAGGCCGTCGTCAGCCTGTACAGCCAGCTCAGTCACATAGTCCAGGCTGACAGAGGCCTTCTCCCCTGGAGGCAGACTACCCACAATCAGCTTGAACACATCCGGGCTCTCATCACTCTCCTCCAATAGGAAGGCCTGCTGTCCCGAGCTCAATGCATCATCATACTGCTCCCGCGCCTGAGGAACACAGGGACGCATCATCAACCTGAGACACAGTATAGTATAGTAGCATACATCCACGGGAGGATGCTGTCTGATTGACAGTCAGGTCAATGGGGTTTGACAGAGAGTGGCTTTTGACAATGTAGTGGGTGGGGAACCAGTTTCACAGAGTCTAAGTCTAATACTAAGAACAGAGAGCTGTTAAAAAAATAAGAATAATTTTTGAAGTCTTGTAGGTCATAGACTGCTGGTTAACCAATAAGCGATAATATTTATATAGCACCTTTATACCAACTGAGGTACTCAACGCACTTTACATAGTAAGGGGGAAACTCTCCTCATCCACCATCAATGTGTGTCACCCACCTGGGTGGTGCACAGCAACCATTTTGTACCAGAACGCTCACCACACATCAGATTGCATGGTGGAGAGGAGAGGAGTGATATGTGCCAATTAGGAATTAAGGGGATTATTAGGTGGCCATTATGGAAATGGGGCCAGGTTAGCCAGCAGGTAACCTGTGTAGCTCTTAAATCTGTGTAGTAACGCTTTAACTAGACTAGTAACAACATTTGTACTAACATGTTATTGATCGGTATTAACATGAAATCAACCCGAATCCTGCTATAAAGTATACTTTTGTAGATCTCAAAAAATGTCTACAGTTGCATTTGTCTCGATGTTGACTTGTCATCTCTCCTCACCTTCTGTTTCTCCTGAACCTTAGCCACCACCTCAGTCTGTCCTATCTTGGCGCTGAACCTGCAGACAGCAGCCTCTCCTGGCAGAGGGAAAACAAAGATGGCCTCCAGAGGGCTTTCCTCCTGGTTCTCATACTGTAGAGTGGAGCTCACAGTGGCTACATGCCCCTGCACACTCACCTCCACGGCAATACTCTTCAGAGGCACTGAGAGAGGGAGGGATGGATGGAGAGAGCAATAGATGGAAGAGAGAAAACTTACAATGACAACGTTTGGGAACCACTTGGAGAAAGTAAATGTGATTTATCGCTCATCTCATGGAAATGTTTAATTTAGTGAAAAACAAAATACAGTTGAAGTCGGAAGTTTACATACACCTCAGCCAAATACATTTAAACTCAGTTTTTCACAATTCCTGACATTTAATCTTAGTACAAATTCCCTGTCTTAGGTCAGTTAGGATCACAACTTTATTTTAAGAATGTGTAATCTTTCATCACATTCCCAGTGGGTCAGAAGTTTACATACACTCAATTAGTACTTGGTAGCATTGCCTTTAAAGTGTTTAACTTGGGTCAAACGTTTCGGGTAGCCTTCCACAAGCTTCCCACAATAAATTGGGTGAATTTTGGCCCACTCCTTCTGACTGAACTGGCATAACTGAGTCAGGTTTGTAGGCCTCCTTGCTCACACAAGCTTTTTCAGTTCTGCCCACAACTTTTCTATAGGATTGAGGTCAGGGCTTTGTTATGGCCACTCCAATACCTTGACTTTGTCCTTAAGCCATTTTGCCACAACTTTGGAAGTATGCTTGGGGTCATTGTCCACTTGGAAGACCCATTTGCAACCAAGCTTTAACTTCCTGACTGATGTCTTGAGATGTTGCTTAAATATATATCCACATAATTGTCCATCCTCATGATGCCATCTATTTTGTGAAGTGCACCAGTCCCTCCTGCAGCAAAGTACCCCCTCAACATGATGCTGCCACCCCCGTGCTTCACGGTTGGGTTGGTGTTCTTCGGCTTGGAAGCCTCCCCCTTTTTCCTCCAAACATAACGATGGTCATTATGACCAAACAGTCCTATTTTAGTTTCATCAGACCAGAGGACATTTCTCCAAAAAGTATGATCTTTGCAGTTGCAAACAGCAGTCTGGCTTTTTTATGGCTGCTTTGGAGCAGTGGCTTCTTCCATGCTGAGCGCCCTTTCAGGTTATATCGATATAGGACTTGTTTACATGTAGATATAGATACTTTTGTACCTGTTTCCTCCAGCATCTTCACAAGGTGTCCTAACCGACTTGCCAAAACTATAGTTTGTTAACATGAAATCTGTAGAGTGGTTGAAAAATGAGTTTTAATGACTTCAACCTAAGTGTATGTAAACTTCCGACTTCAACTGTAAATGTGGTGGAATGTTCTGAAGTAATTTCTGCTTTTTTTTTTTAGACCGTACCTGGTTCATTCTTGCCAGTTACCAATCCACAGCAGTTCACCATTATGGCTCCTGTATGGAGAAACCAGGTGTCATATCATTGTCCTCTTACTTTAATTAAGTCAATTGCTGTGCAACAGTAAACAGTTAATCGTAATATGCCAAGTGTCTATGACAAATTGTTTTATAAATGCAGCAACATAATGCAACTACAGACAGTAGAATGAAAGTCATTGAGAGATTCATCTAACCATGTTGGCAGTGCTCTACAGCAATGTTCCCTCTAATGTTTCTTGGCACTGAGCAAATTTCAAATCTACTGAACGCAAACTTAAACACTGAAAATTCTGTGCAACTTCGTTTATTGTGAACACTGAGGCTGTACCAGCTTTAAGATACAGTTTTCACAGTGGCCAAGTAGGGTGTTGTGGCTATTTGATCATAATGTAGGCCAACCAGAAGTGCCTACCATAAAAACACTATGGAGAAAATGCATCCCATAACATTTTATCGTGGAAATAGCTGTTCTATCATTCAATCTACAGTAGCAGCCAATGTGTGGTGTTCAATGTAGGACTACATGCTATGAGAATTTTGAAAAAAAAACAACATGCATGGCTTGACATTAACCTTTTTATCAACTTGTCCTTCAGACAAGGAGGTGACTGAACATGTTGGTGTGTTGTTGATTCGATCACAATTGTAGCAGTCATAACGACAAAGATTCAGCAGTAGTAGTCAGGCAGATATATTTACACAGCGTTGGTGATGACTTGTTAAATGTACAATTCAATTATATTAACAAACTGACTTTAAAATGTGAGCATTCAAAAAGGCCTCTTCTCAGGAAAAACCTGTCCTAACCATACAAGGCACAGGTGGGGTCTCCTAGGCTCAAAACGCAGCCTCCCCGTTGAGTTACCAAACGTGAACATCCCAAAAACAGGCACTTCTAAACATTTGGCCACACCTATTCTTGGCGTGCAGGCAAAGCTGTCATCAAGACAAAGGGTGGCTACTTTGAAGAATATAAAATCGAAAATATAATTTGACCCGTTTAAAACTTTTTGGTTAATGCATGACTCCATATGTTATTTAATCATTTTGATGTCTTCCCTATTATGTTTAAAATAGTAAAAATAAAAAAAAAACCTTGAATGAGTAGGTGTGTCCAAACTTTTGACTGGTACTGTATATAGTGTATTTCCTCATACAACAGATGCTTTGTGCAAAAATTGACATTTCCAAGCCTGGGGTTCTTGTGAACAACAATGAAATCACAGCAGCCTGATGCAATAATGTCCATATCTGTCCATCCAGTGTATTCTCTGGTTGAACTGGTGAAATAGGATGGAATGCAATAGTCAATAGTGTCACGAGGTAGGCCTACCTTCCACCTGGAGGTCAGGTATTACATAATTTCAGAGATTTAGGCTTACACAAATTGAGTTACAGACGTAAGTAAACATTTCACACTAGTCTGATCAACCTGGATTATATTAATGTGTAGCAAGAAGCTTCTCAGAACAAACACACACGTGGATTTAGGCTACTTTATCCCATCATACCAGAGGTAGAAAATGCACAGTCATTGCGTCTATTCTAGCAACCTAAATCAAACATCCATTAAATAAGGATAGAGTGATATGTGGATTATATCGAATTGAATAGCTATTTCTGGCTATTTTCTGGCTAATAAAATAACTTTTATTGCCCACCAACAATAATAAGCAAAGTAGGCTAAATATAATTTCAAGAAGCTGAATGATTTCACATAAATAGCGAATAATCACATGAACGACGCAGTTCTGTAACATATTACCTTAAAATCTGTGATAGGCAAGTTTTCAATGATTCAATGATCAACGAGGCGATAAACTCCAACCGTTTCTACTTTCGTTTTGCGTTAATATCCGATTAAGCCGAGTTCACATTGTAACGTACGTCATTATGGTGTACGTTGTTTTGACGCAAGCTTGTTCCGCTACATGACGCAGAAAAGTAGTAAACGCAACGCAAGAAGCTGGAGTAGAGTCTGGTGGTTGCGGTGTCGGTATTTTCATGCCTTTTTGATAGCTCTGCTGACTGTTACCGTGACCAAGTAGCACGAAGCAATGCTTGGTTGCGGATCGCAGCAGAATTAAAATGGTCAGACGATGGTACTCGCCGTATTTCTTTCTGGTCCTTAGGAGCGGATGGACCCAGAAAGATCTGGGCAGACAGCGACTCTTGCAGCTGTCCTCCAGCATAGCTATCAAGAAAACGTTACGATGCTTTCTGTCTCTCATTTTGGTTTGAGTAAATAGTATTCCAGCCCATTTTATACTACTTTTACCGCGAAAATAGATACATTGGAGGGAATAACCGAGAATAATACGTTTATTTTTTATTTCACCTTTATTTAACCAGGTAGGCCAGTTGAGAACAAGTTGTCATTTACAACTGCGACATGGCCAAGACAAAGCAAAGCAGTGCGACAAAAAAGAACACAGAGTTACACATGAGAATAAACAAACGTAGTCAATAACACAATAGAGCATCTATATACAGAGTGTGCAAAATGCAGTAAGGTTAGGAAAGTAGGACAATAAATAGGCCATAGTGGCGAAATAGTTTACAAATTTGAATTAACACTGGAGTGATAGATATATACTTTATTGATCCCCGAGGGGGACATTTCTTTGTCAAGCAGCTACAACAAAACATAGGGCAGGTGCAAAATGCCAGAACGAAAATACACAAAAGACAGATACACGGTACATGATACATAGAGCGGCAGTATGAAAAAGTATAGAAATACAAGATGTCTGGAGTGCAAAAAAAGCTATAAAAAGACATTTCATAGTATGGGTGGTTGGCTGGCTGAATATGTACACTATACATTGGTGGATGTTGGATGGTTAACTATACTATACAGGTCGATGGCAGAGAAATACTTCAATAGCTAAAAATGCGTATGATATGAGCGAGGGTAATAATAGTTTACTTAATAGGCAGACTAGTTAAATGAACAGGTAAGTTAATATTTTGCATGGTTAAATTAACTACAGGTAAATATACAGTTATATTTAGAGGTAAGTGAATACTTGCATGGTTACATAAACTGTACAGGTAAATGACAGGAAGAGATACTTAAATAGCTAAATGTGTGTATGATGTGATTTAGGGTAATAATAGTAAATCCCTTAAAATACAGTCCTTAGCGCATGGTTTAATTACAGATAACTGCACGTATTGCACATTCAATATACTAAAAGCAATGAAAAAAGATACAACTGACAGGATACTAATATGCATTCCTGAGTGAATGACTACGTAAGTTAAGTCCAATAATTACTTGTGATATGATATAACAACTGTACATTAGTATTTTTTTTATTTCACCTTTATTTAACCAGGTAGGTCAGTTGAGAACAAGTTCTCATTTGCAACTGCGACCTGGCCAAGACAAAGCAAAGCAGTGCGACAAATAACAACACAGAGTTACACAATAAACAAACAGTCAAAAACACAATAGAAAAATCTATATACAGAGTGCAAAATGTAGTGCAAAAATGCAGTAAGGTTAGGAGGTAAGACAATAAATAGACTATAGTGGTGAAATAAATTACAGAATTATCATCATTAACACAGGAATGAAGGATGTGCAAATTATGATGTGCAAATAGAGATACTGGAGTGCAAGATTAGTGAAAATAAACAAAAATAAATATGGGGATGAGGTAGTAGTGTGGGCTATTTACAGAAGGGCTATATACAGGTGCAGTGATCGATAAGCAGCTTTGACAACTGATGCTTAAAGTTATTGAGGGAGATAGGAACCTCTAGTTTCAATGATTTTTGCAATTCGTTCCAGTCATTGGCAGCAGCGAACTGGAAGGAATGGCGACCAAAGGAGGTGTTGGCTTTGGGGGTGACCAGTGAGATATACCTGCTGGAGCGCATGCTACGGGTGGGTGTTGCTATAGTGACCAGTGAGCTGAGATAGGGCGGGGATTTACCTAATAAAGACTTATAGATGACCTGGAGCCAGTGGGTTTGGCGACGAATATATAATGAAGGCCAGCCAACGAGAGCATACAGGTCGCAGTGGTGGGTAGTGTATGGGGCTTTGGTGACAAAACGGATGGCACTGTGATAGACTACATCCAATTTGCTAAGTAGAGTATTGGAGGCTAGTTTGTAAATGACATCGCCGAAATCAAGGATCGGTAGGATAGTCAGTTTTACAAGGGCATGTTTGGCAGCATGAGTGAAGGAGGCTTTGTTGCGAAATAGGAAGCCAATTCTGGATTTAATTTTGGATTGGAGATGGTTGATGTGAGTCTGGAAGTTGAGTTTATAGTCTAACCAGATGACTAGGTATTTGTAGGTGTCCACGTATTCTAATTCGGATCCGTCGAGAGTAGTGATGATAGTCCGGTGGGCGGGTGCTGGCAGCGTTCAATAGAAAAGCATGCACTTAGTTTTACTAGCATTTAAGAGCAGTTGGAGGCCACGGAAGGAGTGTTGTATGGCATTGAAGCTTGATTGAAGGTTAGTAAACACAGTATCCAAAGAGGGGCCAGATGTATACAGAATGGTGTCATCTGCGTAGAGATGGATCAGAGAGTCACCAGCAGCGAGAGCGACATCGTTGATGTATATAGAGAAAAGGGTTGGCCCAAGAATTGAACCCTGTGGCACCCCCATAGAGACTGCCAGAGGATCGGACAATAGGCCCTCCGATTTGACACACTGAACTCTGTCTGCAAAGTAGTTAGCGAACCAGGCAAGGCAGTCACTTGAGAAACCAAGGCTGTTGAGTCTGCCAATAAGAATGCGGTGATTGACAGAGTCGAAAGCCTTGGCCAGGTCGATGAAAACGGCTGCACAGTACTGTCTTTTATCGATGGCGGTTATGATATCGTTCAGTACCTTGAGCGTAGCTGAGGTGCACCCATGACCAGCTCGGAAACCAGATTGCATAGCAGAGAAGGTACGGTGGGATTCGAAGTGGTCAGTTATCTGTTTGTTAACTTGGCTTTCGAAAACTTTAGAAAGGCAGGGCAGGATGGATATTGGTCTATAACAGTTTGGGTCTAGAGTGTCTCCTCCTTTGAAGAGGGGGATGACCGCGGCAGCTTTCCAATCTCTAGGGATCTCAGACGATACGAAAGAGAGGTTGAACAGGCTAGTGATAGGTGTTGCAACAATTTTGGCTGATAATTTCAGAAAGAGAGGGTCCAGATTATCTAGCCCAGCAGATTTGTAGGGGTCCAGACTTAGCAGCTCTTTCAGAACATCAGCCGTCTGGATTTGGGTGAAGGAGAAGCGGGGGGGGGCTTGGGCAAGTAGCTGCCGGGGGTGCAGAGCTGTTGGCCGGGGTAGGGGTAGCCAGGTGGAAAGCATGGCCAGTTGTAGCAAAATGCTTATTGAAATTTTCGATAATCGTGGATTTATCGGTAGTAACAGTGTCTCCGAGCCTCAATGCAGTGGGCAACTGGGAGGAGGTGCTCTTATTCTCCATGGACTTTACAGTGTCCCAGAACTTTTTGGAGTTAGTACTACAGGAAGCAAATTTCTGTTTGAAAAAGCTGGCCTTTGCTTTTCTAACTGACTGTGTGTACTTGTTCCTGACTTCCCTGAATAGCTCCATATCGCGGGGGCTATTCGATGCTAATGCAGTGCGCCACAGGATGTTTTTGTGTTGGTCTAGTGCAGCCAAGGGCTATATCTATTCTTAGTTCTACGTTTTTTGAAAGGGGCATGCTTATTTAGGATGGTGAGGAAAGCACTTTTAAAGAACAACCAGGCGTCCTCTACTGACGGGATGAGGTCAATATCCTTCCAGGATACCTGGGCCAGATCGAATAGTGATAAGGGGTGGTCGTTTGACCGCTGACCCATTGCGAACACAGGCGATGAGGCAGTGATCGCTGAGATCCTGGTTGAAAACAGAGGAGGTGTATTTGGAGGGCAAGTTAGTCAGGATGATATCGATAATGGTACCCATGTTTACGGATTTAGGGTTGTACCTGGTGGGTTCCTTGATAATTTGTGTGAGATTGAGGGCATCTAACTTAGATTGAAGGACAGCCGGGGTGTTAAGCATATCCCAGTTTAAGTCACCTAACAGTACAAACTCTGAAGATAGATGGGGGGCAATCAATTCACATATGGAGTCCAGGGCACAGCTGGGGGCTGAGGGGGGTCTGTAACAGGCGGCAACAGTGAGAGACTTATTTCTGGATAGGTGGATTTTTAAGAGTAGAAGCTCAAACTGTTTGGGCACAGACCTGGACAGTATGACAGAACTCTGCAGGTTATCTCTGCAGTAGATTGCAACTCCGCCACCTTTGGCAGTTCTATCTTGACGGTGTAAGGGCTGATATATGTTTAGCTAATGAATATGTTAATCTACAACAAGAGTTATTAACTGAATGTATTGTGTGATCATAGATCTTTAGAACTGCTGTAGGTTTGGGTAGGGGGGAGCTATGTGGAAGGAATGTGCTAGCTGGGGGTTTTATGATAGAACTGTGTCTTGTTGTAATATGAAGCTTGGACATCTACTAAGAGGATCACTACTTCCGTCAACTGGATTGCGTCACGAGGCTGGGACCAGCCTGCACGCCAACGATAGGCTGAGTAAGTTTAAACCACACTCAGCCTCTACTCCGACAGGTCAGCAAGGAGCGGAAATGATCCTGTCGGAGTATTTAAGGAAGAACAAAGGATAGGGGCGCTCTCTTTTCCATGCCCTGACTTGGTGTTTGCCCTGCGTGGTGTCACAGTGAGCCTGTATATACAAACTTCATATTTACCATTTAACGGTTTGTTAGAATAAAATACATAGATGATTTAAACGGCGTAGTAATCCTTTTGTTCCAATACCAGATTTGAATTGACGCGACCTATCAACGGGAAATGTTGTAGTTGGGGATGGAAATTTCCGAATTGTTGGTGGCCTTCCTAAGCCAGGATTCAGACACAGCTAGGACATCCGGGTTGGCGGAGTGTGCTAATGCAGTGAATAAATCAAACTTAGGGAGGAGGCTTCTAATGTTAACATGCATGAAACCAAGGCTTTTACGGTTACAGAAATCAACAGGAGGAATAGGTGTAGTACTGGGGGTTACAGGACCTGGGTTTACCTCTACATCACCAGAGGAACAGAGGAGTAATAGAATCAGTATTCGACTAAGGGCTTTAAGAACAGGACGTCTAGTACGTTGGGTACATAGAATAAAAGGAGCAGATTTCTGGGCGTGGTGGAATAGATTCAGGGCATAATTTATAGACAGGGGTATAGTAGGATGTGAGTTCAGTGGAGGTAAACCTAGGCGTTGGGTAATGAAGAGAGAGGTTGCATCTCTGGAGACACCAGTTAAGCCAGGTGAGGTCTCCGCATGTGTGGGGGGAGGGACAAAAGAGCTATCAGAGGCCAGTTGAGCAGGACTGGGGGCTCTACAATGAAATAAAACAATAATAGCTAACCTAAACAACAAAAGACAAGGCATATTGAAATAAGAAAGGGGCAAAAAAATAAAATAAATAAAATGACAGTTAATTAAGAGTTGAGTCTTCACATAGTATACCTCCTCTCTTATGTATAAAATAGGCTAGGTCTATTACTTACTCCATATTTAGTCACAGCTTACAACATGTTAAGGATAGCTTCAGACATCTCAAACGTACAATCTCTGGGTTTCTCATCCAAAGCAAGTCAGACTTTGGGCAACAGGGACAGAGGGACAACACAGACCTAAAGTATGCCTAGGGGACAGTAGGGACACTGTGCTCTTTAGTGTCAATATCACATTTACGTAAGTATTGAAACCCTTTACTTAAAAATGTCTAAAGCTGTTTTTGCTTTGTAATTATGGGGTGTTGTGTGTAGATTGACTGTAATATAATCTGTTAATATAACGGTTTCAATAAATGTATCTTAAAAATTGCCGTTTTTTTTATTGACTGAATATACTGTATATGGGGCAATTAGGATTCATTATCTGTAATGGTTATTTTTTGTATTTTTGTACTTAAACTTTATTTAACTAGGCAAGTCAGGTAAGACAAATTCTTATTTACAATGACGGCCTACCCTGGCCAAACCTAGACAACGCTGGGCCAATTGTGTGCCACCCTATGGGACTTCCAATTACGACTGGATGTGATAAAGCCTGGATTCGAACCAGGGACTGTGCTGACGCCTTTTGCACTGAGATGCAGTGCCTTAGACCACTGTGCCACTAAATTAGGCAATGTTGCGCATTGTTGGCATGTATTCTGAACAAAAATATAAACGCAACATGTAAAGTGTGGGTCCCATGTTTCATGAGCGGAAATAAAAAAGACCCCAGAAATGTTGCGCCTCTGTCATTTTATAGAATTTGGCATTACGTCCAACCGGCCTCACAACCACAGACCACGTGCAACCACGCCAGCTCAGGACCTCCACATCTAGCTTCTTCACCAGCTGATGAAACTGTAGTATTACAGACAGAGTATTTCTGTCTGTAATAAAGCCTTTTTGTGGGGGGAAACTAATTCTGATTGTCTGGGCTTGGCTCCCAAGTGGGTGGACCTGGCCTATCATGGCTGCGCCCCTGCCCAGTCATATGAAATCCATAGATTAGGATCTAAGGAATTTATTTAAATTGACTGGGCTACAGAACAAACTTAACCACCCCAGTCAAATCCTTCCTGAAGAATTCTAAACAACCTGCCGTTCCTTATCACAGCAGGAGCTAAATATATACACTGGGGGCCAAAAGTTTGGAACATTACTCATTCAAGGGTTTTTCTTTGACCGCAGTGAAGCTGGTTGAGAGAATGCCATGAGCGTGCAAAGCTTTCATCAAGGCAAAGGCTGGCTACTTTGAAGAATCTCAAATATATTTTGGTTACTACAGGATGCCACATGTGTTATGTCATAGTTTTGATGTCTTCACTTCTACAATGTAAAACATTGTGCAAATAAAGAAAAACCCTTGAATGAGTAATATTCCAAACTTCTGGCCCCCAGTATGTGTGTGTATATATATATATATATATATACAGCGGGTGAAATAAGTATTGAACACGTCACCATTTTTCTCAGTAAATATATTTCAAAATGTGCTATTGACATGAAATTTTCACCAGATGTTGGTAACAACCCAAGTAATCCATACATACAAAGAAACCAAAACAAATAAGTTCAGAAATTAAGTTATGTGTAATAATGTGAAATGACACAGGGAAAAAGTATTGAACACATGAAGAAAGGGAGGTGCAAAAAGGCATGGAAAGCCAAGACAACAGCTGAAAACTATCAGTAATTAAAAAGCAATCCAGCCCCCTGTCAGTGCAAATTAATATCAGCTGGTTCAGTCCCAACTGATGGCCTAGTGAAATACTGGGAGAATATAGTGTGGTCAGATGAGAGCAAAATTGAACTGTTTGGATGTCATAATACACACCATGTTTGGAGGAGAAATGGCACTGCACATCACCCTAAAAACACCATAACAACATCATGGTGTGGTGCTGCTTTTCAGCAAATGGTACTGGCAAACTTCACATAATTGAAGGAAGGATGAATGAGTCATGTAGTACCCACAGAAGGCCACAGGGAGGAGCGAGAGAGCTATAAACCCATATTGTTTTTTGCCCTAATAACCCTAACCCTAGGTATAACCTATTTTAGCCCTAACACTTATTTGTAACACAATGCACCTATAGCTGTAATGGTCACCATTTTTCTAACCCTAACCCAGATTGACATCAAATAACTTGCAGCCAAAGACTATATGTGCCATGATTTTCTAAAATGGTTACTCTTTACACACACACACAATTAATGTAATAGGAAAATACGTTTCTCGACCAGAGGTGACTGAATTAATGTTCAGGATTATTGCTAATAGTTATTGAATTAGTAATAAAGTGTAATTTCAAAACATGAAAATAGATAGTCATAGTAATTCACAGTAATCTGTTAAAATGCTGTTTCAGTCCTTCCTCTTGCGTTAGCGCGGGAGTTTTTCTGTGCGGGGGAAGGGATGAAGGAGATGGGGGGCTTTCAGATATAGTGTGCAGTCAATAGCCGACTGGCCCGGGGCATTCGCTTTGCATACTGTAGGGTGTATAGAATAGCCGTACCAGTCGCCATATTACACTTCAACCCGACAATCGGGATGTGGTCTACCGTCAATTTTACTCCAATGGGAAAGTTTTGTTAAATTGCTATACAAGTTGGTTATATTGCATGCTACTGGCATGGCTAATTAAATGCATGCACTTGCGTGCAGTCTGTTTCGACTCGAGCAAATCAAATGCATGTATCTGATTGGCTACCGTTCCCGGGCGGGAAACTTCCCTTGACGTGCCCTCTGGTTCTTGCTTCTTGCGATCCTTGGGACGTCCCTATCCGTTGAATGTGAGAGTTAACGTTAAAGGGACTGACAAAAAAGAAAAACGATTTATTTACATGGATGATATTCTCTGCTAAAGTAACACAGACACGGACACATTTATATTTTTTTATATAAATCGGGTAACTCTTAAAAGAGCTTTTGCTTTGCTTGAGCAGTTCGTTTTGGTGCTGCCTGCCTGCCATGTCATCAAAGGGGTAGATCTGTGAATAATTTCACATAGAGGCCTAGCTTACATGCCGGTCTATTTCGCCAAATATCTCTCAATGTGTATATTTTAAAATCAGGAGCATCTCCTCTTTGTAATGATGTAAGTCTGGGCAGCGAGCTCGGTTGTCATCAAATTCTAGCCGCAAAATAATTTTTGCCTTTGGAACACTGAGCTCCGCCCATTGTTTCCCTATGGAGAGGCATGCCAGTCTATTTCGCCAAATATCTCTCAATGTGTATATTTAGATTTTTTTAAGCCCTTTTAAAAATCAGGAGAATATCTTCTTTGTAATTAGGTAAATCTGGGCAGCGAGCTCGGTTGTTATCGATCACTAGACCAGAAAGTCAGAAGTTTTCATTTTTTCCCTACTTCCTGCGTAATGAGGAAGTAGGGAAAAAATGAAAACTTTGACTTTCTGTTCTAGTGATCGATAACAACCGAGCAAAATGAAAACAGTTGACACCATCGAGATGCGGTTGTTTACTTGCTACACCAGTTTTTTTTTCTTCAGTTTCGTCCTAAAATCAGATTGTAGTGGTAAAATAAAAAGCGATACATGTTTTTGTGCCACTTTGGGGAATTGGAATTCTAACACCTTGCCCAAACCGCACGCGTACGTCAGTCCGAGCGCAAATTGATTTTACCCCTCCCCCCTTCGGGACTTTATATGGCGATTGGCCAATGAGGAGATGGGAGAGGCAGGACTTGTAGCACGTTTTGCGTCGCAAATAGAACCAACTTCTATTTTAGCGCCTGGCAACGCAGACTCTCGTTGGCGAGCGCGAGTTCAATAATTTAATAACATGTATGTGTACATTTATTTTGCAAGGTTCGCGTGTGGGCAGCGTGTAAGCATCAGCCTAGCCAACGTTCTTTAGCCGGTTTTCAGCCTTGGGTGAATTTTGACGCATTGTATTGTCCAGCCTATACCTATGTCTAATGCCGCTTTCACGTGCTAGTCGGACACTGACATTTATCCAATTGCTAACTGATTGAACGCGGCACGTATATAACTAAAACCATTTAGCAAGTGACATTTCCGCGTTTCCTAGTTCCGACTAGCATGTGAACTCTGCATATGCTCTGCACTCGGGAGATTACGTGGAAAAATGGCAATAGCGCTCAGACAATGGAAGAGACCAAATGGACTAAAAAAATAAACCAGGAGCGATATAGCCACTGTAGTACAGATGTTTTCCTGTCCGGTTTTACTAAGCTACAAGTAGGAATGGTTGGTGAGCTTCTCAGGATACTGTAAAGGAACTGGGTATCCAACATAGTATGATGTCTGTGTGAATAATTATGTCTCCAAATATCATAACACACTGACCTACACAACATGACCAAAAGCATGTGGACACCTGCTCGTCGAACATCTCATGCCAACATTTCTGAGTTAGGCGGCAGGTAGCCTAGTGGTTAAAAGCGTTGGGCCAGTAACTGGAAGGTCAGTGGTTAAAATCCCTGAGCAGAATAGGTGAATAATTTGTCGATGTACCCCTGAGAAAGGCACTTAACACTAATTGCCCCCTGTAAATCACTCTGGATAAGAGTGTCCGCTAAATGATTAGTAATGGAATGTAACAAAAATATATACAATGGGCATTAATATGAGTTGGTCCCCCTTTGCTGCTATAGAAGCCTCCACTCTTCTGGCAAGGCTTTCTACTAGATGTTGGGACTTGCTTCCATTCAGCCACAAGAGCATTAGTGAGGTCAGGCACTGATGTTAGGCGATTAGGATGTATTTTTTAAACTTTCATTTAACAAGGCTTTAATTAATCCCAATGGGGTTGAGGTCAGGGCTCTGTGCAGGCCAGACAAGCTCTTCCACAGCAATCTTGACAAACCATTTCTGTATGGACCTCGCTTTGTGCACAGGGCATTGTCATGCCGAAACAGGAAAGGTCCTTCCCCAAACTGTTGCAACAAGTTGGAAGCAAAGAATGCTCTAGAATGTCATTGCATGCTGTAGCGTTAAGATTTCCCTTCACTGGAACTAGGAACTAGGGCCTAGCCTAAACCACAGCCCCAGACCATTATTCCTCCTCCATCCAACTTTATAGTTGGCACTATACAGTCGGGCAGGTAGCGTTCTCTGGGCAACCCAGATTTGTACACCGGACTGCCAGATGGTGAAGTGTGATTCATCACTCCAGAGAACGCATTTCCACTGCATCAGATACCATTGGCAGCGAGCTTTACACCACTCCAGCCAGGCTCTTCGCATTGCGTATTGTGATCTTAGTCTTGTGTGCGGCTGCTCGGCAATGGAAACCCATTTCATGAAGCTTCTGACAAACAGTTAATGTGCTGAAGTTGCTTCCAGAGGCAGTTTGGATTTCGGTAGTGAGTGTTGCAGTCGAGGACTGACAATTTTTACGCAATAAGCGCTTCAGCACTCAACGGTCCAGTTCTGTAAGCTTGTGTGGCCTACCACTTCGTGGCTGAGCTGTTGTTGCTACTACACATTTCCACTTCACAATAACAGCACTTACAGTTGACTGGGGCAGCTCTATTCTATGACGGTGCCAAATTGAAAGTCACTGAGCTCTTCAGTAAGTCCATTTGACTGCCAATGTTTTCCTATGGAGATTGCATGTCTGTCTGCTCGATTTTATACACCGGTCAGCAACGGTGTATATAGTATATAGGGTTTGTTCAAAGCTGTCTTCTAGCCTACTCTTCCTCATCAGGAGGGACATGGACCCTATTAATCAGGTGTGTTTAAGCAGGGAGGGAACAAAAGCCAGTGACTCCAGAAGGGGATGGCAACTCTTGCCCCAGGTCCCATGCAGAAGGAACAGAGTGGAGTCATTCATAAAATTAACAATGAAGTAGAATATGTTGATTTTATCATATCATTTTATCATAGATTTTAAAGCACAGTGGTGAAATATGAGGAATTACATGAATACAGAGACAGTATTACATGATCACACAGTAAAGGCACTGGGATAGGCACTCATCTAGCTTTCCATATTGTCCACAACTTTTCCCTGCATGCATTTGGCCCCATATACATGGATAATGCATAAATACAATAATAAGGCCTTTTACCAAGCATTTTGGTTAGTGATGACAAGTACTGTATACACATCGCTTCCAGTAGTCTATATGGAATTGATAACCATGACAAAGTCTAACAAGTATAGCTGTAAATGTAACACATAGATTAAATGTTGATATGTTAATAACAACCAATACATTGAGATACATGTCAGTAAAAGACAGTAGGCTAATATAGGGTAAGATTTTGATAATTAGGCTTGCTCAGACCGGTACAGTTGCTAGCTCCACCAGTTTGCTTGGAGGAGGGGACTAGGAGCAGGAAGGGTTGCATGTATATCTGACCCCAGGTAGAGTGGCAGGCGTGTGGGGACAGGGAGAGGACAGGCAGGGTGAACCTCTCAGAGCCCCAGGGTGTTTTTCTGCACCTGGCAACCCAGAAGGTTGTTTCCAACCCGGACACACTCGGACACACTGGCCGCTGAAACACACAACATCACCAAGACAGGTATCATTATACTGTGGCATCATGGTGGCAAGGGTGGGCAAAATGTATCTTCAACACTTGTTTGAAGACAAAATACCACCAACATTGTATTGTGAATGATTATATTCAAAATACAAATATATTTGTCATTTAAGTAACATGGTGGATCCCTACTAGGAAATTGCTTTCACCTGAACAATTTATTTTCAATCAGGGCAAATGAAGGACAAGAGTTGCCAGGACTATGAGAGTAATCTATAGCTACCTTTCTGAGCCTGGATCCATGATACTGCCTTCATGGCCAGAAACTGCCACTCCTCCTGAGCCTCCATCTTGAAACCATAGAGCCATACCAGGGCTAGAACCGTGGCCCACACCTCCTGGTCCACCTGGAGGTGAGAGTGAGTGAGTGAGGATGGGAAAGAGAGAGAGATAGAAACAGAAGATAAGGACGCTGAGACATGGGTATCATGGGGACATTCAATTCAATGGTCATCATGCTTTTGTCCAGAGCTGATGGTGTTTCTATAGAGCACACGTGCAGATACTCTGTGTGAGTGCATCATCTTGCAGCACCCTCATAATATATATAGATATATAATATTATTGCTGCATCTCAGTTCATTTCTGTGGACCCACCTGTGCAGGCTTTGGCTTGGCCACCTCCTCCTCCATCTTCCCCAGCACCTCAGCCAACGCTGCCTCCAGGACCCAGGAACCAGAGGCCTTCTGAAGGGAGATCAGCTGGAGGATAGATAGATAGATAGATAGATAGGTACTTTATTGATCCACCGGGGGGGAAATTTCATTATCAAGCAGCTACAACAAAAACACAGGGCAGGTGCAAAATGCCACAACGAAAGTACACAAAAGACAGATACACGGTACATGATACATAGAGCGGCAGTATGAAAAAGTATAGAAATACAGGATATCTGGAGTGCAAAAAAAAGCTATAAAAGGACATTGCATAGTATGAGTGGTTGGCTGAATATGTACACTATACATTGGTGGATGTTGGATGGTTAACTATACTATACAGGTTGATGGCAGAGAAATACTTCAGTAGCTAATGCGTATGATATGAGCGAGGGTAATAATAGTTTACTTAATAGACAGACTGGGTAAATGAACAGGTAGGTGAAAATTTTGCATGGTTAAATTAGCTGTACAGTTAGGTATACAGTTATATTTACAGATAAGTGAATACTTGCATGTTTACACAAACTGTACAGGTAATGACAGGAAGAGATACTTTAATAGCTAAATGTGTGTATGATATCATTGGGGTAATAATAGTAATTCCCTTAAAATACAGTCCTTAGTGCGCAGGGTTTAATTACAGACAACTGCACTTATTGCACATTTGATATACTAAAAGCAATGAGAAAAGGTGCAACTGGCAGGATACTAATATGCATTCCTGAGTGAATGCCTAGGTCCAATAATTACTTACAATATTGCATGTGATATAATATAACAACTGTACATGGGTATGTATATACAGACCTGTATGAATACGTATGGCCTGAGTGGATGAGTGCTGACGGAACAGAGTTACTCACGGATGGATGCATAATTATTAAACTAGGTCCTAGCACCCCAACAGTTCCAGATCTATGTTGCCGACGGCACGGCACCCCGGTGAGGCATTATATAGTCTCATAGCCGCCGGCAGGAAGGACCTCCTGTAGCGCTCTCTGGCACACCGTGGTGGGATCAGTCTGTGACTGAAAGAGCTCCTCTGCGTCATAACCATAGCGTGCAGAGGGTGGGTGACGTTGTCCATGATGGCCAGCAGTTTGGCCAGGATCCGTCTCTCCGCCACCTCCTCTAGAGTGTCAAGGCTCATCCCCAGGACAGAGCTAGCCTTCCTGATCAGCTTATTTACCCGAGTAGCATCACCGGCTTTGATGTTTGCTCCCCAGCACACCACTGCAAAAAAGATGGCACTGGCCACCACAGACTGGTAGAAGGTATGCAGTAGTTTACTGCACACGTTGAAGGACCTGAGCCTCCTCAGAAAGTAGAGTCGGAGAGGAGAGGGTCCCTCACAGACTCAGAGGCTAGGGCTAGAGAGTCAACGTCTAATGGGATGGTACAACAAATGGTTAGAATGGTTACAAATGATCTAAAGTATTACATACCTAATACCTGCATAATCAATGCTTGGAGTTTGTCAGAAGTTGTGGGTTTTTGTTTGTCCACCGCCTCTTGAGGATCGACCACAAGTTCTCAATGAGATTAAGGTCTGGGAAGTTTCCTGGCCATGGACCCAAAATGTTGATGTTTTGTTCCCCGAGCCACTTAGTTATCACTTTTGCCTTATGGCAAGGTGCTCCATCATGCTGGAAAAGGCATTGGTCATCAACAAACTCTTGGATGGTTGGGAGAAGTTGCTCTCGGAGGATGTGTTGGTACCATTCTTTATTCAAGGCTGTGTTCTTAGGCAAAATTTTGAGTGAGCCCACTCCCAGACCTGGAACTGTTTGGGTGTTAGGACCTAGTTTAACATCCATGAGTATCTCTGGTCTGTAATCACTCATTCACTCAGGACATATTCTTTCAGGACTGTATATACATATTCATGTACATTTGTTATATCATATCACGTGCAATATTGTAAGTAATTCTTGGACTGAACTTATATAGTCATTCACTCAGGAATGCATATTAGTATCCTGTCAATTGTATCCTTTTTCATTGCTTTTAGTATATCGAATGTGCAATACGTGCATTTATCTGTAATCAAACCCTGCACTAAGGACTGTATTTTAATATAATTATTATTATCCTAAATTATATCATACGCACATTTAGCTATTTAAGTATCTCTTCCTGTCATTTACCTGTACAGTAAATGTAAGCATGCAAATATTCACTTACTGTCACGACTCCTGCCGAAGTTGCCTCACCCCCTTCGGGCATGCTTCGGCGATCGTCGTCACCGGCTTTCTAGCCACTGCCGCTCTCTCACTCATTATTCCATTTGTCATGTCTTGTCATTACGCACACCTGGTTCTCATTTCCCCTCATTACTTCATGTATATATGTTCCCTCTGTTCCCTCAAGTCCTTGTCGGATATTGTTCAGTGTGATTGTGTTATCACCTTTGTTTCCTCGTCTAGAACAGTTGTACCTATTCCTGTTCAGATTGTTTATGCGTATTTGGATATTAAAAGTATCCTTGAGTTCACGCTACCTCCTGTGCCTGGCTCTCTATTCTAATTTCACGCCATCACACTTACCTGTACATTTACCTGTACAGTTAATTTAACAATGCAAAATAGTCACTTACCTGTTCATTTAACCAGACTGTGTATTATGTAAACTATTATTACCCTCACTTATATCATACGCACATTTAGCTATTTAAGTATTTCTCTTCCATCGACCTGTATAGTATAGTTAACCATGCAAATATTCCTTATTTATCTATATCAACTTATAATATTTGTATCATTTTGATTTTACCTAACACTCTGTAACAATGTATAGTCTACATATTCAGCCATTAACCCTTACTATGCAGTGTCTTTTTATAGCTTTTTGCACTCCAGACTTCTTGTATTTTTATACTTTTTCATACTGCCGCACTACGTATCATGTATCGTGTATCTGTCTTTTGTGTATTTTCGTTCACGCATTTTGCACCCGCCCTGTGTTTTTTCTGCTTGACAAAGACATTTCCCCTCGGGGATCAATAAAGTATCTATCTTAAGTAACAGTCTTTGTCACAGTCTAACATTTCAAAAGCATCCAAACCTGAAACCCAATGTAAATTGGTTATGTTAGTGTCGTACATTCACACTAACAAAAGTCTATGTTAGTGTCCATGTTTCATGAGCTGAAATAAAATATGGCAGAAATGTTTTTTGTTTCTTAATCAAATAGACTCGGTGCTGACCTTTACGCTTTTTGCCAATCTTTATCCCTGAGTTTAAAGCAGACATACCAACTGTGGCATTCATACTCATCTTCACAGACATACGCCTATGCGGCCTCCTCGACATCCTACACGCCCCCAGCTTGGGCATGCTGCTGTGATACAACACTGAGAAAAAAGGAAAAAACACTTTACAAACATAAAAGGTACATGCACAGAACACATTTATGACTAAACAATGAAGAGTCCATCTTACATGTGCAGAGGGCACAATTTGTGACACTGCAGCTCGCAGTTAGCCACTTATTTAGCACTGTTTAAATATCTGCATAAAATAATTTCCTAGCACAGCCTCTGTGACACAAACACACACACACACACACACACACACACACACACACACACACACACACACACACACACACACACACACACACACACACACACACACACACACACACACACACACACACACACACACACACACACACACACACACACACACACACTCACTTTGCGTGGGGACTTGTCTGCGTAGCAGCTGTCCTTGCAGGGCCTCTCCATCTCCCTTGTGGACAGCGATGAAAGCAGTAAAGGCACTGCTCACTCCTGATTGGACGCTGAGCTCTACCACCTTCTCTTTCACTCCCTCCTTCTCTCCATCCTGCTCCCTCTCTTCCACCTCCAGGGATCGGATCAGGGTTTGAGCCCCCAGCCTGTGGATGGTCATTCTGGAGAGGAGGGGTAGGGGGAAGAAGTGCGGTGGGAAAAAGGAGGAGGGTAAGCGAGATGAATACTGTGGAGTGGGGGAGAGGAGGGCCGATGATAAGATGGGAGTACCTGCAGTACTGAATGTATCAAATCATACTACATAGCTGAAATGCATTAGAAGTGCTGGCACAGTTTCTGCTAATTGAGCGACGTGGCAGTCTTGCCTGTAAATAGTGGCACATTCCCTTAATGCATCTGACCAAGGACTGCACAGTGTAAACAGTGTTGTTTTTACCCAGTGTTCTCTGCAGGCTTGAGACTGAAGCTCAGCTGGTTCTCAACAGGCTGCTTGGCCAGGCTGTACTTCACTGTCACTGAGCCCTCGGTGTCCCCTGAGCTCTGGGAGAGGGAGAGAATGAGAGAGAGAAAGAGAGACAGACAGGAAGAACGAGAGAAAGAGAGAGACAGACAGACAGACAGACAGAACGAGAGAAATAGAAAACAAAGAAATACAGGGTTGAGTGAGACATGGACTGTGACCCAAGAAATGTTATGACCTTAGCAGTGTCCTTTGAACATTGACATACTGTATGTTAAACAATATTAACACTCATTACAGTAGAAGGCAGAGCCCTCACCTCCCCAGTGAGCTGGGCATACAGCAGTGCTCTTTGACCCTGGAAGAGCACGCTGATTGGTGGAGACAGAGGGGTGACAGACACCCCCTTTGGGACATTCCACTTGACTGAGATGTCCACCACAGCCGGCTGCAGGGCAAACCGGAGGGACTGCATCACCTGAGGGAGGAGAGTGAAGGAGGGGGGGAGAGGTAAAAAAAAAATAGAAAGAAAAAGCAATAGAGAGAATAAGGGAGGTGATGAAAATGTTCTAACCAATACAGCACTCTCTTTACACACACACACTCACTAATAAGCTCTCTTACTTTGGGCTGCATTCTGTCCTGTCCTGTGATAAACTGTGCGTGCCCACTGGCCTGCTTGGCCACCCCAGAGATGAGAGCAGTGCTGGCCCCCTCCCCGATCCCAAAGGAGAAGCACCTGACAGGGACACACCCAGGACAAAATATAATTGTTGTAGTTGTTGTGGTTGTTGTCCAATACCAAAATAAGGATATCAAACAAATCCCTATCACTTGTATAATTTTCTTATTCTTGTGGGCTTACTGAATTAAAACATACAGTTGAAGTCAGAAGTTTACATACACTAAGGTTGAAGTCATTAAAACTCATTTTTCAACCACTCCACAGATTTCATGTTAACAAACTATAGTTTTGGCAAGTCGGTTAGGACATCTATTTTGTGCATGACACAAGTAATTCTTCCAACAATTGTTTACAGACAGATTATTTCACTTATAATTCACTATATCACAATTCCAGTGGGTCAGAAGTTTACATACACTAAATTGACTGTGCCTTTAAACAGCTTGGAATATTCCAGAAAATTATGTCATGGCTTTAGAAGCTTCTGATAGGCTAATTGACACAATAGGCTAATTGACACAATACAGATGTACCTGTAGATGTATTTCAAGGCCTACCTTCAAACTCAGTGCCTCTTTGCTCGACATCATGGGAAAATCAAAAGAAATCAGCCAAGACCTCAGGAAAAAACTTTTAGACCTCCACAAGTCTGGTTAATCCTTGGGAGCAATTTCCAAACACCTGAAGGTACCACGCTCATCTGTATAAACAACAGTACACAAGTATAAACACCATGGGACCACACAGCCGTCATGCCACTCAGGAAGGAGACGCGTTCTGTCTCCTAGAGATGAACATACTTTCGTGCGAAAAGTGCAAATCAATCCCAGAACAACAGCAAAGGACCTTGTGAAGATGCTGGAGGAAACAGGTACAAAAGTATCTATATCCACAGTAAAACGAGTCCTATATCGACATAACCTGAAAGGCCGCTCAGCAAGGAAGAAGCCACTGCTCCAAAACCACCATAAAAAAGCCAGACTACGGTTTGCAACTTCACATGGGGACAAAGATTGTACTTTTTGGAGAAATTTTTTGATGATACAAAAATAGAACTGTTTGGCCATAATGACCATCGTTATGTTTGGAGGAAAAAGGGGGAGTATCCCAACCACGAAGCACGGGGGTGGCAGCATCATGTTGTGTGGGTGCTTTGCTGCAGGAGGGACTGGTGCACTTCACAAAATAGATGGCATCATGAGGAAGGAAAATTATGTGGATATATTGAAGCAACATCTCAAGACATCAGTCAGGAAGTTAAAGCTTGGTCGCAAATGGGTCTTTCAAATGGACAATGACCCCAGGCATACTTCCAAAGTTGTGGGAAAATGGCTTAAGGACAACAAAGTCAAGGAATTGGAGTGGCCATCACAAAGCCCTGACCTCAATCCAAAAGAAGATTTGTGGGCAGAACTGAAAAAGCTTGTGTGAGCAAGGAGGCCTACAAACCTGACTCAGTTACACCAGTTCTGTCAGGACAATGGGCCAAAATTCACCCAACTACCTGAAACGTTTGACCCAAGTTAAACAATGTAAAGGCAATGCTACCAAATACTAATTGAGTGCATGCAAACTTCTGACCCACTGGGAATGTGATGAAATAAATAAAAGCTGAAATAAATAATTCTCTCTACTATTATTCTGATTTTCACATTCTTAAAATAAAGTGATGATCCTAACTGACCTAACACAGGGACTTATTACTAGGATTAAGGTGTATGTAAACTTCCGACTTCAACTGTAACTGTACAGAAAGAATCATCAATACGAAAGCCTTCGTTTTTTCACAGGGGTGAAAAACTCTAACCTACATAACTCTCCCACACTGTTGCTCACAGACAGGTTGGGTAGGCTTCCTTTAGATTGGGTTTTACAATGAATCTTTTGAGTCAAAAAGACCAGTGGTTAGAGCCTTGTTGACATAGTTTCCACTGGTTTACATTCCAGACAGGTGCAATGGCATCTCTAACAAACTCTCTATTAAAACCAGTTAGTGTAATTCTTTCAGGTGGGAGGTAACAGAGCTAGCTATGGAAGCCCTGCCCCAACTAGATAATGATAGGGGAAACGGTGCTTGTGGGCCCACCTGTGAGAGCCAGCGTTTGTCTTCACCAGATCCAGGACATCTTTGGTGTTCCCCACCTCCCCGTCAGTGAACAAGAAGAGCTGAGGATGACAGAGGGTATATGTTCATCATTAGTGAACGTTAAATAATGTACGTGCAGCCCTGAAGTATACAAAGTATGTTTTCTCAGTAACCAAAAACACTGTTCTATTTCCGGTCCCTGTAAGCCAGTAATGGTACTGTAAATACCACAGTCAAAACACACTGTTTGGTTAGGTGTAACTCTAAATAAACAAGTCCAAAGCCCAAAAGGGAATTTCCTCTTGGCCTAAGACGTTGGTTTTTCCCTGTGGGAGACCTGTGTTCATATCCTGCATGTTACATTGGCGCCTGACGTGGGGCGGGCTCTTGTGAGGGAGGGGGTGAATGTAGAGGACATGAGTTGATCATGGTCTTGTCATGAGGTAGCCCTGCTTCCAAACTTCGAAACCAGTGTCTGTCCCCGGCCCAAGAGGGAATTTCCTAATGGTCTAAGACGAATGATTGCTGACGTGGGAGACCCGGGTTCATATCCCGCGTGCTACACATGGAAAGGTTGGAGGAGTTTCAGGTGTTTCAGGAGGTATCACATTGTGTGTGTGTAATGTATGTAGAAGTTCAATGAGTGAGGTGATTAGAGGTTACAAAAAAATATTAAAGCGTCACTCAACAATGATACAATAACTGTGGACCATTTAGATAGTTTTGAGACACTAAAAAACAAACCTAGTCAATCATGGTACAGTGGTTCCTATGGCATCATCGATAATACATCACATCATCTACATTTTTGGTAACAAACGTTATACATTACATCATCTATACACGTATGCATAAACAAAACTAAGTAAAGTGAATAAAAGGAACTTATAAAGAAACGTCTCTGTTGGAGGACACGGTGGCTGACTTTAGCAGAGGCATTTACATTATTGTTACATGATCAAATTTCACACAATTTATTATTTTCCAGCTAGATTGTGAAAATGATCATTTTGTCTGGACAGCTGATGGAAAATGATCATCCCTAATGTCATTATATAACTGTCATGATGTTTATGAACCTCCTAAATAAGAGAATTGTTTCAGTAGATGCTGCACAGTCAGTGGCCACACCCAGATGAACAGACATTGGTTGAGAACTATGAAACACACCCTTCTCTCCCCCAGTACAAAAGCCCGTTGACGAAAGTCAACCCAAGTTCTCGATGATGCTAGGACTGGTGTCCATGCGTTTAAAAGGGGCTAAATTGAACTACAACTCTATCTAACGAAAGCTACATGCAAAGATAACATGGAGGTGACAATCGCCATGTTCAAATTGTGAATTTCGACTAGACCAGCCAGAACATTGCGTGAGCCGAGTATGGCCAAATGGTATGAATTCTTATGATGGATCACTGAAGAGGAAGTGATACATCCCACGACCAGAAAGACTCTCCAAAGAGATATTCCGTCTTCAACCCATCTATCGAAGCCAAGCTCAGAGTAAATATATAATTGCATTTTTCCGTATGGGCAGTTATTAAAGTAAGATTTTGTGTTTACGTTTTGCCATAATTTCCCATGTCCGATAGAGACTTCATCCCTTTGTCTCTTTCTCCCGCTCCTTTCTTTCATCCCCACTCCCCTTTCCTTTGTGTAACCAGCCGTCATATCGGGTTAGTCCACTAGGGACTTTTCATAATGTGACTGAGTAATAAATATATAATCTATTGTGTATATTCTGTATATGTAACTCTGTGTGATTCTTTAGCTAGTAAATAAATCATTAAGCCAATTTTTGTAATGCTGATTCAAACTGTTCGCTAGGGTTCATGCAGATTTAGATCTTACGATCATCAGAATGAGACTGATAAGAGGTAACGATTAATAATTGACTGCTATTGATATAAAAGATCAGATCAAATCTTTAAGAGTGGATTCGGGAGATGGCCGCTCTATATAAACCAATTCTTCCGTGGTGCCCTAGGTTATTAATAGGTTAACTGTTGCACGATTTAATTCAATCACGTAATCAATTAAATGTTAGGTAATCGATTTGATAAGATAGCATGTCACCAAATTAATCAAAGCCAACATTACGACATAACCTACAGTAAAGATCATCCCTAATGTAATCATATAACCCACAATAAAGATCATCCCTAATGTATATGAGACACCATACACATGTCCACATTCATATAAAGTAGCTTTGTTTACATTGTTACCTAGCAACGCACTACCACTACTGCTTTTAAAACTACTAGTTTTAGCACCTGTAACTCGTCATGGATGATTTTAAAGTTACTTTTGATTTGTTTTATCCACTAACATTTAATGCCAACAAGACGAGGAGGAGGATATTACAGAAATGAAACAAGAAGAGTTAGTGAATGTTTTGTTGAAAATTAATCTTGATTTTTTTATGCTGGTAACTCCTATAAAGACAATAATACACTCGGCTTCGCCTCGTGGCTATAACCACATCACAGCCATGATAAAAATGTCATAACACATGGACTCTCATGTATTATTGCTTAAGTAAAGCAAGGCATGAGGTTCAGATTCAACAAGACGGCTTGACAGCTGATGACCCATCGTTACAGAAAGTACAGACATTTCTCTATGGGAGTGTATTTAAGGTGTGTAAGTTACCCGTCTGGGCTGGTCAGGGAGGCAGGGCTGGCTGTAGATATGTTTTAAAGGCTGAAGGATCTCTGTACCTCCCAGGTCAGCCTTCATTCCCTTAACCTTCTGCAGAGCCTCATCCATAGTCTTCTGGCTGTACTCCACACTCTTACTGACGTCCAGATAGACACACACACACACATTGTCATCACCACAATGTATTACAGACCCAAGCAATGGACATTTTATTCTTTCCCCTACCTGCTGCAAATTATTAGATGTAAACATTAACTGTCAAACAATGTCACTGTTCATCTTTGGATTACCTGGTGCAACATACATGAAAACCCTAGAATGACATAGCTAAATGTGTTGATAAACAACTGAACTCCTCAGACACTGACTTGAACTGATTGAGACGGGGATTGGAAGGAGAGAACACTCACGGAAAGAAGGACTCATAACTGGACCCAAAGCCGATGATGTTGAAGTAGCAGCCCATGGGCAGGCTTTTCAGCAAGAGCAGCAGAGTATCCTGCAAGAATGAAATCCAACAAGTGTCTCTACTCTTCAATAAACCTTATAGGACAGTCTTAAAGAACTAGTACAGAGTAACCACTGTGTACTGGATTTCACTCCAAACTACCTCTTGATGAATCCTGTGCAGATTGAGCTGTTCATTTACTAGAATAGGGTTGTGTGTGTGTGTGTGTGTGTATACCCTGGCACTGCCAATGCGGTCCTGTGCCCCAGATCCATTGTGAATGGGGCATTCCATGCTGCCAGAGCGATCCACCACGAACAGGAACTCCCCGTGTGAGGTCATCGATGACATCACCTCCTTGGGGAACTCTGGGTACAGGCTCAGCATGACCACTGGGTCGCCCATCAGAGAGCCTGGGAGAGAGAGAGAGAGAGAGAGAGAGAGAGAAAGAAACAAAAGAAAGAAAGAACATTCTTTCTCCATCTCTACAGGACACCTCTCCTTCTGTCTCACCATGTCCCTCTCTGTAAACATGGATGAAGATAGTAGACTTGACTACTCATTGATCTAATACGCACCAATCTACAACAGAGTTCACCCACTTCCCACTCACCTGGCTTGGCAGAAGCCTGTGCTGCCTCTACTATAGCAGTAGGCTGATGGGTGTCTTGGTAATACAACAACAGCTCAACGTCCCGGTCAAACTGATGACCTGCAGCCAGACTGACCTGCAGTTAGAACAACATTCACATGAAGACAGAGCAGTAAGAGAGGGAATTTAACAAATATGTTAGGTTTCTGATGGTTCATGGTGCTAGTGAAAGTGCAAACACACACACACTGTACACACACACACTCACACGTATGTACGGAAAGAAACACACTTACACATGCATATGAACACACACAAACAGACAGACAGACACACATAGTACCGTGGCTTGGGTTTTCTCTGTGTTGAGGTAGTTGAGTGGGTCCAGGAGACAGTTGGACTCTACTCTAGAGATGGGATGAGGGGACGACACACGGGTACTGAGGGACAGACTGTAGGGCACAGAACCAGCGGGCACTGAGGACACCTGGGCACTGCCACCACTACCAATGTCTGACCCTTAGAGAGAGAGATGGGGTGAGGGAGAGAGAGAGAGAGATGGGGTGAAGGAGGGAGGAGGAGAGAGAGAGATGAGGTGAGGGAGAGAGGAAGAGGGAGAGAGAGGCCCACAGATTAGCATATTTTTGTTCCAGCCCAGCACTACCACCTTTCAATTCAACAACTCACCAAGACCTTGATTAATTCAATCAGGTGTATTAAAGCTGGACTGGAACTAAAGCCTGCATTATCCCTTGTGCGTCTCCAAGAGCAGAACTGAAAACCACTGCCCTATGGGACCAGGTACTGGTTCCTAGTCACACTGCTGCCCACACGGTTTTTACTTTGTTTTGCATTGCCCTATGATGTATTACTGGGTTGTGTCTCTCTATACAGGTGGCCATGTTCTTACCCTGGGGTTGGTAGCGGGGGTTGAGCACGGTGGGCAGGCAGAGCCTCAGGCCGTCGTCAGCCTGTACAGCCAGCTCAGTCACATAGTCCAGGCTGACAGAGGCCTTCTCCCCTGGAGGCAGACTACCCACAATCAGCTTGAACACATCCGGGCTCTCATCACTCTCCTCCAATAGGAAGGCCTGCTGTCCCGAGCTCAATGCATCATCATACTGCTCCCGCGCCTGAGGAACACAGGGACGCATCATCAACCTGAGACACAGTATAGTATAGTAGCATACATCCACGGGAGGATGCTGTCTGATTGACAGTCAGGTCAATGGGGTTTGACAGAGAGTGGCTTTTGACAATGTAGTGGGTGGGGAACCAGTCTAATACTAAGAACAGAGAGCTGTTAAAAAAATAAGAATCATTTTTGAAGTCTTGTAGGTCATAGACTGCTGGTTAACCAATAAGCGATAATAATAAATCATGGATTGGATTTATATAGCACCTTTATACCAACTGAGGTACTCAACGCACTTTACATAGTAAGGGGGAAACTCTCCTCATCCACCATCAATGTGTGTCACCCACCTGGGTGGTGCACAGCAACCATTTTGTACCAGAACGCTCACCACACATCAGATTGCATGGTGGAGAGGAGAGGAGTGATATGTGCCAATTAGGAATTAAGGGGATTATTAGGTGGCCATTATGGAAATGGGGCCAGGTTAGCCAGCAGGTAACCTGTGTAGCTCTTAAATCTGTGTAGTAACGCTTTAACTAGACTAGTAACAACATTTGTACTAACATGTTATTGATCGGTATTAACATGAAATCAACCCGAATCCTGCTATAAAGTATACTTTTGTAGATCTCAGAAAATATCTTAAAAAATGTCTACAGTTGCATTTGTCTCGATGTTGACTTGTCATCTCTCCTCACCTTCTGTTTCTCCTGAACCTTAGCCACCACCTCAGTCTGTCCTATCTTGGCGCTGAACCTGCAGACAGCAGCCTCTCCTGGCAGAGGGAAAACAAAGATGGCCTCCAGAGGGCTTTCCTCCTGGTTCTCATACTGTAGAGTGGAGCTCACAGTGGCTACATGCCCCTGCACACTCCACGGCAATACTCTTCAGAGGCACTGAGAGAGGGAGGGATGGATGGAGAGAGCAATAGATGGAAGAGAGAAAACTTACAATGACAACGTTTGGGAACCACTTGGAGAAAGTAAATGTGATTTATCGCTCATCTCATGGAAATGTTTAATTTAGTGAAAAACAAAATACAGTTGAAGTCGGAAGTTTACATACACCTCAGCCAAATACATTTAAACTCAGTTTTTCACAATTCCTGACATTTAATCTTAGTACAAATTCCCTGTCTTAGGTCAGTTAGGATCACAACTTTATTTTAAGAATGTGTAATCTTTCATCACATTCCCAGTGGGTCAGAAGTTTACATACACTCAATTAGTACTTGGTAGCATTGCCTTTAAAGTGTTTAACTTGGGTCAAACGTTTCGGGTAGCCTTCCACAAGCTTCCCACAATAAATTGGGTGAATTTTGGCCCACTCCTTCTGACTGAACTGGCATAACTGAGTCAGGTTTGTAGGCCTCCTTGCTCACACAAGCTTTTTCAGTTCTGCCCACAACTTTTCTATAGGATTGAGGTCAGGGCTTTGTTATGGCCACTCCAATACCTTGACTTTGTCCTTAAGCCATTTTGCCACAACTTTGGAAGTATGCTTGGGGTCATTGTCCACTTGGAAGACCCATTTGCAACCAAGCTTTAACTTCCTGACTGATGTCTTGAGATGTTGCTTAAATATATATCCACATAATTGTCCATCCTCATGATGCCATCTATTTTGTGAAGTGCACCAGTCCCTCCTGCAGCAAAGTACCCCCTCAACATGATGCTGCCACCCCCGTGCTTCACGGTTGGGTTGGTGTTCTTCGGCTTGGAAGCCTCCCCCTTTTTCCTCCAAACATAACGATGGTCATTATGACCAAACAGTCCTATTTTAGTTTCATCAGACCAGAGGACATTTCTCCAAAAAGTATGATCTTTGCAGTTGCAAACAGCAGTCTGGCTTTTTTATGGCTGCTTTGGAGCAGTGGCTTCTTCCATGCTGAGCGCCCTTTCAGGTTATATCGATATAGGACTTGTTTACATGTAGATATAGATACTTTTGTACCTGTTTCCTCCAGCATCTTCACAAGGTGTCCTAACCGACTTGCCAAAACTATAGTTTGTTAACATGAAATCTGTAGAGTGGTTGAAAAATGAGTTTTAATGACTTCAACCTAAGTGTATGTAAACTTCCGACTTCAACTGTAAATGTGGTGGAATGTTCTGAAGTAATTTCTGCTTTTTTTTTTTAGACCGTACCTGGTTCATTCTTGCCAGTTACCAATCCACAGCAGTTCACCATTATGGCTCCTGTATGGAGAAACCAGGTGTCATATCATTGTCCTCTTACTTTAATTAAGTCAATTGCTGTGCAACAGTAAACAGTTAATCGTAATATGCCAAGTGTCTATGACAAATTGTTTTATAAATGCAGCAACATAATGCAACTACAGACAGTAGAATGAAAGTCATTGAGAGATTCATCTAACCATGTTGGCAGTGCTCTACAGCAATGTTCCCTCTAATGTTTCTTGGCACTGAGCAAATTTCAAATCTACTGAACGCAAACTTAAACACTGAAAATTCTGTGCAACTTCGTTTATTGTGAACACTGAGGCTGTACCAGCTTTAAGATACAGTTTTCACAGTGGCCAAGTAGGGTGTTGTGGCTATTTGATCATAATGTAGGCCAACCAGAAGTGCCTACCATAAAAACACTATGGAGAAAATGCATCCCATAACATTTTATCGTGGAAATAGCTGTTCTATCATTCAATCTACAGTAGCAGCCAATGTGTGGTGTTCAATGTAGGACTACATGCTATGAGAATTTTGAAAAAAAAACAACATGCATGGCTTGACATTAACCTTTTTATCAACTTGTCCTTCAGACAAGGAGGTGACTGAACATGTTGGTGTGTTGTTGATTCAATCACAATTGTAGCAGTCATAACGACAAAGATTCAGCAGTAGTAGTCAGGCAGATATATTTACACAGCGTTGGTGATGACTTGTTAAATGTACAATTCAATTATATTAACAAACTGACTTTAAAATGTGAGCATTCAAAAAGGCCTCTTCTCAGGAAAAACCTGTCCTAACCATACAAGGCACAGGTGGGGTCTCCTAGGCTCAAAACGCAGCCTCCCCGTTGAGTTACCAAACGTGAACATCCCAAAAACAGGCACTTCTAAACATTTGGCCACACCTATTCTTGGCGTGCAGGCAAAGCTGTCATCAAGACAAAGGGTGGCTACTTTGAAGAATATAAAATCGAAAATATAATTTGACCTGTTTAAAACTTTTTGGTTAATGCATGACTCCATATGTTATTTAATCATTTTGATGTCTTCCCTATTATGTTTAAAATAGTAAAAATAAAGAAAAACCCTTGAATGAGTAGGTGTGTCCAAACTTTTGACTGGTACTGTATATAGTGTATTTCCTCATACAACAGATGCTTTGTGCAAAAATTGACATTTCCAAGCCTGGGGTTCTTGTGAACAACAATGAAATCACAGCAGCCTGATGCAATAATGTCCATATCTGTCCATCCAGTGTATTCTCTGGTTGAACTGGTGAAATAGGATGGAATGCAATAGTCAATAGTGTCACGAGGTAGGCCTACCTTCCACCTGGAGGTCAGGTATTTCATAATTTCAGAGATTTAGGCTTACACAAATTGAGTTACAGACGTAAGTAAACATTTCACACTAGTCTGTTCAACCTGGATTATATTAATGTGTAGCAAGAAGCTTCTCAGAACAAACACACACTTGGATTTAGGCTACTTTATCCCATCATACCAGAGGTAGAAAATGCACAGTCATTGCGTCTATTCTAGCAACCTAAATCAAACATCCATTAAATAAGGATAGAGTGATATGTGGATTATATCGAATTGAATAGCTATTTCTGGCTATTTTCTGGCTAATAAAATAACTTTTATTGCCCACCAACAATAATAAGCAAAGTAGGCTAAATATAATTTCAAGAAGCTGGATGATTTCACATAAATAGGCGAATAATCACATGAACGACGCAGTTCTGTAACATATTACCTTAAAATCTGTGATAGGCAAGTTTTCAATGATTCAATGATCAACGAGGCGATAAACTCCAACCGTTTCTAATTTCGTTTTGCGTTAATATCCGATTAAGCCGAGTTCACATTGTAACGTACGTCATTATGGTGTACCTTGTTTTGACGCAAGCTTGTTCCGCTACATGACGCAGAAAAGTAGTAAACGCAACGCAAGAAGATGGAGGAGAGACTGGTGGTTGCGGTGTCGGTATTTTCATGCCTTTTTGATAGCTCTGCTGACTGTTACCGTGACCAAGTAGCACGAAGCAATGCTTGGTGCTTGGTTGCGGATCGCAGCAGAATTAAAATGGTCAGACGATGGTACTCGCCGTATTTCTTTCTGGTCCTTAGGAGCGGATGGACCCAGAAAGATCTGGGCAGACAGCGACTCTTGCAGCTGTCCTCCAGCATAGCTATCAAGAAAACGTTACGAAGCTTTCTGTCTCTCATTTTGGTTTGAGTAAATAGTATTCCAGCCCATCTTATACTACTTTTACCGCGAAAATAGATACATTGGAGGGAATAACCGAGAATAATACGTTTATTTTTTATTTCACCTTTATTTAACCAAATAGGCCAGTTGAGAACAAGTTGTCATTTACAACTGCGACATGGCCAAGACAAAGCAAAGCAGTGCGACAAAAAAGAACACAGAGTTACACATGAGAATAAACAAACGTAGTCAATAACACAATAGGGCATCTATATACAGAGTGTGCAAAATGCAGTAAGTTTAGGAAAGTAAGACAATAAATAGGCCATAGTGGCGAAATAGTTTACAAATTTGAATTAACACTGGAGTGATAGATAGATACTTTATTGATCCCCGAGGGGGACATTTCTTTGTTAAGCATCTACAACAAAACATAGGGCAGGTGCAAAATGCCAGAACGAAAATACACAAAAGACAGATACACGGTACATGATACATAGAGCGGCAGTATGAAAAAGTATAGAAATACAAGATGTCTGGAGTGCAAAAAAAGCTATAAAAAGACATTTCATAGTATGGGTGGTTGGCTGGCTGAATATGTACACTATACATTGGTGGATGTTGGATGGTTAACTATACTATACAGGTCGATGGCAGAGAAATACTTCAATAGCTAAAAATGCGTATGATATGAGCGAGGGTAATAATAGTTTACTTAATAGACAGACTAGTTAAATGAACAGGTAAGTTAATATTTTGCATGGTTAAATTAACTACAGGTAAATATACAGTTATATTTAGAGGTAAGTGAATACTTGCATGGTTACATAAACTGTACAGGTAAATGACAGGAAGAGATACTTAAATAGCTAAATGTGTGTATGATGTGATTTAGGGTAATAATAGTAAATCCCTTAAAATACAGTCCTTAGCGCATGGTTTAATTACAGATAACTGCACGTATTGCACATTCAATATACTAAAAGCAATGAAAAAAGATACAACTGACAGGATACTAATATGCATTCCTGAGTGAATGACTACGTAAGTTAAGTCCAATAATTACTTGTGATATGATATAACAACTGTACATGAGTATGTATATACAGACCTGAATGAATGAATGAATAAATAAGTCCTGAGTGAATGAGTGATTACGGCCCAGTTACTCACGGATGGATGCATAATTGTTCAACTAGGTCCTAACACCCCAACAGTTATGTATGGTCATGTTAATAACATATCTATTAGCTAATGATGAATGACATTATGTATGGTCACGTTAATAACATATCTATTAGCTAATGAAGAATGACACATTATGTATGGTCACGTTAATAACATATCTATTAGCTAATGATGAATGACACATTATGTATGGTCACGTTAATAACATATCTATTAGGTAATAGTGAATGACACAGTGACAACAGGGTGACAGAAGGGCATATCATGGGGAGGGTTCATGATATGGACGCATTACCTATATATTTTGCTCTTGTTATTAGATAGATAGATAGATAGATAGATAGATAGATAGATAGGTACTTTATTGATCCCCCGGGGGGGAAATTTCAAATTAACCAATGTGTATAAGCGACGAAAAGGTTGCCCTTTTTATTTTCGGTTCCAACAGATCTGGCTTGCGACTGCGTCACGCATTTTGATATTTGAGCGAGGGGCCCCTCCAACAGTCAGGCTCATCGCCTCAAACTCCAGAGGCAAGAGACATTTTGCTGACACAGGAGTCCAAATAACAAGAGACAGTCCCCTGACAGGGAGTCTAAATAACAAGAGACAGTCCCCTGACAGGGAGTCTAAATAACAAGAGACAGTCCCCTGACAGGGAATCTAAATAACAAGAGACAGTCCCCTGACATGGAGTCTAAATAACAAGAGACAGTCCCCTGACATGGAGTCTAAATAACAAGTATTTTCCCACTTTGGTTAACTTTTTTTATTGTTCTTGTTATTTCTTTCATTGTTAGGATCATGTTAAGCACGATGTTATGGTGCACAGGTTTTTTGGTTTATATCGACGCATCATTGCAAATTTAAGGTCATAAGTCTCAATGTAAGCAGACTGGGGGGTGCCATCAAGAGAAGTAAGGTAATAGCAAAGATGAAAACGGGAGAGAGTTGACATACTATTCTGGCAGGAAACTCACTTATCCCCTCCTGAACACGAGAAACACCAGAAAATGGGACCTTTTTTTCCTTCTTATAAAATGGGTAGAAGGGGCGTGGGAATCTTGATCCCAGTTAACTTTGAGTTTATATCAGAAAAAAAGGGTAGATATGGCCTTACCAAGTCTAAAATATTTGTGTCAGCCCAATTGAGACCTCTGGTGTGTTGGTGCAATTCAGAATACGAACCCAAATGGAAAGACATCGAGACTACTTTGACAGAGATACCCATGCAGTCAGTTTTGGGTAATCAGGAAATGGCAATAGAAATATACACAATAGACAAAATCAATGGATTCATTTCTCTCTCAAGACATGGTTTAGGCTATTAATTTAGACAGAGGTCAAACTTCTGAGTTGGCCCGCATACGACCTCAGCTGCATCCCTGCAATTTAGGATAACAGTGGACGGAGAAAGGCATCACATCATTTTGTACCATTATAAGGAATGGGGATCTAGATAAACAACATGTTTATAGGTACCTACAGTTTTGACACTACCTTTACTTGCACCTCAGATATTGATCCAAGTATTCACAAACGCATACAACTTGGGGAGTATCAAAACAACAATTTCAAATCTTTACATAACACCTAAACCGAAATCAAAACAGACTGACTCCCAACACCCTTGTTGGAGAGAATGCAGGCTATCAAGGGCGGATCACTCTCATATCGTTTGGTCCTGCCCCGCAATTGAAATTTACTGAGGATAAATAAGATCTAAAATTAGAAAAATAAAGGGTTTTGACATAGAACAAACATTAATTTATTTGTATTTGGGTGAAATACCTGATAACTTACACAATAGAGAAAAGTACCTGTTGAAGGTCTTACTGGCAGCCAGTAAAAGGGCTATCACTAGGAAATGTCTACAAAAAGACCCTCCCACCGTGACACAATGGATAGATATTGTTCAAGAAATACATTACATGGAGTATACGACCTTTGCTTTAAGAACTCATGAGGAGAGGCCAGGAATACTGGGAAAAATGGGTTTTGTACTTGAAAATTGTCTAATTAAAAGATGTTACTATAGCTAATCTGATGAACGTATGATGGGTGCTGTACCTGCCAGACCTTTATTTTGAATTTTTTTAGTTGTTTTACTTTATTTTTCTGTGTTCTTTAAAAAGATATACACTGGGGGCCAAAAGTTTGGAATATTACTCATTCAAGGGTTTTTCTTTATTTGCAAGTTTTTTTACATTGTAGAATAAAAGTGGCAATCTCAACCAGCTTCACCTGGAATGCTTTTCCATCAGTCTTGAAGGAGTTCCCACATATGCTGAGCACTTGTTGGCTGCTTTTCTTTCACTGCGGTCCGTCTCATCCCAAACCATCTAAATTTGGTTGAAGTTGGAAGCTAAATTTTGGACTCCAGACCAAAGGACACATTTCCACCGGTCTAATGTCCATTGCTCGTGTTTCTTGGACCAAGCAAGTCTCTTCTTCTTATTGGTGTCCTTTAGTAGTGTTTTCTTTGCAGCAATTCGACCATGAAGGCCTGATTCACGCAGTCTTCTCTGAACAGTTGATGTTGAGATGTGTCTGTTACTTGAACTCAGTGAAGCATTTATTTGGGCTGTAATTTCTGAGGCTGGTAACTCTAATGAACATATCCTCTGCAGCAGAGGTAACTCTGGGTCTTCCATTCCTGTGGCGGTCCTCATGAGAGCCAGTTTCATCATAGCACTTTATGGTTTTTGTGACTGCAAAGTTCTTAAAATGTTCCAGATTGACTGACCTTCATGTCTTAACAAAGAGCTGCAGTAAGTTTCAGAATGGGTGGCAAGGAATAAGTTAGTCCTAAATATTCCAAAAACTAAAAGCATTGTATTTGGGTCTAATTATTCACTAAACCTCAACTAAATCTTTTAATGAATAATATGGAAATTGACAAAGTTGAGGTGACTAAACCGGAGTGCAGTGTATAAAGTCAGAACATCTGCTGTCTCAGCCACTGCCTGTCACCAAACCCCAAGTCCACCCTGGACTTGAACAGCCTTTACGACCAGGTCCACCTCTACAATGCAGAAATCCCAACTTTTGCCAGGACCCTGATGGACGTCACCCTCAACCGTAGCCCCAGCACCTAACAAAGGAGCAAAAGAGCAACGGACATCCCACCCTGCACCGAAAGAACCCACACCAAGAGGACCTACACCCAGACCACAGCATCACCAGCCACACCCCAACCAGCTAAGACCACCCCAAGCAAGCCCTGGCCACACTTTATATAGGCCCTCCCATATCAGACCTATGCCCCTTCTGCCCAACCCATGTAACCCGCCCCTGCAGCAAGGACCGCAACATGACAGCAGGACATATAGTGGCAAGAAAAAGTATGTGAACCCTTTGGAATTACCTGGATTTCTGCATTAATTGGTGGTGGGGCAGCCAGCGGAAAATACGGAGCGTAGGGGTTGGTAATCTTCTCTAGTTGCGCCGTGATTGGCTCAGTGTTCTGTCACTCATGGGGACACTACGTCACTGCCAAATCTAAGGGTAGAGCTCGAGAATTCAAGCTCCTTGGGTACTGCCATAGAGTTACATTAGAAATGCCCATCCAAGAATGCTCAAGGTGTCACAAACTTGGGTATGGAGAGACCAAAACGCAGCGCAGGGATAGTGGCTCGACATTTTTATTATACTATGTACTTAAGTAAAAATACTATGTATTAATAAACAAAATGATGAACCACTGAACAAAAACACACACGATGTATAACAAAACTGAAACACACTACTTTACCCGTGACTGGAGGAATAACGACCCACACAAAGGTGTAGGACATACAGACACATATAGGATCCCTAATTAGAGACAATGCGGTGCAGCTTTCCAACCCAAAACCCACACAGAAACAGAAAGAAATAGAAACTGTCAGACTCTGACCATGGCTACATAGATAAGCAAATAGGCTTCTCTATGGCCAGAGCCTGACACAAGGTCATTGGCCATAGATAAAATGACGTCAAATCACGTTATACAGTGGGGAGAACAAGTATTTGATACACTGCCGATTTTGCAGGTTTTCCTACTTACAAAGCATGTAGAGGTCTGTAATTTTTATCATAGGTACTCTTCAACTGTGATTAACGGAATCTAAAACAAAAATCCAGAAAATCACATTGTATGATTTTTAAATAATTAATTTGCATTTTATTGCATGACATAAGTATTTGATCACCTACCAACCAGTAAGAATTCCGGCTCTCACAGACCTGTTAGTTTTTCTTTAAGAAGCCCTCCTGTTCTCCACTCATTACCTGTATTAACTGCACCTGTTTGAACTCGTTACCTGTATAAAAGACACCTGTCCACACACTCAATCAAACAGACTCCACACACTCAATCAAACAGCTGTGTAAGGACATCAGGGATAAAATTGAAGACCTGCACAAGGCTGGGATGGGCTACAGGACAATAGGCAAGCAGCTTGGTGAGAAGGCAACAACTGTTGGCGCAATTATTAGAAAATGGAAGAAGTTCAAGATGACGGTCAATCTCCCTTGGTCTGGGGCACCATGCAAGATCTCACCTCGTGTGGCATCAATGATCATGAGGAAGGTGAGGGATCAGCCCAGAACTACACGGCAGGACCTGGTCAATGACCTGAAGAGAGCTGGGACCACAGTCTCAAAGAAAACCATTAGTAACACACTGCGCCGTCATGGATTAAAATCCTGCAGCGCACGCAAGGTCCCCCTGCTCAAGCCAGCGCATGTCCAGGCCCGTCTGAAGTTTGCCAATGACCATCTGGATGATCCAGAGGAGGAATGGGAGAAGGTCATGTGGTCTGATGAGACAAAAATAGAGCTTTTTGGTCTAAACTCCACTCGCGTGTTTGGAGGAAGAAGAAGGATGAGTACAACCCCAAGAACACCATCCCAACCGTGAAGCATGGAGGTGGAAACATCATTCTTTGGGGATGCTTTTCTGCAAAGGGGACAGGACGACTGCACCGTATTGAGGGGAGAATGGATGGGGCCATGTATCGCGAGATCTTGGCCAACAACCTCCTTCCCTCAGTAAGAGCATTGAAGATGGGTCGTGGCTGGGTCTTCCAGCATGACAACGACCCAAAACACACAGCCAGGGCAACTAAGGAGTGGCTCCGTAAGAAGCATCTCAAGGTCCTGAAGTGGCCTAGCCAATCTCCAGACCTGAACCCAATAGAAAATCTTTGGAGGGAGCTGAAAGTCCGTATTGCCCAGCGACAGTTGAAGAGTACCTATGATAAAAAATTACAGACTTCTACATGCTTTGTAAGTGGGAAAACCTGCAAAATCGGCAGTGTATCAAATACTTGTTCTCCCCACTGTATGTACAGTAGCTTGATTGGACTGATCATGTCAACATCATACTTTCAAAATCTTAGCTAGCAGTTATCACCATGAATCAAGTTGACAATCTACTGGCAAATCCTTTTTAATCCTTGTCGTATGAAGATAAATACTGAAGAGAAATTATAGATAAATGTATCGGTGCTCATCGGCCATTGGACATAAATATTACACAACAAGTTGGAAATCGCAAATTCAACAATGAGTGGTTTGTAAGGAATCAGTGGCTAACTGCAAGCATTGCAAATCAATCACTAGCCTGCTATTCAGTGGAGTGGGTTTGTGGTCCCAATTCTGGGTTTAATGGTCTCTTTTCCAAGCTTAAAATGCTGCGCTCAAAACAAATCTGACTTCAGTGAATTCAAGACAACTGGGAACTCAGGAAAAAACGAGCTCCAACTGGCAAAACACATTTTGAACGGTCATTTACTTGGAATTGTAAGTTGGGAACTTGGGCTGCTTTCTAGAACTATGACCTGAAGATCATCATGATTCAACCTTGTTTTTTTCCGGGTTCACAGTTGTCTTGAAAGCACCATAAATCCAGAGAATGCCAGACTTTGATGGCAAAGTTTGATGACTGTTCCACCTTCCTGTTCAAGTGAGCACAGCACAACAAGGTGAGTCCAAAAATGTATTGTATGCTGCTGCATAAATGACGTAATATGACAGGGAGATATGTATACTGTTGCTAAGAAAGTAATACTAAGCGTTTGTTGTGTAGTAAGCTCACCCAAATAATTTGGTCTATTTTCCTGTGCATGGTTATGAGTTTCCCAATATTCACTTTCACGACCTCTCTCTCTCTCACCATATTTCGTCCCTGACTCAGATTCCAATTAATTCACTCTCATTGTTGCTTACTGTTGCATTATCAATCGCTCTGTTGAGTCATTCACCCAAGCTCTGGTTAATTCTCTAACCTCATCTACTCCCATGTCTCTCATTTTCATGTTTATATTGATGCATGGAAATAAACCAACCGCCAATTTTTGCTGACACTCCCTCTCTAGCTCACACACTCTTATCAGTCTCATTCACAATTCCCTTCTCCTGTGGAAACATACGGGTTTAAGTTGTAGAGTAGCTCTGCTTCCTCTGGGGGTCAGGCCCCAACCTCTCTGTGCCCCATCTCTTCTTAGAACAAACAGGCCAACGAGCTGAAGTGCAATGCTGAGTCTCTCGTTGGTTAGCAACTGACCCCCTTTCTTTATAAAGTCATAAGAAAGGATCTTCTAGGAGGGAGAGGGTGTGGAGAGGGTGTTTTTCACCGTAGAGGCCGCCCCAATGCTTTTCTTCCTGGGAGAAAAGAGAGGGAGTTAGGGATTGAGAGAAGGGGGAGGGGGGCCTTCAGTTGAACACTATGGCTGGTAATATATGCAGCCTTATTGTGGAGAGTCAATGCACCGTGCATTAATGGGGTGGACAGGGGGATGCCTTCAGCCTTCCGTTTACCCCCTCAGAAAGATTCAGTGCCAACCAGACTCTCATGCAAGCTGCAACAGCGGCACCCATCCCATCCATTACTTATTTATGTATTTTCACTCCAGAGAGTGAGACAAGGCCCAAAGACAACGGACTAGAAGACTCAATAATGGTGTGATATCCTCAACAACTTTTCTCTGGTTACAGACTGTGGTTGAAGGCTCAGCGGAACTCACACGTGGATTTCCTCTAAAGACAGCTGACACGCAGTGTCTGAACTATTTCAATAGTGTCTGAGATATATCCAACTCACTTATCAAGCAGGAAGTAGAAGGAACAGGATCAAGAACAGGATCAAGAACCAAGACTGGTCATGAACTAAGGTGAAATAATGACTATGTGTACAGCAATATGTTATATTATCAAGTTGAAGATGAGGGCTTTCCTGATATAAACTAAGAAATTATAGTAACTATAGTCATTAACTGCTTATAAAATTCAATGCTATTCAATGGTATTCATGTCTATGGCTGCAAGTCAGCACATGTAACTAAAATTGTTTATCAAACACAATATTATATAATACATGTATGTACAACTTTGTGTACCTTATTACTATGGCGATGATCATAGTCATTAGTTAACGTTGGGTGTTTTCGTAAATTCATTTTGGCTATCTACTTGTATTTCAGAGCACTCTCCTTGGAGTGTGCCAGAGCGCAGAAAAACTGATGAATTTACAAACGTGCAGCAACCGTTAAAAATGACTGGTGTCAGTTAAAGTTTGGCAAAAAACTGAATTAAATTGTTGCTAGCAGCACAATTACGGTCACTAACGCTCTAGAAACAGCCTAACTAGCTCTGCTAGGGTGAGTAAAATGGTCAGAGTGAGGTGTTCTCTCATTTGTGTCTGGAAGTAGCTAGCAAGCTAGCCAACTTTAGCCAGTTAGCTTGGGCTTGGATCAACCCTACTCAGCCAGAGTGTCCAGTGTGTCCTCTGAATGCTCCAAGAGCGAAACGCTCTCGGACAATCTGACTACGCTCTGAATTTACGAATGGCCCAGAGCGCACTCTGACACACTGGAGGCAATTCAGGAATGCACCATTTAATTAGGGTTCTACATCAGATTAGTTAAAAAAACATCCCAATGATGGATACCACCCACAATCCAGTTAATCATAGTCATCAAGACATGCTATGTCAGGTAAGTATCCTTATTTCAGTAAAGTGTACAAATGTGACTCTTCACCATGTCATTTCTGGTGAGCACATACTTCAAAGTTCAATTAGGCTCCACTGTGCTAAATATTTTTAACTAATTCCTACAGCATACACTAGCTAGATAAGTAGAGAGAGAGATAGCAAAAAAATATGTTTTCGGAATTGATGAAAAATAAGGCTTGTGATAAGACAAACAGCAAAAGTGGTTGAGGTTAGAGACATGAAACTGATAGTCACTGTGGTGAGTATGCACAACAGAGAATGTGCTAGAAGGCTTCAGAGATTCTGGAACACTGTTCAGTTTAGTGGTTTGACATTTGGTGTGGGGTATCAATACACCAACACACCATAAACATGGTGGCTAAATACAAAAGGGTTCATGACCTATTTTGCTCTACTTGGAAAATCTCTGTCACCACAAACACACTGGTTGTCACGTGAGGGTGCATACACAGACCAAGACGCAGCGCAGGGATAGTAGTTCGACATTTATTTCTTTATACTATGTAATACGATTACTATGTATAACACAACACAAAATGACGAACTACAGAACAAAAAAAACACGACTAGACTAAACGTCACGTTCACAAACACAAACGAACGGACGTATGAAATGTGCACACTTACTGTCACTGTGACTGAGCAACATACGACAACGACCCACAACCCAGTGTGAAAATTACAAGCCTTTGTAGGATCCCTGATTAGAGACGATGCGCTACAGCTACCTCTAATTAGGGATCCCACACAAACCACCACCAGTACATAGAAAGAATAGAACTGTCAGACTCTGACCATGGCTACATAGAGAAGGAAATAGGCTTCTCTATGGCCAGAGCCTGACACTGGTTTACCTTTCGTGTAAAGATACAATTATCAAAAACCTTGCAAGTCTACCGATTCCAACATACCTAAGACCAAAGTGTAATGGAAATAATTGTATGTTTCAAATGTAATGTATTCTTCTCACCACCCTATTCCCCAGGAAGTGATGATGTCACAGAGTAGGGGTCATGGTGGGTCAGGGGTTCGGATGAGGGGGCTGTATGTTCTGCTATGTGTGGTCCTGGCTCTACCAGGCTGCAGAGCCTTCCTCCCAAACTTCTGGTCCCGTGTGTTAACCCTGTCCTTGGACTCCTACACACACCAGTTCATCACTGAGCAGAGTGTCCTCAATGTCACTCTGGAGACACTGAGCATGGCCAACACACAACAGCACCGACACACACAAGAGCAGGTGAGGCTGTGCAATCACATTGCAGTAGTGTGTTCCATCTTTAAAGTGTTTAACTCAGCTCCAGGTAATTGAGGATGCATGGAAGGCTGTCTATAGACACAAACATGAAGATAACATAATGGGATAATAATGATGATGATGGTGATGATGATGATGATGATGATGACTGCTGTCAGTATCACAACCAACATTATTGTGTTATTGCTGGTTTTGGGCAATGCTGTTTTGGCTGTATACAGAACCTATTAAATAGATTGCTGAAAACAAAACGGAATAAAAAATATAGCTGAAAACAGCAATGAACAGGGTTCACAGGATGACAGAAAGGACACAACATCGGTTGGATAACAAAGCAAGCACTATCATATAGTAATCTTCCTTTATGTACAAAATCTGGAGTGAATCTGACGTATGGTTAATTAGGAGAAGATCATTTTACATATACAAAGAATGAGTTTTTAATGATTATTATTTTTAATTTAACGTTTATTTAACTTGGCAAGTAGGTTAAGAACAAATTCAATTGTGTGCCGCCCTATGGGACTAGAAGAGTTGAAGAGTTTAATTCCAGAAATGTTGGTAAATTAGCTTTTATTGTTTAAAGAAATTATGAAAGAGATTGGTGTGTTTTTCATTATCTAATCATGACATTGTTCAATACCACAGAATCAGTCATAATACCATAAACCTAGCAGTCAAACAGGGAAATGGTTTTCCCATAGCGAATTTTTCATTTTTTTCTTTATTCAACTAGGCAAGTCAGTTAAGAACAAATTGTTATTTACAATGACGCCCACCCAGGCCAAACCCTAACCCGGACGACGCTGGGCCAATTGTGCGCCGCCCTATGGGACTCAACCTAAGTGTATGTACATTTCCGACTTCAACTGTAAGAGAGATCAAGAAATTATTCTTTAACACATTTCTTTTTAGGCATTAAACTACTTCCATACATACCGACGGATTGTCGAGATGTCTCATGGTCTGACAAACACCACTGTTGCTCTACCACCTTTCACCGCAGATGCAGATGGCTGACATCCGTGGATGCGGTGGATTGAAATGCAGCCCATGCAAAAATATCTCTAGTTTAAACAGACATATTTTGATAGGGATCTTTTAATTAGATTTATGGGACTCTGCATGGGCATGAATTTTAAGCCTGTGCCCTACCAATGCAGGCGAAGTTCATGCCCTGCCCTACCCAGGCCCGATTGTTTGTGCCAAATTTAAGGCCCGGCCCTGCCCGAAAGCCGAAATCAGAAATAACTTCCTCCATTAGTAAATCTATTAGCTGCTCTTCTGTCTGTCACTGGATCACTCTCTGCGCACAGGCAGCTCGCTCTGCATACACACTGCTCACATTCTGCTCATGGTGAGTCTGTTTATCTATAACAAGGCTCCACTTGGGCTGCTCCAGAGATATTAGAGAAAGGAAGAGATAGAAATCACATTGGACAATGAATGGGGGAACATATAACGCCCCACCTAGCAGACTGTTGGCCAACCGCGCTCACGTTGTCATGCTGTGTCAAGTGGTTACTAAGCCTATCGCCACGCAATCCTTTCTCAAAGTCAGGGTATGAGTCGAGAAACGTGCCTATTTTCCTCGGAAGTAATTATTATCACGATTCCAAAACTATACAATAATACAGATAGCAAATTAATTACCTCACATCAGGGAAAAGATTTGTAATGTTGTACTTCTTGTTAATGAAAGTCATGATAATATTGTGTTTTTGATTAGCGCCCAATGAACTCCAACTCACTCCTTGAAGGAGAGCGCTCCATTGGCATGGGAACGTACACTATTAATACCCTTCCAATGGAGTTTCCCATCTCTTTTAAAATATTTCTGGCTCTGCTTAACTAATGAAGAGACATGAGAGAGCAGTTGTTAGATGCTTTTGGTCACTCAAAACTCAAGGTACATAAGGTTTTTGAAATAATCTCTCCTGTCTTATATTTGACGAGGTGTAAACACTTCTGACACCATGTTATGATGATCTTATGGTACGTTCAAGACAACTGGGAATTAGGGAAAAAACTAGGTCATATCATGAAGTCAGCGATTTTAAGGTCGGAAAGTCGGAGCTCTAGAAAGAGGCCAGAGTTCCCGACTTTCCGACTTTGAATCCGAGTTGGATGACCTTTTGACCTAGTTTTTTTCTGAGTTCGCAGTCTGAACACACTTTGGTCAGGCGTCTAAGATTTCCGACTTCTGAGTTCCCAGATGTTTTGAATGCGGCGTTAGTCAGATATCACAGGAGGTTGGTGGCACCTTAATTGGGGAGGAAGGGCTTGTGGTAATGGCTGGAGCGAAATTAGTGGAATCCATAATGACGCTGTGCATCCATAATGATGATGATGATGATGATGATGAGGATGATGATGATGATGTTGATAATGAATAAACTAAGTTGCTGGACGATGATGATTATGATGAGGATAATGATGTTGATGGTCTCACAGGCAGGTCTGGGTCGGGGGTTCTGGCATGCAGTGGGGGAGGTTGTGCGTTCCAATGCGGCCATGGACTTCCTGAGTTCCACACGGTCCGACCCAGTCTACCACTTTGACTCGGAGCGCGTGGAGGAAGCTATGGTGATGCTACGGCAGTTCTGGGCCCAAACCCTGCTCTCTGCACGGGCCAAAGAGTACCAGGGGGCAAGACACAGTCTGGGACAGCTGCTACACTCACTGCAGGTACTATAGGCCAAACACACGGTACTCTGTAAGATAACACATCATGTCAAATGTAAATATCACTCATCCAATAATTTTGGGGCATTGCGGCAATTTGAATGTGCGTTGAGCCTTTTACATGAGAATGACAGGAGAGGTCCCCAGTGTCTAACCTGCAGGACGCTGACTGTCTGTCTCTGTGAACAGGATTTCTACAGCCATAGTAACTGGGTGGAGATGGGTCAGCGCTCCATATACCTCCACCTGCTGCAGCCTGGGCAGCCAGCCTTCCCTGTAGCCACAGGTACTGTTAAACCACATTTTTGGGTGATATTAACGAGATCTGTGTTCATGGTTCTCTTTGTCTACCTGTCCTCCACAGAGGACACTCCTACCTGTATGGAGTGCCACAGTGCTACCTGCAGAGGCAACCTCCTGCCCAGACTGACCCATAGTCAGCAGTACCCTCTACTGCTCACTACCGGGTACTTCAGCACCTACCCACCCAAACCTCGAGGTACGGAGGCCTAGCTATTTTCATTCCTGTGTATATTGTAGAACTATATCTGTAAATATAACTGTATATTTACCTGTACAGCTAATTTAACCATGCAAAATATTAACGTACCTGTTCATTTAGCCAGTCTGTCTATTAAGTAAACTATTATTACCCTCACTCATATCATATGCATTTTTAGCTACTGAAGTATTTCTCTGCCATCGACCTGTATAGTATAGTTAACCATCCAACATCCACCAATGTATAGTGTACATATTCAGCCAACCACCCATACTATGCAATGTCTTTTTATAGCCATTTTGCATTCCAGATATCTTGTATTTCTATACTTTTTCATACTGCCGCTCTATGTATCATGTATCGTGTGTCTGTCTTTTGTGTACTTTTGTTGTGGCATTTTGCACCTGCCCTGTGTTTTGTTGTTGTAGCTGCTTGACAAAGAAATTTCACCCTCAGGGATCAATAAAGTACCTATCTATCTGTCTGTCTGTCTGTCTGTCTGTCTGTCTGTCTGTCTGTCTGTCTGTCTGTCTGTCTGTCTGTCTGTCTGTCTGTCTGTCTGTCTGTCTGTCTGTCTGTCTGTCTGTCTGTCTGTCTGTCTGTCTGTCTGTCTAACTAACATCTGAGCCAGGTATATTGATTCAGTTATTTGTTATCTTTCTAAAAAACCTTGAAATATGGTTGGTCCCTATGTTCAAATGTCCACAAGCTTCAACATGAGTGTGGTATCCATTTGAGAAAATCTCTGTCACACTTTATAATAACTTTATCTTTGAGGAATAATCGTTATATATGCTGTGTTTTTCAGGGAAGTGTAGTCACGGGGGTGTACTGGACAGCAGTCGCCACCAGGGGGCCAAGGGGGGCATCAATAAGGACAGTACCTCCCCCCTCTTCTCCCCCCATCACTACCTCCATGTGGAGGCTGCCCTCCTCGCTACCACGGCAACCCTTACTGTGCTCAGAGACCTCCGAGACAGTGTGGGCTACACCAGCTTCCTCAGGTGGGGTCCATGTAGCTATCATTATGGTGTTAAATTCACTTTTTAAAATAAAGTTTGATATGATTACATTTTAATTTGATCTATAGATAATCCAATATACATGTGTGATGATATACTAAACATGGTACAAATACATAACTTATCATATAATGTGTTGAAACCACTTGTGTCACTGTGTTTCCTGTTCTTGGCTGTACAATCCTGAGGACAGACTGTTTCCTTCTGTTGGCTGTACAATCCTGAGGACAGACTGTTTCCTTCTGTTGGCTGTACTATCCTGAGGGCAGACTGTTTCCTTCTGTTGGCTGTTCTATCCTGAGGGCAGACTGTTTCCTTCTGTTGGCTGTACTATCCTGAGGGCAGACTGTTTCCTTCTGTTGGCTGTACTATCCTGAGGGAAGACTGTTTCCTTCTGTTGGGTGTGCTATTCTGAGGGCAGACTGTTTCCTTCTGTTGGCTGTACTATCCTGAGGGGAAACTGTTTCCTTCTGTTGGCTGTACAATCCTGAGTACAGACTGTTTCCTTCTGTTGGCTGTACTATCCTGATGACAGACTGTTTCCTTCTGTTGGCTGTACTACCCTGTTGGCAGACTGTTCAGTGTGAAGCAGCCTCCAGCGCTGGTGTTTGTCATGGACACCACAGGCAGCATGTTTGAGGAGATCACCGCTGCCCGCCTCCGTGCCCACTCCATCATCCAGGCCCGCGCCAACACCCCCGAGCAGCCTGGCACTTTCCTGCTGGTGCCCTTCCACGACCCAGGTGAGGGGAGAGGGAGAAGGCATGACCAGACCAGGTCATTAGGGGGCAGGGTTAGGGTCAGGGCCAAACCATAGAGCCCTTAATGTTACCTGTGCCGTAAGTGTGTTATAGGAAAAACTCCTTTCTTCAGTTTTGTGGTGTCATTTTACGTGTAATTGTCTACAAGAATGTCAAACCTATATGAAGGCCATTATGTTAATGTTATAACTGCATTATACAAGTTATTAGTTTAGTTTAGTTTATTAGGTTATTCATTAGCTAGTGCACATGCAGAAGCTCCTCTTCAAATAATATTACATGAAATAAAAAACATATATATATATACAGTGCATTCAGAAAGTATTCAGACCCCTTGACTTTTTCCACATTTTGTTACATTACAGCCTTATTCTAAAATGGATTACATAGTTTTCCCCCCCTCATCAATCTACACACAATACCCCATTTTGCAAAGTTATTAAAAATATAAAACTGAAATATGACATTTACATAAGTATTCAGACCCTTTACTCAGTACTTTGTTGAAGCACCTTTGGCAGCGATTACAGCCTCTAGTCTCCTTGGGTATGACGCTGCAAGCCTGTATTTGGGGAGTTCCCTCCCATTCTTCTCTGCAGATCCTCTCAAGCGCTGTCAGGTTGTATGGGGAGCGTTGCTGCACAGCTATTTTCACGTCTCTCCAGAGATGTTTGATTAAGTTCAGAGACTCCCGAAGCCACTCCTGTGTTGTCTTGGCTGTTGTGGAAATTCTATCTTTTATTAAAAACGTATTGCAACAAGGGAGCTGGTTGCACAGCATACAAAGGAAATGGATGGAGAAAGAGAGCCCGCCCACAAAGAGTGCGGAAGCCTTATATAGTCAAGCTATCTCATGAAAGCATCTGCAAAACACGTAATCTTGGTAGGTGTGTGTGTGTGTGTGGAGAACAAGAAGAACTGGGGTAGAGGTACAGACCAACTGTAAATTTGGTCGTCTCGTTCCATTGCAATACCTGCTTATTCTAGTCCTCTAGCGAGGTGCTAAACAACAGGAACGATGCTAGACAACGTTTCTCTGAAGTAGATCAGCGGTTCCTTGAATTGGGTCAAACTTCTTTCGCTGTCTGACCAGGTGGCGTGTGGTTACACTCACACACACACATACACTAGCATGAACTGTCTGGAAAGTAAAAAAGCTATACAGCCTCAATGGTACCTTTCATTATACCAGCACAATAGAGAATCTTGTACACATTAAAAGTCACACCATATTAGAAACCGTTATTCCAAACATAAAAGTTATTCAAGCGAAAATAGGTTTTTACAATTTTTCCCGCACTGTGCTTAGGGTCGTTGTCCTGTTGGAAGGTGACCCTTCGCCCCAGTCTGAGGTCCTGAATGCTGGAGCAGGTTTTAATCAAGGATCTCTCTATACTTTGCTCCGTTCATCTTTCCCTCAATACTGACTAGTCTCCGAGTCCCTGCCGCTGATTAACATCCCCACAGTGTGATGCTGCCACCACCATGCTTCACTGTAGGGATGGTGCTGTTTTCCTCCAGACGTGACACTTGGCATTCAGGCCAAATAGTTCATTCTTGGTTTCATCAGAACAGGGGAATCTTGTTTCTCATGGTCTGAGAGTCTTTAGGTGCCTTTTGGCAAACTCCAAGTGGGCTGTCATGTGCCTTTTACTGAGGAGTGGCTTCCGTCTGGCCACTACCATAAAGGCCTGATTGGTGGAGTGTTGCAGAGATGGTTGTCCTTCTGGAAGGTTCCGTCATCACCACAGACTTCTAGAGCTCTGTCAGAGTGACCATCGGGTTCTTGGTAACCTCCCTGACTAAGGCCCTTCTCCCCCGATTGCTCAGTTTGGCAAGGCTGCAAGCTCTAGGAAAAGTCTTGGTGGTTCTAAACTTCTTCCATTTAAGATTGATGGAAGCCACTGTGTTCTTGGGGACCTTCAATGCTGCAGAAATGTTTTGGTACCCTTCCCCAGATCTGTGCCTCAACACAATCCTGTCTCGGAGCTCTATGGACAATTCCTTTGACCTCATGGCTTGGTTTTTGCTCTGACATGCACTGTCAACTGTGGGACCTTATATAGACAGGTGTGTGCCTTTCCAATTCATGTCTAATCAACTGAATTTACCACAGGTGGACTCCAATCAAGTTGTAGAAACATCTCAAGAATGCAAAGGGTCTGAATACTTATGTAAATAAGGTATTTCTGTTTTTTTATCTTTAATACATTTGCAAAACAAAATACATTTAATACATTCGAAAAACCTGTTTTCGCTTAGTCATTCTGGGGTATTGTGTGTAGATTGATGAGGGAAAAAAGAATTTCATCCATTTTAGAATAAGGCTGTAATGTAACAAAATGTGGAGAAGGCAAGGGTTCTGAATACTTTCCGAATGCACTGTATATATAGTTATATTGCGGTCCTACCAGTGTAGCTGACGCAGTGTGTACAGCGCTGAAGTGAGTATGTTTACCTGTGTTCTCTTTGCTCCAGGGGTGGGGCCAGTGTATGAGACAGAGAATCCGGAGGAGTTCATGAGCTACATGGAGAACCTGATGGCTCTGGGTGGAGGAGACGAACCTGAGATGTCTCTTTCTGCCATACAGGTTACACAGAGAGTAGCCACAGCTGATTAGACATCACATTATTACATTTTAATAACAGCATAGGACAACATACAGTAAACAGAATGTAAATTGTACATAGCAACAACCAAATCATATTTTTCAGAGTATTTCATATTGATATTTTAGCAGTTTTCTAGTCTTATGTACATTCATGTCCCTGTGTGTTACAGCTAGCCCTCACTCATAGCCCGCCCCTGTCAGAGATATTTGTATTCACTGATGCCTCCCCTAAAGATGCCCACTTGTACAATGCTGTGAGGGCCCTTATACTGGAGAAAAAATGCAAGGTAACACTTTTTGTTTGTGCGATCAATTTTGCAAAGACTTATAACAAAGGAGCCCAGATTAACAATCCAATCCCATCTGGCTCCCCCAGGTGACCTTCCTCCTGACTGAAGACCCCAGTCACAAGATGAAGGGCAGGGGGAGGAGGAGGAGGAGGAGGAGGAGGAGGAGGGAGACTCTGTCCCCTGACCGTTTCACTCTCTACTCCTCGCTGTCCTCTGTATCTGGGGGATTGACTGTCTTCACCACCAACTCAGACATCCACCATGTCTCTGCCATAGTGGAGGACAACACAGCTGCAGATAAGGTACTGCAACAAGGCAACATGCTCACTGTGGTAGAGTGCAACCATTATCTACATAGGTGCACCTGCCCATACGGATCCACTATTTGTCTGAAATTAAGAGGTTTTGTTACTATATGACAATGCTAAATAAAATAGGTTCTTGAATGCTACTTTTCTGTTTATTCTTTTCAGGTAGGAGACCTGTCATTGGTATTCTCCCTAGGCAGATGAGTTGCCGCCCACATGTTCACTTATGTCTGGGATTTTGTAGACTACAGTATGTAATTTGGGAAACACTGACCGGGCTCCAAAGCCTTGCTCTCTGTCTCCCACTACAGGTGAGTCTGCTACATGCAGAGAGTGATAGTGACTCTGAGTTATCCCACTCCTTCAGAGTGGACAGTGCAGTGAAGAGCGTGACCCTTCACCTCACTGGAGACCTCAGACACTGTGTCCTAAGCAGCCCAACTGGTACGACTACACATTACACACACTGAGACAGGACTTTTCTGTATGACATCTTCCTTATCTCATCGTATCCCTCCACCCCTCCCAGGTCGTACTCAGAGTCTGTTGAGTCAGCAGGGTCCCCTGGCAGAGTGTGAGCGGTTTCAGGGTCTGTACAGGATCAGCCTGCTGTCCCCTATAGAGCCAGGCCAGTGGCACCTCAACACCATTGCTGATGGTCACGTCATCTTTAATGCCATAGGTACCCTGTCTGCCATTACACTACATACAGTATCTGCTCCCACAGGGTAATCATTAGCCAAACTCTAGTAGATAACAGAGCAATACCTGTCTCCCAAGCTGACAGCAGTGTGGACTTCCTGTATTACTTTGCTGTGGAGGCCAATGGAACACATCCAGGCCTGGCTAGAGTGGAGGGGAGTCCAATTGCAGGTGAGGGGGTGTGGTTTTTGGCTAGAATACATTATCTATTTATTTATCCTTAATTTGTCTAGCCTATTCGCTTCAAGACTAAATAATCATGATCACATCTATTCATCCATTTGGTGTGTTTCATGTCCTTCCAGGTGTCCCGACCTTTCTTGTGCTGGCTGTCACTGGTCTATCGCCCAATGAGGAGGCCTCTTTCAGTCACGTGACCTTGCTGGGAGCCAATGGGGAGAGCCTCCAGAAAGTATGGCTAAACTCGTCCTCTTCCTCGTCGTCCTCTGGAGAGGAGCTGGTTGGCTGGACGGTCTCTGTTCCCAGGGTGCCGTTCTGTGTCCGTCTATCCGGCAGAGACGGGGGAGGGAACCGCCTGGAACGAGTTTCCACGGAGATGATCCAGCCCACACACATTAAGATACAGGTACAACAACAACAACAACAACAACAACAACAACAACAACAACAACAACAACAAACCAAACAGCCAACTGACAACTGACACCGTACAGCCCAACATCTGGACATCATGGACATTACAGCCGAGCACAATGCTGCACTGTGTATAACAGAACACACCACAAGAATCAAGCAGAACATTACAAATAACAAGGCAGTCTAGCACAACACAGCCATGAACAGAATAAAATACATTATGTACCTTCTCTCTCTCTCCCCCTCCCTCCCTCAGGTCCTGTCTATCCCACGTCTGGTTCCTGGCCACAGTACGACAGTACGTTTTGATGTTCAGAACCACGGACCCGCACGAAACCTCACCCTGACCGCTGACGATGACCGGGGATATCTCTCTCAGAGAGGACCACACAGGTAGGCAGGGCAAAACTGACCAACAACATCAAACTGTCACAAAAATGGCAAATTATGATAATAATTCATTATTTATTGCACTTTTATAGCACTTTGCATTAAATACAGAATCGGAAAGCTTCTGTTAAGATAGACACCACTGTTCCCTACCCTACATTTTTTATAATTCTGAAATGATATTCTCTCAGCCTCTCTGTGGGAGAGAGAGGGTCAGTGAGGGGGGAGGTAGAGCTCCAAACTCCAGAGGGGGCAGAGGCAGGAGGGGCTGTCACTCTGTCCCTGACAGTGCGAGTGTTGGACTCCCTGGACTACAACTACGCAGTGGTGCACCTGACTGTGGTTCCTCCGGTGAGACCCATACACTGAGACTACTGAGCTTCTACTATTAGTACAATATATACATACTGTAGAAACAAGGCCTTTGAATCTCAGCTTTGGAGATGTATTAACAATTATCAGAAGCTCACTGGACTCAAGCGTTCAAAATACATAGGGAAATGTCTATTTAATATACACATACTAATCATCTTGCCCACCCCTCTTTATGTAATCATTTCCTGTGTAGTATCCCTGATATCACATTCTGTCCCCTTCTCCCCCAGGATCCTGACATGTCTCCCCCATCATGTTCCACCATGAGAGTAGAGCACACCTGCCCAGGCCCGACTCAGTGCACAGGAGCCAGATGGACTGTCTCTCTGGCTGTGACAGACAGGGGGCGCTCTGGCCTGGCTTCCATCCAGCTCTCCCAGGGTCAGGGCATTCTCACCCTGCTCCACAGCCCCACAGATCCTCCAGGGGACAGCCTGGAGGAGAACCAGCCCACCCCCAACCACAACCACCAGAACCAGAGAGACAGGGAGTGGACAAGCCCAGCACAGGGGGAGAATGGCTATGCTGAACTTGGACCCAGGCTGGTACAAGGTAACCCTCCTCTGAACGTGGCCCAGTGGACAGATGGATTGCCCCAGCCTCTGTGGGTGAGGTACACCTCCCCCTGCTGCTCCCCCCAGGCGGAGCTCCTGGTGTGGGACGGGGTCGGCAATGTGAAGCGCTGCCATCTGACCTCCAGCCAGCAGAGGGGTGTGCGGGAGAGGGGTGGAGTGTCAAACAGGGCTGGAGAGATGCCGCTGCAAAGTTGCTTCCTGTTGTTTTCATTGTTGAGTTTGATTTGGACTGTTTCACTGTAGGTTGATGTGGGATAATTTCTCTATGTCCAATAAGCTTAAAGATGTTCTGTAACCTAAAGGCTCCTGTTTTTATGGGCCACTAGAAGCACACGTTAGACTTCACTTCGTCACTTGAAAATCTACTGTAACTGGAAACCTTACACTGGAAAGCGGACAATGCTGAATTAAGTTGCGGTTTTTAAAGAGTATTTTATTGACATTGTGTCATACAAACTCTTATTCTTGTTATTATTTGTTTTATGTTTATATATTTTTATATTTTTTTACCCCTTTTTCTCCCCAATTGGTACTGTAGTTACTGTCTTGTCCCATCGCTGCAACTCCCGTATGGACTCGGGAAAGGCGAAGGTCGAGAGTCATGCGTCCTATGAAACACAACCCTGCCAAGCCGCACTGCTTCTTGACACACTGCTCGCTTAACCTTGAAGCCAGCTGGACCAATGTGTCAGGAAACACCGTAAAACTCGCGACCAAAGTCAGCGTGCGTGCGCCCGACCCACTGGGCCAATTATGCGGCGCCTCATGGGTCTACCGGTTCACGGCCGGCTGCGACACAGGCTGGGTCTGTAGTGATGCCTTAGACCGTTGCGCCACTCTGGAGGCCCATCCTTGTTATCATTAATATGTAAACAAAATGTTTGCTTGTTCCTTGATGTTTTGTGTATATAGAGCTTGATTTAATTCAGTACAGTTCTACAGTTCAAACTGATGAACGTTTCCATTCTAGCTGCTGTTTACACCCCATCAAAGGTGTTAAGAGATTAATAAATGCTGTGTCCTTTTGACTTGATTGTAGGTCCTCCAGTCTGAACCATTAACGGTGGTGTTCAAATGAAATCACAATTTATTGAAAAATTATACAAAAATAGCCAATCAGCGTTGAGCTAAACTGAGTGAGCCTAGCGAAATAATAAGAAATTAGCGTTAACACTGGACTGATAGTTGTGCAGATGATGATGTGCAAATAGAGATACTGGAGCGCAAATGAGCAAACATAATAAATATGGGGATGAGGTTGTAGGGTGGGCTATTTACAGAAGGGCTATATACAGGTGCAGTGATCGGTAAGCTGCTCTGACAGCTGATGCTTAAAGTTATTGAGGGAGATGGTAGTTTCCAGCTTCAATGATTTTTGCAATTCGTTCCAGTCATTGGCAGCAGAGAACTGGAAGGAATGGCGACCAAAGGATGGCTTTGGCTTAGGGGATGACCAGTGAAATATACCTGCTGGAGCGCATGCTACGGGTGGGTGTTCCTATGGTGACCAGCGAGTGAGATAAGGCGGGGATTTACTTAGCAAAGACTTATAGATGACCTGGAGCCAGTGGGTTTGGCGACAAATATGTAGTGAGGGCCAGCCAACAAGAGCGTACAGGTCACAGTGGTGGGTAGTATATGGGGCTTTGGTAACAAAACGGATGGCACTGAGATAGACTACATCCAATTTGCTGAGTAGAGTGTTGGAGGCTATTTTGTAAATTACCAAAGTCAAGGATCGGTAGGATAGTCAGTTTTAGGAGGGCATGTTGGGCAGCATGAGTGAAGGAGGCTTTGTTGCAAAATAGGAAGCCGATTCTAGATTTAATTTTGGATTGGAGATGCTTAATGTGAGTCTGGAAGTTGAGTTTACAGTCTAACCAGACGCTTAGGTATTTGTAGGTGTCCAAGTATTCTAAGTCAGACCCGTTGAGAGTAGTGATGATAGTGGGTGGGTGCGGGCAGCGTTCGATTGAAAAGGATGCATTTAGCTTTACTAGCATTTAAGAGCAGTTGGAGGCCATGGAAGGAGTGTTGAATGGCATTGAAGCTTGTTTGGAGGTTAGTTAACACAGTGTCCAAGGAGGGGCCAGATGTATACAGAATGGTGTCGTCTGCGAGAGCGACATCGTTGATATATATAGAGAATAGAGTCGGCCCAAGAATTGAACCCCATAGAGACTGCCAGAGGACCGGACAACAGGCCCTCCGATTTGACACACTGAACTCTATCTGAGAAGTAGTTGGAGAACCAGGCAAGGCAGTCACTTGAGAAACCAAGGCTGTTGAGTCTGCCAATAAGAAACCAGATTGCATAGCAGAGAAGGTACGGTGGGATTCGAAGTGGTCTGTGATCTGTTAGGTTAACTTGGCTTTCGAAGACTTTAGAAAGGCAGGGCAGGATGGATATAGGTCTGTAACAGTTTGGGTCTAGAGTGTCTCCCCCTTTGAAGAGGGGGATGACTGCAGCAGCTTTCCAATCTCTAGGGATCTCAGACGATAGGAAAGAGAGGTTGAACAGGCTAGTAATAGGGGTTGCAACAATTTCTAACAATTTATAACACATTAGTTCTATTAGCTATGTTGACTATGATGTTACTTTAGCTAATATGGTGACAACGATGTAGGTTGTGTGTAGCGGTTTGGTTTGGAAAGATTTTTTCGCCTGGTCACATACAGCTGATGTGTTGTGCATTAAAGTCCACAAGCGAAGGTGAGAGGAGGAGAGCGCATAGATGCAAGAAGGAATACAACGTGGCTGCTATGATAGTGAACTGTGTTTACGTGTGATTAGGGGTGTATTTATTCTGCTGATTCTGTTGTAAAATGTTTATTAAACAGATGCAAACAGAACGAAACGGGGATAAACATACCTGGATTTGTCCAATAGAAACTCTCGTTTGCAACTGTTGAAGTAATGATTACACCCTAGGTCAGCTAGATGCAGGCAAGAGTGTTCAAGGCAGTATAGAATGTGTCACTGTCTGTCCATGTGTCACTGTCTGTCAACTCAAATTTATCTCAACCTGTGTGCACCTACGTTGTAAACTTTCATTCATAGGCTAGGTTGTAGCAACCTCATGATGGGTATAGAGAAAATGTTAGCATCATGTAGTAGCCTAAACCTATCGATGTTACATTGAACTGGGTGAATGGAATATGAATGACAGTCATCAAATATGCTGTAATAGAAATAAGGCCATGCTCATGAAAACAAAAAGAAATCATCCACCGTAAACGGCACCGACCGCCACTGGTCACCATGTTTTTTTACTTGCACTCACACACACACACACACACACACACACACACACACACACACACACACACACACACACACACACACACACACACACACACACACACACACACACACACACACACACACACACACACACACACACACACACACACACACACACACACATACACACACACACACACACACAGAAATCAGTACCGTGGACAGTCACGTCATATTTACCTTACGTTGATTGAACTAAATCGTTTTTGGTATATTTTAGTCACTGTATTAAACTAAGCATACTGCAGGTGATCAGATGATGTTGACATGGTGCTGGAATAGTGGAGGTAAAGGCTATTTTCTATTTGCTGTAACTCGTGGTTCTAAATCAATAGTTGTTTAGTAGTCCGAAAATTTCTGAAACATTAACTTGCTTGACTATGCTGTTGGTCATGTAACTGTTTGTTACATGCAATATGTTTTGTGGACCATGATAGTTTGTTGGTGATGTGGACATAAAGGAACTTGAAGCTCTCAACCTGCTCCACTACAGCCCCATTCTCATCAACCAAGGAACTATCATGGTCCAAACGCAGTCGTGAATAGGACACGACAAAGTCTATTCCCCCTCAGGAGACTTAAAAGATTTGGCATGAATCCTCAGATCCTCAAAAAGTTATACAGCTGCACCATCGAGAGCATCCTGACTGGTTGCATCACTGCTTGCTATGGCGACTGCACTGCCTCTGACCACAAGGCACTACAGAGGGTAGTGCGTACAGCCCAGTACATCACTGGGGCCAAGCTTCCTGCCATCCAGGACCTCTATACCAGGCGGTGTCAGAGGAAGGCCCTAAAAATTGTCAAAGACTTCAGCCACCCTAGTCATAGACTGTCAGACTCCTGAACAGGTAATCAAATAGCTACCTGCATTGATCTTTATGACACATAAAATGACCTGTTTAAATCAGCACCATTTACTTCAAATATAGGCTACTGGTTAAAAGCATCAGCTTACAAGCTTACCTCTGTATAGCCATGCCTTCAGTTCTCTTGACACATATATGTTCTCATTGGTGTATTCATGAACACAGATTATGAGCTGAAGTGAAAGAGGAAGTAGGCTGGAGTCAAATGACAGAACATCTGTGTCAGCAGAGAGGGCTGTGGGAGGGGAGTGGAGTGTCAAACAGGGCTGGAGCATAGAGTTAGTTAGTGGACTCCTCTTTGTATCTGTCCCATTTGGCGTCTGTGAGATCACGCACAGCCTCATTTAGACCATCCATTCAGCATCTTCGTCAATGCAGAATCTGTCCCGAGAGGTAGGAGCAGATTAACAAACACAGCTAAATTAATATAGCTGCAAGCACTAGGATGAGATACTACTCAAATAAAAAAATCACATTTTATTTGTCACATGCTTTGTAAACAACAGGTGTCGATTTACAGTGGAATGCTTACTTACTGTTCTGTTTACCACACTTGCCAAATATCAGAAGTAAAAATCAAACTGTTGGAAGCCCTTAATGGCCATGCAAAAAAAGGTTATATCCATGATGAGTCCTCTAACTAACTCTATGGGCTGGGCGGCAGGTAACCTAGCGGTTAAGAGCATTGGGCCAGTAACCGAAAAGTTGCTGGTTCAAATCCCTGAGCTGACTAGGTGAAAATAATCTCCTGATGTGCCCTTGAGCAAGGTACTTACCCTAATTGCTCCTGTAAGATGCTCTGGATAAGAGTGTCTGCTACATGACTAAAATGTAATTGAAAATGAGAGACTACATCTGGTTTTGAGTTTGATTTGGACTGTTCTACTGTAGGTCAGTGTGAGCGGCTTACTGACTGTGGTACCAGTAAAAGACACCAAACTCAAGCAACCACTGGAAACCACTCAACCTAGTACTGGAAATGTATTTTACAAGACACACACAATTGGGGCCCAATGCAGGTTAAACACGTCTCGTGCACAAACATAAACATTTCACTTTGTGGAATAACTTACCAAAATACCTCTGTGTTCATCATGGGCCACAAAGTACATTTTTGTTCAATTTCTGATAGGAAAATCACTGTAACTGGAAACGATACCAATAAGTTGTAGCATAGTACAGTAAGTCAGTGTTCCACAGGTTTTTACAAGTCTGGTTTAAATCTCTCTGTCTTGTCATAGGCTGAGGATAAAAGCACATCAACCAAGCCACTAGTTAGAGCAACTGAGCACCTTCCTCTCAGTTGGAGCTAAACATTGACACATGTGTGGCATGCAGTACTTGGGAGTCACAGTGGAGGTCTCTCTGACTGCTTCTCCTCTCTTCCACAACAGACCAACACAGTCAGAAACAATAGACAGCCAATCACTGTTAAGATACTGGCCCTCCAGAAGCTGGATTGGGTCTTGGGAACTGTGGACATATATATAAAGAGATGACAGGTCATTTCAAAGTGTCTGTAATTTAGGTTACATCTTTATAAGACATCTTCCTCATACTATAGGTAATCGTCCATTCCAAACAAATAGAAAGATAACACAAAGGCATGGACCCGGCTACACTGCTGTGGAGAACCAGGCAGCTGTAGCTCTGGGTGTACTGAGCTCCCTGTGGGACAGTCAGGCCCTTCCTCAGCTGGTACCAACCGTCTCCGTTGGGCAGCACCTCCTCACTGCTCACACCGTCCACCAGATGAAGCCCCTCTGCCCCCAGCCACTCCACCTGCACCGCCCACGGGTAGAACCCTGTCACATGACACGTGACACTTCATGAAGTGGACAGCTTGAGGGACTGCAGCCACCCAGGTCCTGGCTGGGATGTCAAAGGTCACAAAGTCCTTCCCGTTGTAGCCATGGCTGACAGAGTGTGTGGAGTGTACCATCAGGGTTCAGTTGGCAGCAGCCGTGAGTTTGGTAAAGCCGAGCCTGAGGAGGGGAAGCTACAGAAAACAGAATTAATCTTTGTGGAGTTCAGGAGTGTATATGGAGGTGTAAATACATACAGTTCATTATGTTTCTATACAATTTTAAGAATATAAAAAACCACATCCCACTGTATAACTTGTGATTTTGTAAATAAATATATAATTATTTTATTTTTAACCTTTATTTAACTAGGGCAAGTCAGTTAAGAACAAATTCTTATTTACAATGACGGCCTACCAAAAGGCAAAAGGCCTCCTTGCTCAAGGACACATCGGCAGGTTTTTTTCACCTTGTCAGGTCAGGTATTTGAACCAGCAACCTTTCAGTTACTGGCCCAACGCTCTAACCGCTAGGCTACCTGCCACCCTAAATAATATCATGGATAAACGAATGCATCGAGTGGACAGCACTCACCTGTAAGGTTATCACGCTGCCCAATAGCAAGGTGATACCCAAAAACCTGCGAATGGTTCTGGAGACGAAGTTCATTCCCCTTCAATGAGAGAGACCCTCGTTGCTGCTGAGCCAATCAGGTATTGGGGCGTCAGCGTCCATGTGCATTGTGTAACTGTCGTACTGGAGGATGGTTCTGTCATCTACACTCCACAACCCCATAAACTCTGGCAGACCTGCTACACCCTTTGACCCTATGTGATGTAGGTGGAGGACCTGAGCATCTGCAAAACAACAGAATAATTTTAAATGTGTTATGCAAAGATATGGTTAGTATGATTAATATACAGTAAATTGGTAAAGAATACAGTACATGTTCCATGTAAATGTCCTTAAATACACTCACCTGCATATAGTATGGCATGGCTGCATATCAGAGCCCAAATCAAGATACACTTCATCTCAAGATGGATGGACACCTTGAGTGTGAAGAGACAAGTTTACGTTCACACTTTTGTTTCTATGGGTTTGTTGACACAGCCTGATTACCTTGTTGCCAGTTTTCCTCATACGTACAGCAGACAGGCTTGACAAGGTAGGAATTTCCCCTTCACTTCTGTAAGGAATCATGATCACACTGTTGAATTAAACAAATGGCACACTGTTAATGGTTGAGACAAAACACGAGCCATTTTGATTTCAATTCAATTAACTTTATGAGTGTAAGGAGATGGAGTGCAATTCCTCCCTTTTTTGTACATTTTATTGTTTTGAACCCTAAGTAGATTATGTAGGTTAATAATAACGCATCATGCTAACTTATTGATGCACTCTAGAGCCCATGTCTTTGAGTAGGGCCCTTTCAGGCCTTAGTAACTTATTGAAGGATTGTAGTCATCCAAAATCAATGATAGCAGTTGGAATGTGTCTGTCTGAGTCAATGAGTACATTTCAGACTCATGCTGCTTCGGTCGCACTGGATGAACTCGGGATAGATACCAGCCTACAGAACACAATGGACGGACAGACATACGGGAGAGATGGGACAAAAGGAAAAGCCTGGCTAGAGGGCGAGAAAAGAAAGGATGATGACCCGGGTCAGAAGGAAATGTTGGTGATGGTGAAGGAGGGATGTGCAGGGAAGGAGGCATCAGCGAAGGTGAAGATGGAGGAGAGAGGTCACTGGGGCAGCAAGACAGAGTTTATCCTGGCCGTAGCAGGGAACGTGGTGGGCCTAGGTAACGTGTGGAGGTTCCCCTACCTCTGCTACAAAAATGGTGGAGGTGAGTCCATGAAGGAGAGTGTGCTCTGGTTATTCAAATAATGATCAGCTAAACAAATGAGGCAACTTAGACCATTAAAACCCCTGTATCATACAGTATGTTTGATACAGTACCGTTTGTACAGACCAGGTATAGAGATCACAAGACAAAGACAATATATGGAATTTATCCTCTTGTTTGTATAAGGTACAGTATATTAGCTATATAGTAGCTATCATTTTGTTCTCAAGTAGTGATTTGGAGGTGTGTATTTCTCAGGGGCATTCCTGGTGCCGTACCTGGTGTTTGTGGTGACGTGCGGGGTCCCCTTGTTCCTCCTGGAGACGGCCATGGGACAGTACACTCAGGAGGGGGGCATCACTTGCTGGAAGAGGCTGTGCCCACTGGCCGAAGGTGGGCGCCATGGCAACACGATGACACCACCACCTGCTGAGGAGTCACATAGAAACAGGGCTGAGGAAAGGACAGGCAGAAGAACATATGAATACATGATGCTCAAACTATTTACATTAATCTGAATTGGACTGATGAACAGCGTAATTGGGGTGTATTTCCAATTAATCCTAAATAACGTAATCCAAATTTAATCCAATGTCTGAATTAAAAAATAAATTTACACAAACTCCTGACTACAAATGAAAGGAAATCCCTCCCACAAAAGGACATGTATTCCTCTATGTCACGTTTATCCCTAACTGAGACATCCATGGCCTAGTTCTTGGAGGCGGAAAACACTGACAGCTATGGCCTCTGTGCCACTGGATAAGAATGAAATTAAGAGGTTAATGTGTGAATACAGAGGGGTTAATATGTACGCAGGCTGAAGGCACTACGTGCCAAGTCTGGCGACACTTTCTCACAGATCAAAGTCACATGCTTCTATCATTTACATTTTTAATTTTAGTCATTTAGCAGACGCTCTTATCCAGAGCAACAAATAGTTAGTTCAATCATCTTAAGGTAGCTAGGTGAGAGAAACATGTTTTAATTCAGTGGAGCAGCTATCAGCAAACTCAGTGCTAGTAAGAAAAGACAAGTGTTAGTGCAGGAATATTTTGTATTTATGCATTTTTTAGGGGGAGAGGGGATTAATAGGATTAATCAAGTTACTTTTTGAAGAGATGGGAAGGTGGTGTCGGAAGGTGTCTTCTGTTTGTCTGAGCCTTGTTTCCCAACCTTTGGCAGAAAGAAAGTGTGGTAATTCACTCTTGATAAAGTTAGGCTTAGTGTAACAGCTTCCGGGATCATGTGAAAACATTCTGGTTGTATAGTCTGTCAATGTGTTCCCCCTCTCAGGTATTGGCTATGCAGGGCAGTTGATCCTCCTGTACAGCTGTATGTGTTACATCATCATCCTGGCCTGGGCTCTGTTCTACCTGGTCTTCTCCTTCAGCGCTCAGCTCCCCTGGGCCAGCTGCACAAACTCCTGGAACACTGGTACGTACCCTGGGCCAGCTGCACAAACCCCTGGAACACTTGAAGGTACCCTGGGCCAGCTTGTACCAACCCCTGGAACACTGGTATGTACCCTGGGCCAGCTTGTACCAACCCCTGGAACACTGGTACGTACCCTGGGCCAGCAGCACAAACCCCTGGAACACTGGTACGTACCTTGGGCCAGCTGCACCAACCCCTGGAACACTGGTAGGTACCCTGGGCCGGCTGCACCAACCCCTGGAACACTGGTACATACCCTGGGCCGGCTGCACCAACCCCTGGAACACTTGTACGTAGTACACCAACTCACCTCCAGTGGAATTTCACTCACGTTATAGGTATGTATGTTTTGTAACTTTCCCCAGGTCGTTGCTGTAAATGAGAATGTATTCTCAGTCAACTCACCTGGTAAAAATATATATAAAGGGTGTTTACCATAAGAATTGTTAGAGCAAGTTTTAATTGTAAACATTATGTTCTCTCTACCCCATTAGATGACTGTGTTGACTTCTCCTCTCAAAACCGTACTTTCAATTGGACCGGACAGATGAACTCAACCCACTGAATTCTGGGAGTAAGTTTACGGATTCAACATACCTTGATCTTCCAGTTGGCCACAACATAAAAGACAATGTCAGTTTGTCTACATTCTCCACCAGTCTCTTTCTCTAGTCAATGTCAGTTTGTCTACATTCTCCACCAGTCTCTTTCTCTGTGCTGCTCATCTGGGGGGGGGGGGGGGGGGGGGTGTAGGGGAGCAGTGTCAGGTGGGAGTTGCTGCTGTTTATCACCCATCTCTCTGCCTCACCCTCTCTCTGTTTCTCCTCTCTGTCTCTCCCCTTATGTCTCTCTCCCCCCTCTCTCTTCTGTCTGTCTCTTCCCTGTCTGTTCTCCCCCCTCTCGGTCTCTGCGTCTCTCCCCCTCTCTGCCTTTACCCTCTCTCTGTCTCACCCCTCTCTCCCCTGTCTGTCTCCCCCCTCTCTGTCTCTCTCCCCTTTGTCTATATCACCCCCTCTCTGTCTCACCCCTCTCTCCTCTGTCTGTCTCTGCCCTGTCTGTTCTCCCCCTCTCTGTTTCTCTCCTCTCTTTCTCTCCCCTCTCTCTGTCTCACCCCTCTCTCCCCTGTATGTTCTCCCCCCTCTCTGTCTCTCCCCTCTCTTTCTCTCCCCTCTCTCTGTCTCTCTCCCCTCTCTCTGTCCCCTCTCTCTGTCTCATCCCTCTCTCCTCTGTCTCTCACCCCTCCCTGTCTCTCTCCCCTCTCTGTCTCTCTCCCCTCTCTCTGTCTCTCCCCTCTCTCTGTATCTATCCTGTCTCTCACCCCTCTCTGTCTCTCCATTCTCTCTGTCTCTCCATATCTCCATTCTCTGTCTCCCTTCTCTCTGTCTGTCCCCTCTCTGTCTCTTTCCTCTCTTTGTCTCTCCTCTCTTTGTGTCTCTCCCCTCTTTGTGTCTTTCCCCTCTCTGTGTCTCTCCCCTCTCTGTCTCTCCCCTCTCTGTGTCTGTCCCCTCTCTGTGTCTCTCCCCTCTCTCTGTCTCTCCCCTCTCTGTCTTTACCCTCTCTCTGTCCGTCCCATCTCTGCGTCAGTCCCCTCTCTGTGTGTTTCCCCTCTCTCTGTGTCTCTCCCCTCTTTGTGTCTGTCCCCTCTCTGTGTCTTTCCCCTCTCTGTGTCTCTCCCCTCTCTTGTCTCTCCATCTAGGCGTCGTGTGCTGGCCATCTCGGGGGGTATAGAGGAGGTGGGCAGTGTCAGGTGGGAGGTGCTGCTATGTCTCATCGCCATGTGGATCATCTGCTACTTCTGCATCTGGAAAGGGGTCAAGTCAACAGGCAAGGTGTGTGTGTTTGTGCACAGCATATGCACTGTTGAGCATTGAAATAGTACAGCATCTTATTATTTTCCTCTCACGGCTTTCTCTCCCTGTCTCCACTCCTCTCTCCAGGTTGTATATTTCACTGCTACCTTTCCTTACGTGATGCTGCTTATACTACTGATCAGAGGCCTGACTCTGCCAGGGGCCCTGCAGGGGGTACTCTTTTATCTGTACCCTGAACCAGACCGGCTCTCTGACCCCCAGGTCTGGATGGAGGCCGGCTCCCAGATCTTCTTCTCCTACAGTGTGGGAGTGGGCTCCTTAACTGTGCTGGGCTCCTACAATACCTACACCAACAACTGCTACAAGTGAGTCCTTATGCTCATCAGCCTGGTCAATGGACACTGTGTGTGCTGACACTGTGTGTGTGTGTTGAATCTTGTGTCTGTGTATGTTTCAGAGACTGCCTGTGGCTGTGCTTGCTGAACAGCGGCACCAGTGTGGTTGCTGGCTTCGCGGTTTTCTCAGTCCTAGGGTTTATGGCTCATGAACAGGGTGTCGCCATTGAGGAGGTGGCGGAGTCAGGTACTGCACAAATTAGGTTTTTATTCTGTTCTTTTCAGGACAGAACACATGGACAAAATACGTTTAAACAAATGTATTGTATTTTAAACATGGGTTCTGAATAACACACTCTCTCTCAGGTCCTGGTCTGGCGTTCATAGCTTACCCGCAGGCAGTAGCCATGATGCCCCTGCCTCAGATGTGGGCTGCCTGTTTCTTCATCATGATCATTCTACTGGGTCTGGATACACAGGTTAGTGATTATCTACACAGTACACACACAATAGTTCACACATTAATCTCTCAAAGGTTAAAGGCGTGTGCTCTACTGTGCGTTCTGTATTCCTCTCCCATCCAGTTTGTTGCCATGGAGGTGGTGATGACGTCAGTAACAGACCTGTTTCCTGCGGTGCTGCGGAGGACTGGGCACAGGGAGCTCTTCCTCCTCCTTTTCTGTCTCACCTGCTTCTTCTTCCAACTCATCATGGTCACAGAGGTCAGAGAGAGAGAGAGAGGGAGGGGAAGGAGAGAGAGAGAGAGAGAGGAAGGAGAGAGAGAGAGAGAGAGAGAGAGAGAGAGAGAGAGAGAGAGAGAGAGAGGAAGGAGAGAGAGAGAGAGAGAGAGAGAGAGGAAGGAGAGAGAGAGAGAGAGGAAGGAGAGAGAGAGAGAGAGAGAGAGAGAGAGAGAGAGAGAGAGAGAGAGAGAGAGAGAGAGAGAGAGAGAGAGAGAGAGAGAGAGAGAGAGAGAGAGAGAGAAAGAAATTGTGTTCCAGACCTCTAGCTGTGATCTTCTTAAAGAAACTGGTCGTCCTACTCGTACCTCTCTTCTCCTGTCCCCAGGGTGGGATGTATGTGTTCCAGCTGTTTGACTACTACGCCTGTAACGGAACCTGTCTGCTCTTCCTCTCTGTGTTCGAGTCCCTGGCCATGGGATGGCTATTTGGTGAGGCTGATGTGAACTAACCTGGAATACATTTCTGTCAATGATTGTATGTCCTCTTTTATGTCCAATAAAATATATAATTTACAAAATATATATAAAACATACATATAAACAATGTGGTGCCATAGAATCCTATAGAAAGGCAAACCAGTATCATTCCACTATTGTATTGAGATGAAAAACCTGATATTAATACATGTTGACAACATGTCAACATCTCAGTGGAGGCTGTTCAGAGGAGGACGGCTCATAATAATGCCTGGAACAGAACATAAAATAAAATAATTAAAAAAATAATGTAATTAAGGTGTCTCGGCCTCTAACTAATCTCACCCACCAGGTGCAGAGCGTATGTATGGTGTGATAGAGGACATGACAGGGATGAGGCCTAACCCTGTCTTCAAGCTCTGCTGGCTCTACATGACCCCTCTGGTTTCCCTGGTGAGTTTCAGGCTTTGACAGATAGTCACAGAATGCAGGACTCACGTTGTGCAATTCTATAAGGTACCAGGAGATGGCACTACCACAATGCAATAGGTTATAAATTCATCGCGTTGCAACTGTTTTGCCGAATGCCACCTGTTGCATTTGAAAGTTCACTTGCTTAATACAAACAACTATTCACATGCTCACATCTTTGAGAGATGAAATTATGATACTGTTCTCAGCAGCTATAAAAATAATAAAGAGAGTTGCACACTATGTATAAACTCCTAGTAATTTATTGGGTAAATCACCAACATTTCGGGCATTACTGTGCCTTCTTCAACAGCACAAGGACTGATCTGGAACTACTCTAAATGTTAAAAACATACATTCATGTTGAAGAAATCGTCATCCCCTCTCGTCTCTCCCAGGTGTCGTTCATCTGCTCTCTGGTGGAGTACCAGCCCCTGACCTTCAACCGCTGGTATGTGTACCCACGATGGGTGTATGTTCTGGGCTGGCTGTTGGCCCTCTCCTCCATCCTCCTCGTCCCCGGGTGGGCCCTGCTGCAGATCTGCACTGGGACAGGCAGCCTTAGAGAGGTGAGAGTGTTACTGACCTGTGACCGGAGTTCAAACCCCGGTTTCCTTCATGGATTGGTTATAGAATAATTATGTTTAAAGGGTCAAATTGGAGGACTTATATATCTTACATTATTTTTGTAAACTGAGTGGGTAGGTATCCTTTATTCCCTGCAAAATTACCATATATTATTGAAGAAACCAACTAACTCAAAAAAATAATGAAGTTTAAATCATTAACCATTAAAGTTGACATGTTAATGCACTGACTTTCCCCTCAACTTCCCAGCGTTTCCTCCGCCTGTGTCGGCCAGACCATGACCTCCCATTGACACGGAAGAGAAAAACTGAGCTGGCACAAATGACCTCTGGAGCAGAGACGGAGGTACTCAAGACCAAAGGAGTGGAAAACACAGACATATGAACTGACACACTCCTAAAAAAAATAAAGCTTCTGTGTCAAAGCTCTTCGTATACTGAACGTTTATCTTAACACAACACCTGGCTGAACTCTTGTATCTTTACCAACACGTTGAGAGAAGACCATTGATAATGAACAATGGTGTGCATGTTTCAATACACTGTCATTATGGTCCATATTTGAACAGTGTCGCCACCATACATTTGAAAGGCCATAGCTCAAGCACAGAGCGTCAAGCAACCTAGAGACACTGCAGATTGTCATTGTACAAAACAATGTTCTCTAAACTAGCCCCACTCAAGGCTTAACATGGGTTACTGGCAGCTCATGACATACCTTTCTGAAGTCACTCACTCCAGTTTACATGGTAGCAGTTGTAGTCACATTTAACAGATCTTTTCATTCTGTCAGGTTCTTATTATGAAAGACCATTGTTTGGCCAATATACAGCAACTCTTTGACATTTTTATAATCCTTACTAGACATCAGAAACATTCATGAATTCCCCACAAAAGTATGTTTTTCAAAAAACACAAATTAAAGCAGATTAAATAATAAAGTGTGTTTTGTCTTTGTCACATAGAAATGTGTGTATTGGCAAGAAGCAAACACACACACCTGGTTTTGCTACTATACTGTATACAGTATTCAGTCTAAAATCACAATTCTTTGTCAATACTAAAACAAACAATCAAAGAGCAATGCTAACATAATTCACTGGTAAGATCTTCAAGACCCTGAATGAGATGACCTTTTATGTTTCATTGACATCTTCATACCATAGATACGGTTATAAACTGAGTGCACAAAACATTAGGAACATTGAGTTGCACCCCCTTTTGCCCTCAGTAAAGCCTTAATTCGTCAGGGCATGGACTCTCGAAAGCGTTCCACAGGGATGTTGGCCTATGTTGACTCCAATGCCTCCCACTGTTGTGTCAAGTTGGTTGGATGTCCTTTGGGTGGTGGACCATTCTTGATACACGCGGGGAAACTGTTGACCGTGAGAAACCCAGCAGCACTGTAGTTCTTGACGCTCAAACCGGTGCGCCTGGCACCTACTAACCCGTTCAAAGGCACTTCAATATTTTGTCTTGCCCATTCATCCTCTGAATGGCACACATACACAACCCATGTGTGACAAATGAAGGTTCCGCACCACCTCCCTCGCACCACCAGAGGGAGGCATCACCCGAATACTAACTGTTTATCATTTGGACTTCATCTCCCATAGGCCCTCATTCCTGAGACTAATTACACACACCTGCAGTTCATTACACACACACACTACTTAAGCACACCATTTACACAGTATCAGTGCGAAGTCTTGTTTTGCCCCGGTTAACTTTTCTGAGCGTTTATTCATGTTAATAGTATTTTTCCCGTTTTTGACTTGGACTGTTTCTCATACCCTTGATTCGTTGCTGCCTGCCCTGACCTTTGCCTGCCTCTTGGACTCTGTTTGTTTTCTGCCTGCCCTGACCTTTGCCTGCCTTTTGGACTCTGTTAGTTTGCTGCCTGCCCAGACCTTGCCTGCTTTTTGGACTCTGTTAGTTGCTGCCTCCCCAGATCTCTGCCTGTCTTTGGAATTTGCATGTTTGCTGCCTACCCTGACCTCGGCCTGTTCTAGTTTACGCTGTCTCTATTGTATATTTTACTGCTTGTGAGTCTGACTTGCAATAAACTGCAGATGTGTGTAATTAGTCTCAGGAATGAGGGCCTATGGGAGATGAAGTCCAAATGATAAAGTTAGTATTCGGGTGATGTCTCCCTCTGGTGGTGCGAGGGAGGTGGTGCGGAACCTTCATTTGTCACACCATGTCTCCATTGTCTCAAGGCTTAAACATCCTTCTTTAAGATGTCTCCTCCCCTTCATCTACACTGATTGTGGATTTAACAGATTACATCAATAAGGGATCATAGCTTTCACCTGGATTCACCTGGTCAGTCTACACTCGGTGTATATGGCAAATAAAAAAAGTATGCACATTGTCAGTATAATTTCTCTATATGGAGTGAGGTTTATCAAAATGCCCTTACAAAAAGGTAAGCTGAAGCAGAGTTTTATGCCAGGCACGGAGCAGCATTTATGGCAGGCATGGAGCAGCATTTATGGCAGGCACGGAGCAGCATTCAGACGCTGTGCAGCAATATAGTGTAGCGTCCTGCTGTCCGTGTCGACATCGTCTCACGCTTCATTAAACCTTCCCCTCAGCGTCTCCAGGAATTTCCTCAAGCAGTCATTAAATCTTCAACCTCTTCCCCTCAGCGTCTCCAGGAATTTCCTCCAGCAGTCATTAAAGCTTCAACCTCTTCCCCTCAGCGTCTCCAGGAATTTCCTCCAGCAGTCATTGAAGAGCCAAACAACCTTTATTGTCTTTGTTTGAGAGGCCATTAATGTCTCTGTTGTGGTAACCGTCGGAAACATGTTACTATACAGACTTCATTGGAGCATGAACTGAATGTATTGTTACAGGGTTACAAACTGGCCAGGTGCCCTACCTTTCCCTGGGCAGGTGTTAGAGAAGAGCCCCATGGGTGGCATGATAGTGACTGTGTCAGGGGGCATGATAGTGACTGTGTCAGGGGGCATGATAGTGACTGTCTCAGGGGGCATGATAGTGACTGTCTCAGGGGGCATGATAGTGACTGTCTCAGGGGGCATGATAGTGACTGTCTCAGGGGGCATGATAGTGACTGTGTCAGGGGGCATGATAGTGACTGTCTCAGGGGGCATGATAGTGACTGTCTCAGGGGGCATGATAGTGACTGTCTCAGGGGGCATGATAGTGACTGTCTCAGGGGGCATGATAGTGACTGTCTCAGGGGGCATGATAGTGACTGTCTCAGGGGGCTTGGCACTGGCCTGCCGAGAGTGATGGAGGAATGTGGTGACGCTGACTGGAGAATGCTGTGACAGAGAAACAGGGCAGTACTGTGGGAGCAGACCAGGAGGGACAAGGGTGGGGCCGGGACCTCCACCTCAATTTGGGGTATGACTGCTGATATTAGAGCCAACCGAATCTCTCTTGAAACTGGCGTGGCCTCCCACTCCAGGCTCTGGACTATAACCGTTGTGATCCTCTTCAATCCCCAGGTTCTTGAGGCTGGTGTAGCATCCTGACTGAGCCATAGCCTGGTGTACCCTCTCCCAGCGTTGGCATTGGTTGTTGTTGTTGGGGTCATTGTTGTTGTTATTACTGGGGTTGTTGTTGGCGACCTGGTACAGAAGCTGGGTGTGCTGGCGGAGCTGGGCAATTTCTTGGTCTGTGGCGTTGCTCTGGCGGAGGAGGTCCTGGGTGCGCAACATGATGTCAAGCAGGCCTGACTGGCTTAGGATGACCACCGCACTGAACAGGGCTAGGCCTGAACCGTGCCTGTGGGGCCACCTGCTGGCCGGGTGGGGAGAGGAGCCACCGGAAGAGGAGTAGGAGGATGAGGAGGCGGTGCAGGTGTCAGAGCTGGACAAAGAGGGAGAGCCAAAGCTGGAAAGGCTGGAGGGAGATCGAGAGTGGTGGCTGGGGGAGTGGGAGGAGTCAGGGCTCCTCCAGTGAGACAAGCTTCTTTTGGGGTCTGGCTGCTTGCGGATGTGTTGCCTGGATGGCGTCTGTAAGTGAGTAGTAGTCGACACCTCATCCCTCTTGTCCTCTGTACACATCTTCTTGTTCTGGCTCTGGTCCTCGCTGCCAATCCCCTTGCCATGCGGATCCACTGGGGTCTTGTCTGAGGGCTTCTTGTTGGGATGGGGGGCGATACGAGGGTAGGACTTAAGAATGGGCAGGTAGGTTCTGCTTTTGGTTTTCCTGGCTTTGCTGTCAGCTCTCCTAGACTGTGATCTGTGGGGCTTTAGGGATGTGGGTGAGGCTTCACTGGGCTGCTGGATCAGGATCACATGACAGTGGCCAGAGTTGTTGGAACTTCCTCCTCGGTTCTCCCAGTTCAGCTGGTTCTGGAGGTGATGGTCTGAGCCATTCTTTACCGCCACAGACTGGGAGGAGAGAGAGAGATAATACCTGGTACAGACTGTGAGGAGAGATAGAGATAATACCTGATACAGACTAGGAGGAGAGAAGGAGATAATACCTGGTACAGACTAAAAGGAGAGAGAGGTAATACCTGGTACAGACTGAGAAGAGAGAGATAATACCTGGTACAGACTAAGAGGAGAGAGAGAGAGAGAGAGAGATAATACCTGGTACAGACTAGGGAGGAGAGAGAGATAATACCTGGTACAGACTAGGGAGGAGAGAGAGATAATACCTGGTACAGAGTGGGAGGAGAGAGAGAGAGAGATTACCTGGTACAGACTAGGAGATAGAGGGATAATACCTGGTACATGCAAATGTAATAATGAGGATTCTGAGGATGAAGAAAATTGGACAGAGGGAGCATTAAAAAGGTTGAACCAAAACAGGATATACTGTATGTGTGTGTGTGTGGGGGGGGGGCACCTCTTCCTCCTCCTTCACCTGTCACCTCTTCCTCCTCTTCTGCCTGTCACCACATTTATTTATGATTTCTATTTCTCTCTCCTTTTAGTTCTGCTGTCCTTTGATTGGCCACCTCCTATGGTCTTTTTTCCCCAGTTTCATGCTCTCCTCCTAAGTTTCCCTCCTCACACCAGGGATTGGGGTCAATTCCATGCTTTTCAATTAGAAAAATGTGGAATTGGGTTTAATTTCTCCATTGACTGTAACTGAAATGTAATTGACCCCAAGCCTGCCTCCCACCTCTCTCACCTGTTCAAACACCACGTTCTTGATGAAGATGGGGTTGAGGTCAGGGCCTCCGGGGCTGGGGACCAGGATGTGGTTCCCATGGAGAGGGGCCGCCTCGGGCTTGACCCTTCCCCTGGGCTCACTCATGCTGTTGCCATGGTCCTCTCCATCCGCATGGAGCCAGTCTGTACAGCCGTTGTTGTCTGAAAGAAAGAAAGAAAGAAAGATGGCGAAAGAGAGGGTCAGGTTAAGGGAAGAGTTGAGTATAAAGAATTGAATAAATACAGATTGAAAGTGAATACAGGGGGGATGGGAGCTGTCCTGTGAGGCCATACTCACACATCATCAAGGACAGTAATCTAGTACTCCTCATGAAGGAATTCATGGAATTCTTGAGGGCCAGTGTCCTCCTCCATATAGGAACAACACCTCTGACTGATTGGTTGGTTGCACATCACATACTTGTCATACTGTAGTCAGTAATCCATCATATTGGAAGCTGTGACTTGCACTGCCTGGCCTGTGTGTGAGCATGTGTCATGACTCATGAGGGAGTCTGGCAGTGTGAGAGTTTACAGGAAATACAATGAGTGAGTAGAGCGAGGGGGCGGGCGGGTGACACATTTTGGGGCGAGTGTCCGGAACGTTCTCCATCACCGGAATATCCAGAATCCAGCAGTCGGAATATCCGGAATATCCTTTCCCTCCTGTCAGAAAAGTAGAAACACTTTGGCTCCAAGTACCATGGGGGGCCTATGTCGAGATGGGACCGCAATGGAGAAGGTGAAAAGCTTCAAGTTCATTGGCATACACATCACTGACAAACTGAAATGGACCACCCACACAGACAGTGTGGTGAAGAAGGCGCAACAGAGCCTCTTCAACCTCAGGAGGCTAAAGAAATTTGGTTTGGGCCTAAAACCCTCACAAACTTTTACAGATGTTGTGTAATTGTTATATACAGCGGGTGAAATAAATATTGAACACGTCACCATTTTTCTCAGTAAATATATTTCCAAAGGTGCTATTGACATGAAAGTTTCACCAGATGTTGGTAACAACCCAAGTAATCCATACATACAAAGAAACCAAAACAAATACGTTCAGAAATTAAGTTATGTGTAATAATGTGAAATGACACAGGGAAAAAGTATTGAACACATGAAGAAAGGGAGGTTCAAAAAGGCATGGAAAGCCAAGACAACAGCTGAAAACTATCAGTAATTAAAAAGCAATCCAGCCCCCTGTCAGTGCAAATTAATATCAGCTGGTTCAGTCCCAACTGATGGCCTTCAAAAAGGTCTCATTGCCAAGGTGTCACACAAGACACATCTCATGATGGGTAAAAGCAAAGAGCTGTCTCAAGACATTCACAACCTAATTATTATTGTCTTTCCACTTCCGTATTATGGCCCCAACAGTGCTCACTGGAACATTCAGAAGCTTAGAAATGCGCCTATAACCAATGCCATCATTATGTTTTGCAACAATTAGGTTGCGAATGTCTTGAGACAGCTCTTTGCTCTTACCCATCATGAGATGTGTCTTGTGTGACACCTTGGCAATGAGACCTTTTTGTAGGCCATCAGTTGGCACTGAACCAGCTGATATTAATTTGCACTGACAGGGGGCTGGATTGCTTTTTAATTACTGATAGTTTTCAGCTGTTGTCTTGGCTTTCCATGCCTTTTTGAACCTCCCTTTCTTCATGTGTTCAATACTTTTTCCCTGTGTCATTTCACATTATTACACATAACTTAATTTCTGAACGTATTTGTTTTGGTTTCTAATTCAGTTTATAAAATAGCTGCCGGGATGTGAAGACTTCCTGTAGCTCAACGGTTAGTTCATACGAGACCCAGTCCCAAAATTAATAATCGGTACCAAACTTGAAAATGGCCCAGTTTCCTAGACCTCCCCTCGATTTCCACTAGTTGCCACAGCCACAAAGTAAAAATTGCTTATAGGCCTATTGTGAAAATTCATGAAACCATAAATGAGTTTTTTGGTCGTAATTTAAGGTTAGGTATAAGGTTAGCAGTATGGTTAAGGTTCAAGTTAGGTTTAAAATCACATTTTAAGAAGATACATTGTAGACAGTCAGGGTTTATGACTTTGTAGCTGTGGTAACTAATGACGACCCTCCCCTTGCTAGAATGATGAGCTGTTACCGTCGATTTTAAGGAATTGCTCGTGCGCTGCACTCGAGCCACAATCTGGGTTGATGTAGCATAATAAATACTATTTAGTTTGCTGGGCACGTGTAGGGGTGGGACCACATGAGTTTTGAGCCGAAATTACTGGATGAGAACGTCAGCACTTCAATAAGAGGTGTGACTACAGTCATAATTTGACAGAATATCATAGGGACAAACAGAGATCCTACATAATTATATGGTGACAAAACGATTATGTTATTTCTTGGTTTTACTGGACTCGTTATACTATAGACTAGGCTACACTAAATTAACAGCCTGTTGACTGGACTAATAAGGCAGCATGGTGTGATTTTAAAATAGATACATGTGTAGCCTTCCCTATGGGAGAATATTAATTGCTGAATTTCACGAGTCTCTCAGATGTGAAATGTGCCATAGTTCATTAGTCAGCTTGTCAATAACTCGTCCTCATGGCTCTCTTACGGCCAAATATGACGTGTAGAACGCTTCTCAGCCAATGAGTGCCACAGATCTGTTTGAGCACGTGAGCAGAGCCAAAGAAGGCGGATTTAGGCAAATTAACGCATGCTGCGAGCAGAGCAAGCACGCAGGTACAGACAGAGAGACTATAGAAATCCTAACGCCTCAATCACACCAATAGTGTTTGGCATTTTGGAACACCAGAAGTACATTCATTTACAATGGAACCCTACGTTCGCCTTGCAGCATTGCGTTTTAGAGGCAGTTGCAATGCGTTCTGTGTAGTGCATACTTCTGGCTTGACAGAAATGGTAGCAGAGGGGGGATGTTGAACTTTTGTTGCACACATATCCAGATGATGCTGCGTCCCATTTTGCGCTGTAGTACTAATCGGTATGATCGAGGCAATACCAGTGGCATAGCGTGCAGTTCTGCAAGCAGTAGCAGTGCATGGGTTATGTCACCGGGGAAGGCAGCCCCCCCCCCCAAAAAAACCCCAAACATATTACAACCTGTATTGTGATAATTGCTCTATGCCTTGACACGTTGATATGCCTAAGGCCGAGACAATAAGAAGACAGTGGAAGAATAAATTCAACCACACATTTGTTTAATTACAAAACCGGAGAGCAACATCTGTACGCGAAGGCCACAAAACATATTGCATGTAACAGTTACATGACCTACAGCATGATCACGCAAGGAAACGTTTTCAACATTTTCAGACTACTAGACAACTTTAGAACCAGAGTTACTGCAAGTTGCAAAGAAAATAGGAGCTGCCTCCACTATTCCAGCATTTATCTAATCACCTATGCTTAGTCTAATACAGTGACAACTAAAAAAAATAAAATAATTTAGTTCAATGAATGTAAGCTAAATACGTGGCTGTCCATGTTTCTGATTTATATGTGTGTGTGTGCAAGTAGAAAAACATGTTGACTCACCCTACTTATAGAGAAACGCCAATGCAATCATCTTTCATGTTGCCTAAACGGTCTATGACTGTCATACAGTATACACAATACACGTTTAGTTTGTTGCGGCGTTTAGTTTGTTGTCCTAGGCTACCTGGCTAAAATGCTTGTTCGCTAGCCTAACTTCCTTTCATGAGCAATGATGTACCAGGCCAGCTAGTTACCATTATCATAATACATGTTGAACTTCCACCCTTCTCAGGCCAGAGGCACACAATGTATGCATTTATGGTTGGATCAGAGTTGCCATTTTAATCATTGGCCTGTACTGAGAATTAAGTAAAACCACAAGTCCAAATACCTACATTATCACCGTCCATGGCTAATTTAGGAAATGGAAGATTTTAGCTAGCTAGCCACCGGAGGACAACGTCACCAAGAGATGCAACAATTAAAGCTTTTGTTCTGTCAATGATGTTTGGCATCTGATGTGATTGGTCTCAAGCCAAATCCCAAACTGTCTTCCCTTGACACTTTCTTTTGGTGTGCCAGGACCATTCACAGCTGAGCTCATTCAGTTCAGCACAACGCTGATTGGCTAATATTCTATTTAACAAATATATCAAAGGAGGACAAATGCTTGCTTGCTTGCTTCCCTTGCATTTAATGCTACGGGAAGCAACAATGTCATCCTCTTTTTGACCAGACAGCATTGGATAGATACAGTACACATACTGAGACAGTGGGGAACTGTTTCGTTCAATCGTATGCTTTCTCTGGTGAGATACATTTCTTTCAATTAGCAAGAGGCTGAATGTATGAAACAGAGAGACGAAAGATAAATTAGGTAAATTTTTTGGGGAAGTTTGGCTTCCCTTGGCATCCATGAATACACGCTAATGTCCACAAGGTCTACAAATATTTGTCTTAATATTAAAATTTGAAATATGTTTTGAAAGATCAAAGTATCAGCTATCACAGGGGTTCCCAAACCCCCGTCCAGCATTGGGGAACATCCCAATGTTCATGACAAACTATTCACACCCCTCTTTTTGGCAGAGAGATACTTTTGCAGGTTTAAAAAGGTTATTTCCCACAATTCTACACATTTTGTCATGGGATGCAGAGAACATTTTGCAGTTTTAACTCCCTATGGTCAATGTCCACGCCCTGTGGAAATCTAATTAGCATAATAAATAAAACATATGTCAGTTTAAGCTAGAGATTTTTTTTTTTAATACAATTTCATGATAATTTTTTAGTTCAATTTTAAATCTCTGGCAGATTTAGTTGACAGTTTATGATTGTGACCATGTTGATTCCAATATTGTTTGTTTAAATCAAAAGTAGTGAACATACCTTGAATAGTGTCGCATTACATCAGTGGTCACCAACCTTTTCTGAGTCAAACTACAAACCGAGATCTACCGCTCTGATTTTCTTTACTTGGACAGCTCTGATGGACATTCCAGCAGTTAGCATGTCAATTGCACACTCCCTCAAAACTTGAGACATCTGTGGCATTGTGTTGTATGACAAAACTGCGCATTCTAAAGTGGTCTTTTATTGTGCCCAACACAAGGTAATGATTATGCTTAATCAGCTTCTTGATATGCGACACCAGTCAGGTGGATGGATTATCTTGGTAAAAGAGAAATGCTCACTAAAAGGGATGTAAACAAATTACAGCTCATGAAACATGCAACCAACACTTTACATGTTGCGTTTACATTTCTGTTCTAATAATACATATTGCCTTTGGAAATTTCAGACCCCTTGACTTTTTCAAAATTGTTAATCTACATTTACATAAGTATTCAGACCCTTTACTCAGTACTTTGTTGAAGTACTTTTGGCAGCGATAACAGCCTTGAGTCTTCTTGGGTGTGACGCTACAAGCTTGGCACACTGGTATTTGGGGAGTTTCTGCCATTTCTCTCTGCAGATCCTGTCAGGTTGGACGGGGAGCATTGCTGCCCAGCTATTTTCAGGTCTCTCCAGATATGTTTGATCGGGCTCTCGCCTCCACCGCCGTGCTTCACCGTAAGAATGGTGCCAGGTTTCCTCCAGACATGAAGTTTGGCATTCAGGCCAAAAGAGATAAATCTTGGTTTCATCAGAACAGATAATCCTGTTTCTCATTGTCAGAGTCTTTAGGTGCCTTTTGGCAAACTCCAAGCTGGCTATAATGTGCTTTTTACTGAAGTGGCTTCCGGCCGGTCACTTCTCCCCCAATTGCTCAATTTGGCAGGGTGGCCAGCTCTAGGAACAGTCTTGATAGTTCCAAACTTCTTCAATTTAAGAATGGAGGCCACTGTGTTCTTGGGGATCTTCAATATTGCAGACATTTTTTGGTACCCTTACCCAGATCTGTGCCTTGACGATCCTGTCTCAGAACTTAATGGACAATTCCGTCGACCTCATGGCTTAGTTTTAGCTCTGACATGCATTATCAGCTGTGGGACCTTAGACAGGTGTGTGCCTTTCCAAATCAATAGAATTTACCACAGGTGGACTCCAATCATGTTGTAGAAACATCAATGAAAACAGGATGCACAGGAAGTCAATTTCGAGTCTCATAGCAAAGGGTCTGACTACATATGTAAAGAAGGCATGTTTATTTTTCAGAAATGAGCACATTTTCTAATAGCCTGTTTTTGCTTTGTCATTATGGGGTCTTGTGTGTGTATATTGATATATTTAATACATTGTAGAATAAGGCTGTAACAAAATTATTGGGATAAAGTCAAGGGGTCTGAATACTTTCCGAATGCACTGTAGATAGTTCTCTGCTGGACAAAGATCGTCCCCGACTTTCAAGAATCTCTGAGCTAAGGGGCAGAGCTAGTTAGGCTCCTGAGTGGCACATCAGTCGAAGGCACTGCATCTCAGTGCTAGAGGCGTCACTACAGACCCTGGTTCGATCCCGGGCTGTATCACAACCGGCCATGATCAGGAGTACTATAAGGCGGTGCACAATTGGCCCAGAGTCGTCCAGGTTAGGCTGTAATTGTAAATAAGAATTTAACTGACCTTCCTAGTTAAATAAAGGTTGAATATGAGTAAGGGCAGGCAAAAACGTAAAGGTCGCATACATAAAATGCAAGCAGACTGACATTTAGCAGCAGACAACTTTATTTAACATTATTAAAAGTTAAAATAAATCATTTGTCACATTTAAACAATGGAAGACTGCTTTGTCCCAACATTTTACAAGAAACAGTAAAAACAAACAACAGATGGATTGAGTCATCGAAAGACAAAACATGTTATTTTTTTATTCACAATTAGATCCAAGATAAGAGCATAAAAGAAATGTGGCACTGGCCAGTCCAGAACAGGCACTCAAGTCCTGCTTAACCAAACAAGTCAGCATGGTACTGCATATTATATTGACGTCCCCTTCTTTCCCCTCACACCTCTCCTTGATGTGGTGGGTCAAACGTATTCTCGCAAGCCTTCATCTCAAGCTTGCTAGTTTACAATATGAAATGTCTGTCAGAGGTAGAAAGGTGACTCTGCTGTCCTCGAAGTCAGTCCTCATTTAGGATGTCCGCCTCCCTGAATTCAACAGTGACACGCACCTCACTCTCCTGTTTATGTGCAGGCTACAGTGGGGCTTCATGTGTGTGCAGTGGGCAGGCCCAGCAGACAGGGGGCAGTGAGCAGGGCCGGGTGGCTGCTGACATGCATGGTCCCTGCTGTGGAATACTTCAGGAAAGTAGCGCGGGTGTCTCTGCTCTGGGCCCGGGCTGCAGCCCCTGCCTGGATGAGCATGATCCTCAGCAGGGTCATCTCACTGAAGGAGGCAGACAGGAGAAAGAAGGGGGGGGGGGGGGGGTCAAAACACAGAAGTACATTAAACTTCAAAGTCTGATAGTGAAAATCATTAGGGATCATACATAAAGTATATATTTACCATTGGTGTGGAGACAAGGATAAAACAATTTTTTTAACACTCAAGAAAGAGCCTCTCCTCACCTGCCTACGTGGATACTGGAGGCAACACACCAGGCAGTCTCTCCCTCTGGGGTGGGGGGCTCCTGCAGTACCCTGCGGGCCAGACAGAGGGCAGCACCAGCCAGGTGGGCAGCCAGGAACACCACACACTGTCCCTCCAGCAGAGAGAGCTCTAGAAGGTAACGGGCCATCCACACCACCTGGACGTAGAGACGAGTAAAGGGGGATATTCCAGGTTGTCTTTATTGTAGTTGTGCTGCACATCTCAGATTACTAACATGTTCATGTGGATCTGATAATCTGAGTAGCTTGACTAACAACTAGGTTAAAGTGGTCATTTGGCCAATGCGGTTTCTGTCTGAACATTCCGAGCGCGACACTTTCTCCTCCATAGCACTTCCTAAGTGATAATTGACACTTCTGCATTGTGTGGTTTATTTCAGAAAGTTTCACATCCCTATGAAGATGTCCAGGCAGATATGTAATTTGTTGACATCACAACGTGGTACCAATTCAGATACACATTTTTTTATTGTATTTAACTAGGCAAGTCATCATCCCAAATTTTAAACAATAAAGACATCTTAAATTCACTGCTCTGTCATTTCATAGGGAACTGTCGGGGGTACTCTCGTATTGTTACATCAACACCAGTTTGAGAATAAAAGAGCCAACATGGCATCCATCCAAATAATTTGGCCAAACTCTAGGTTAAAGTGTGCACCCACCTTGGCGCTGCAGTGAGCGATTGAGGCAGAGAGGAGCAGGAAGTGCAGCGGCGAGCAGTGGGAAAGCTCAAACTTCAACTCAGTGAGGACCCGGCGCTCCATACGGAGCAGCTGTCTATTGGAGTAGCCGTTCTCCATGAGGAAGCACAGCTCAGACACCTGGAGGAGAGGGGGACAGGGTTGGAGAATACTAGAGAAAGGCCTGTTCCAAAAACAACCCTGCCCAATCCCCTTCTCCTGTAGCTCCCACTGTCAGTGTTTACAGGTCTGGAAGAATCCGACATGTATCCAATTCTAACTTTATTATGCTACACCAAGCTACGCATAATGGCTTCAGTGAGGGAAAACGTTGGTGAAGAACACCATATGTATCTGATGTAGAATACCTCAGGGAGAAGACACTCTTCTTTCTTGGCAGCCAGGAAGAGACAGACTACTCCCAGCAGCTGCAGTTTGGCAGTGTTCACCTTGATCTGGTGTAGAGAGCGGTTCAGGAGGTGGACAGACAGGTAGAGGGTCTCCTCTGAGAAATGGAACACCTCCTGTAAGAGGAAGGAAGGGAAGCACACGATGGCCTGAATTCTACCACATACATTGTCTTAAGTAAGCTGAAGGGCACCTGCTTAAAAACTGCTTCACTATGAAGTGTCAACCAGTTTTCAAGTGTGCATTTCCTACATTTGAGAAGTAGCAAGTTGAGTACATTTAAACCAGGAAATCCTTTTAGATAATAGAGGGACACAAGGGGAACTCACGTGGACTTGTATGAGCCAGTCGACCAGGATGGCACGGGTGGTGTCTGTGAAAGGTCTGGGTAGGTCTGCATTGGGGAAGGTAAACCGCAACTGACTTCTCTGGAAAAGATAGCAGTGTCAATAAATGAGGTATAGCAAACCAACAAAATAACTTCACTAGCTTGGTTTCCATCCAATTGGCAAAATATTTTCATGCGGATATTCAAACATTATCCCCATCAGTGGCATTTCCACCAAACTGACATGTTGCAGATACAAATCTGTGTGTGATGATGTAATGCACACTAGTTCTCTGAAGTAAAAAAAATTTAATGTGTTTCCATCACATTTTCAACTCTACCGATAGTTTTGTCACAAACTGTTGCATTAAATAGCAAATGTGCCTACTCTGGTCTTGGCACATCGTGTCATCGTGTGACTCAGTTTATGGTCGCTAAATCAATATCTCGCAGAATCAATTTTAGACAAAAAGATCCCACCATGTTTAACAAACAAGTATCGGTCTGCATGTATAAAATGTTTGTTTTATACGATATGACTCTACACGCATAAAAACTGTGGACACAAACGTGGTAACTGATTCAAATGTAGAGCAATTCTGGACTATTAATACAAGCCCACTCCCAATCTTGTTAAACTTTGCTAAGTAACAAAAAGCCGGAGCTAAAGCCTAGGAATTAACTCCGGGATCATACAAGACTACCTGGGTCTGAGGCAAGGTAACTCATTACATGGAAGCACCTCCATTACAACCCTTATACCACCACCCCCCCCCCCCCCCCCCAACACCACCATCATGTCAGAGAAGATGTCCCATGCGTAGCTCCTGTCGTAGATAAGCCCCAGCGTCTCCATGGCCAGCTCAGTCTCATGACGCAGCAGGTCAGGCACCAATGCCTGCAGGCTATAGAGGCCCTGGAGGCCATGCAGGTAGAGCAGCACAGCCTCTTCCTCCATGCAGCCATCTGACCATAGTAGAGAGAGGGTTAACTTAGTACAGCCACATGACTTAACATACAATTATAAGCTCTATTTGGTACAGAGGTATATTAGTGACCTGAATGAGTGGGGCTGTCGTCCTCATGGAAACCCATGATAATGCCATCGTCTGTCGACACAGGCAGCCTCCTGGCCTGCACAGACATGTGAAGCAGGACAATTAAATTAACACAGAGCGTGGCACAGAGGAAAGATAAGATGTCAAAACATATGGTATTGTTAAGAGTGCATTTATATGGAGACGCCACATATTGTCCTGAGACGTCAAGAAAGGATTTGATGTGAAGCGTACTTGAGGCGTAAAGAGTAGAAAGAGCATTCAATGGGGTGAGAGACAGAAATTAGTATATGCACTTGAATGTGGGCCTTCACAGCTGGGGTCTGTTCATTACACCGATTCTGTTGCAAAACAGACGCAAATGCAACAGGACCTACCTGAATTTTGTCCAACAGAAACTCTAATTTTACTGTTTGGACTAATGATTAAACCCCAGAACAGATGGAAGAGCATTAAAAAGTGTGTGGGGGGGGGGGGGGGCAGAAATGGAATAGAAGGGAGGTCATGCTTTAGTAGAATGAGAGAGGAGGCGTACCCATCTGCGCTCTGGCTCAGTCTTCTGGTGGGTCCCCCTGGGCTCTCCCTCCTGGGGCTGCCAGCGCTCTTTGGGCCCACAGGCATTGGCCAAGGCTCTTAAGGGGGCTCGTCTCTCTTCCGCCACCTGTGTTGGAGGCAGCCAAAAATACATCTTAGAGACGGATTTAAATGTATAGAATGGTTACCTTGAGAAAAATGGCGGAAGGTCATGCTTTTTCAATTTCAGCCAAGTGGAGGGTTTAGTCATTTTATCTAGTCCAGGGAAGGGTCATGTAATTTGTGACATGTCAATATTGATCAGTGTTTTAGAATGAGTTGCTTATTAGAAGATGTGTGTAGACACAAATTATTCAGACCCCCTTGAATTTATCCACATTTTATTACATTACAGCCTTATTCTAAAAAAAATATTAAAAAAAATGTATTATTTTGCCATTTACACACAATACCCCATAATGACAATGAGAAACCAAGTTTACACATGTATTAAAGGTAAAACTGAAATATAACATTTACGTAAGTATTCAGACCCTTCACGCAGTACTTTGTTGAAGCACCTTTGCAGTGACTCTACAAGCTTGGCACACCTGTATTTGGGGAGTTTCTCCCATTCTTCTCTGCAGATCCTCTCAAGCTCTGTCAGGTTGGATGGGGAGGGTCACGGCACAACTATTTTAAGGTCTGTCCAGAGATGGTCGATCGGGCTCTGGCTGGCCCATTCAGAGACTTGTCCCGAAGCCACTCCTGCGTTGTCTTGGCTGTATGCTTTGGGCAGTTGTCCTGTTGGAAGGTGAACCATTGCCCCAGTCTGAGGTCCTGAGCGCTCTAGAGCAGGTTGTCATCAAGGATCTCTGTACTTTGCTCCATTCATCTTTAGATCCTGACTAGTCTCCCAGTACCTGCCGCTGAAAAACATCCCCAGAGCATGATGCTGCCACCACCATACTTCACCGTAGGGCTGGTGCCAGGTTTCCTTCAGACGTGACGCTTGGCATTCAGGTTATCAGACCAGATAATCTTGTTTCTCATGGTCCTTTATGTGCCTTTTGGCAAACTCCAAGCGGGCTGTTATGTGCCTTTTACTGAGGAGTGGCTTCAGTCTGGCCATAAAGGCCTGATTGGTGGAGTACTGCAGAGATGGTTGTCCTTCTGGAAGGTTCTCCAATCACCACAGAGGAACTCTAGAGCGCTGTCAGAGTGACCATCGGGTTCTTGGTCACCTCCAACGCCCTTCTCCATCGATTGCTCAGATTGGCCAGGCGGTCAGCTCTAGGAAGAGTCTTGGTGGTTCCAAACTTCTACCATTTAAGAAGGATGAGGCCACTGTTCTTGGGGACCTTCAATGCTGTAGACATTTTTTGGTACCCTTCCCCAGATCTGTGCCTCGACACAATCCTGTCTCAGCTCTACGGACAATTCCTTCAATCTTATGGCTTGGTTTTTGCTCTTACATACAGTCAACTGTGGGACCTTATATAGACAGGTGTGTGCCTTTCCAAATCATGTCCAATCAAATTAATTTACCACAGGGGGACTCCAATCAAGTTGTAGAAATATCTTAAGGATGATCAATGGAAACAGGATGCACCTGAGCTCAATTTCAAGTGTCATAGCATGGGTCTTAATACTTAAAAACCTGTTTTAGCATTGTCATTATGGGGTATTGTGTAGATTGATGAGAATATGATTTTAGAATAAGGCTATAACATAACAATGGAAAAAGTAAAGGAGTCTGAATACTTTGAATGCAGTGTCGGACGTTTACATACACCTTAGCCAAATAAATTTAAACTCAGTTTCATAATTCCTGACATTTAATCCTAGTAGAAATTCTCTGTTTTAGGATCACCACTTTATTTTAAGAATGTGAAATGTCAGAATAATAGTAGAGAATTATTTATTTCAGCAATCACATTCCCAGTGGGTCCGAAGTTTACATTCACTAAATTAGTATTTGGTAGCATTGCCTTTGACCCTAACTTGGGTCAAACGTTTTGGGTAGCCTTCCACAAGCTTCCCACAATAAATTGGGTGAATTCTGGACAATTCCTCCTGACAGAACTGGTGTAACCGAGTCAGGTTTGTAGGCCTCCTTGCTCGCACACGCTTTTTCAGTTTTGCCCACAAATGTTCTATGTTCTGGAATTTTCCAAGCTGTTTAAAGGCACAGTCAACTTGTGTATGTAAACTTCTGACCCACTGGAATTGTGATAGTGAATTATAAGTGAAATAATCTGTAAATAATTGTTGGAAGAATTACTTGCCAAAACTATAGTTTGTTAACATGAAATCTGTGGAGTGGTTGAAAATTGAGTTAATGACTTCAATCGAAGTGTATGTAAACTTCAACAGTGTATATATATATTTCTTAGCCTGTAATTTACGTAATTTGTGTGGCATAAAAAAAATTGCATGAAAAGTTTAAAAGTTTTTTTTAACATGCAACCAAAAAAAACCAAATAGTCCATCTAAACGTGAAACAATTATCAATTGCGCTAACGTTCTAGAAACATAAATCCCTCTACTTTTATATCACATCAAAATTATTTCATAAATGCAATATACAGGTGTTTGGATATGCAGCTACTGTCTGTAGCCAATTTGCACAAGGTAGTCACCAAGTCTTCCGTCTGTTTTCTGCAAACAAGCGATGTGAGATGGAAATATGTGGAAACCATAACCATTAGGTGAATCAATGTAACTTTTTGTTTTTAGAAATCTATTATTTCTTGCTGATATGAAAAGTAAAGTCTTTATGTTCCATAAAATGTACCGCAAGCAATGCGTGTTAAGGTGTCCTCACTTAGTCCCTTTGACAATCTTTGTGAACTCCGTATGGTTCACTTATTTTTTTGTTCAGTGTGAACACCCCAAAGAAACCTTAATGGCCATGAATTGTTATAATCTCCACCCGGCACAGCCAGAAGAGGACTGGCCACCCCTCAGAGCCTGGTTCCTCTCTAGGTTTCACCTTTCTAGGGAGTTTTCCTAGCCACTGTGCTTCTACATCTGCATTGCTTGCCGTTTGGGGTTTTAGGCTGGGTTTCTGTATAGCACTTTGTGACATCGGCTGATGTAAAAAGGGCTTTAAATAAATTTGATTTGAGCCTCCTCAAAAGAGCCCCCGAAGCGAACAGAACTGAGACCATCTCTTGAGGTGATCGGAGTTTGGTTCACTTTCATTTCTCGGTCCAGTTGCCTTTTTTTAGGGCAATGTGAACACAAAGCTCCCCATGTGCTCTTCATTCCCACACCACACACTAGACTACTGCAACACCATTTTCCCTGCCATTACCCCACAAAAGAGAGAAGACGACGCGCAGGCCGTTTTTGGATATTAATTAGTGATTGTCCAAAATGTTTGTAGTTATAATTATTTGTTTGCAGTATTTGATCTATAGGCCAAGACTGCGTCATAAACTAGATATTACTTGTTAGATATTACTGCACTGTTGGAGCTAGAAACACAAGCATTTCGCTACACCCGCAATAACATCTGCTAAACATGTGTATTTGACCAATACTTAACTGAATATTCGATTGAGGGGGTTGATTAGCGTGAGAAGACATCGTTGGTGAGAACCAAGACATGGGGTACAAAATCAATTCTAGCTCTTATAGAATTGGGTGTACAATTTTCATTAAAGCATGACTTAATCTGCAGTTATTATTCTGCCATTTATTCTGTTGCAAATAATATTTACATGTTAATAGTAGCTTCTAATCACAATAGTTATGTCTGATCTTTTAACTAAATGCAATATATGAACTTCCAAAATGTAAGTAGGGGCGGCAGGTAGCCTAGTGGTTAGAGTGGTGGGCCAGTAACTGAAAGGTCGCTGATTCGAAATACCCGAGCCAACAAGGTGAAAGAAACCTGTCGATGTGTCCTTCAGCAAGGCACTTAACCCTAATTTGCTCCAGGGGCTGACTCTTAACTGCCTTGCCTAGTTAAATAAAAAGTTTAAATTAAAACGCAGGTAAGCTATACATTATTTAGCTGTACAGGCTTGTTCTGCACTTTGTAAAAACCCAGAGTGCATTAACTGAATGTTGGGAAAAATATCTCGGTTTGTTTCTAAACATAGCAATGTGAATACAAAGAGGAGTGAGGCCTAAAAAAAGGTGAACTTTTACCCAGAGTTCACTTTCAAAAAAGGGGACTGATCGGTTATTTATGAGGACTATGTGAAAACACCCTTAAGAAAACGCTCGTAAGGAAAATGCCTTCGTCCACCCAAACCCAGAAAGTTCATATTGATTTAACGAGGCAAGTCACTTAATAACAAATTCTAATTTTCAAAGGCAAAAGGCCTCCATCGGGGACGGGGTCTCGAAATAAAAATGTAAAGACGAAAAACACATCACAACACTACATAAAGAGAGCCCTAAGACAACACCGCACGGTAGCGACACAACATGGTAGCAGCACAACATGGTACAAGCATTAATTGGCACAGACAACAGCACAAAGGCAAGAAGGTAGAGACAACAATACATAACGCGAAGCAGCCACAACTGTCAGTAACAGTGTCCATGATTGAGATAACTGTCCAGTTTGAGTGTTATTTGCAACTCCTTCCAGTCTACCTGCAGCCAACTGAAAAGAGGAGCGACCCAGGGATGTGTGTGATTTGGGGACCTTTCACAGAATGTGACTGGCAGATCGGGTGTTGTAGGCCCTATGTGGAGGATGAGGATGCAGTAGGAATCTCAGATGGGGGGCGTGAGGTCTAAGGGTTTACAGAGATAACCAGTTTACTTTATTTACGAAATATTTTCTTAAAACTGGATGGTTGATTAAGGGCTTGTAAGTAAGTATTCCACGGTAAGGTCTACACCTGTTGTATTCGGCGCATGTGACAAGTTACATTTGATTTACATGGAAAGTGATACACACCCGCAGGTGTGGGTCACCGGTGTTGCACGCATTTAATGTTTGGACACATGGGACTTCGAATATTCTATTTCAACTTTAAACTCACGAATTTAAAAAAGTATTTCCTTTCAAATGGTATCTAGAATATGCATATTCTTGCTTCAGGTCCTGAGCTACAGTCAGTTAGATTTGGGTAAGTCATTTTGGCGAAAATTGAAAAAAAAACGTGTCCAATCCTTAAGATGTTTTAAAGCGTACATTTTTCTGGGTCGATAGGCCTACTCTGTCTGGGGTGGCAAGGCAGGTATAGCTTTTTTTTTTTAAGTGGCTCTGTCCATTCTTAGCCTGTAATTTACGTAATTTATGGTATAAAAAAAATATGTAAAAGTACGTAGAAAACACAACACTGCATATTGGTTAAGGGCTTGTAAGTAAGTATTCCAATGTTGTATTCGGCGCATGTGACAAGTTACATTTGATTTACATGGAAAGGGATAAACAAACGCGCAGGTGTGGGTCACCGGTGTTGCGCGCATTTAATGTTTGGACACATGGGACGTCGAATATTCTATTTCAACTTTAAACTCACCTTCTTGTGCAAGTCCAGCAGTGGCATGGAATCGCAGAATCCGGTCTTGGCCATGATGCTTCGATCCGGAGACAGCAAATTCACTTAAGAGGCCCTGCAGCTACTTAAAACCACGAGGAGCGGTGGATCAGACGCGAGAGATAAAAACAGTCAACATTCTCTGAGGGTCGGCTAATAAACACACGTTATTGACTAATTGGGGGTGGGGACGTAGACGTCATGATTTGCATGTGCGTGACTGATCCCTGATCAGTTTACACTCTTACATATTCAGTATACATTTGGCTGATGACGAATAGGGTTGGTCAATTAGGCCTTTGGTAAAGTGGGCAGAGTCAATTAGCCTACATCAATCAATTTTAAATTTTTAAAATGTTTACAATACTATGCTTGCTTTATTGGTCTATTTTCATGGAGATTCTTCATTTTTTGTTGTCACGGTACACAAACGGACACACAACATACATATCACAGGCTGGGAGCAGGGGAGAAATTAGGGGTAAAGCCCCTTGCTCGAAGGCACAATGGCAGAAGATAGCATAATGGGATATTAAAGCCGGTAACCCTAATGAATAAAGAGACGCAAACATTCAATTCAGTAAAAGTGTTTACTGGCACATAATTGCAAATATTATAAGATACCATATATTGTAGCAGGTAACACCTGTTACAAAGGTTACAATGTAAAATCTTGCAACAAGGGGGTTGAAGCTGTCTACCAGGACATAGTCTTCTCCCTAAAAGATTGCTTACCTTAGCACCTCCCCAGCTAAACCTAAACTCAATAACAAGCTAAGAATTATTGGTACACCAGCATTGCGATATGACATTCGTGACTATTGATCACATTCAAAATACAGATAATCAAGGTAATCATTGTACAGATACAACTCAAATTCTATCTACGAAGATGCGGATTTCCCCTCTTCTAGCCTATAAATGATGCATTCATGAATACTTTTTGGTATTTACATTGCCAGTGAAGCGTTCCATATCAATTGTCTGTGTTTAAAGCCTACAGGAGAGGTCATGGGTGTTCGCTTGCATGTTAGGTGTACACACTAGACAAAGCGTGGTCACTTTGAGACAGACGGCAACAACTTGCGGAGACTGTGTGGCTTTACTGCCAGTGTCAACTTTACAAAGTCTACAGCACCTCCTGGTGGACGTCCTAACATTGAAGACGACATGAGAGATTCATCAAAGGGAAGTTGTTCCTCAAATCTGGTCCTGCCGTTTCTGAAGCTGGCCTGAATATGGGCGTAAGTCATGAAGGAATGGTGGAGAGAGAGAGAGAGATGTTTCCCATAGTCTCAGCCCTGGAGTACAACAGTCAGACTATACTACCCCACTGAGGTATAGAGGATACAGGTATAGAGCAGACAGAGTACGCATGCGCGCGCGCGCGACACACACACACACACACACATATATATATATACACACATCCATACAAACAAAAACTACATTATACAATGATCGAAATGAATAACACCCAAAATAAAAACCAACGTTGAAAGATTTTTTTTTTTATATATATATATATATATACACACACACACACACTTAATATATTTAATTACACGAGACAATGTCTTCCAAAGTGATGGAATAGACGGACCAAATCGATACAAATGATATAAAAAAAACAAAGATAAATGAAAATAAACATGTCTTGATGTTCCTTAAATGAAGGAATCTTTAAAAAAGTCCAAAATAAAATATGCCACAGCACTTGACTGTGGACCACAATGGTTGTTTCACCTGCAAACACTCCTCGATATGCCTGACGGGGTGTACGCAAACATTCAGGACTGTTGCGTCATGGGAGGTTCACACAGAGAGGAAGAGGAAAAGCGAGGTTCCACTCCCTTCAAAATATGTCCACGAGGGAATACAGCGATAAGAAGACCGACTGCCCTCCCGCCTTTGGGACGACTCCCACTGTTCGGGCAGAGACAAGACAATCTCGTCATTATATACAGCATCTCTGGTTCACACTAGGATTGGGATCAATTCCATTTTAATCCACGACTAACGCCGTTGACTTCCGAAATTGACTGAATTTAAATGGCATTGACCCCAACTCTGGTTTACATGGTCCTACAAATGACTTACTTTAAAAAATACCAACCACAACCTTCAATTTTAACCTTGTGATGAGTCTAGCTTGGCCTCATCTAAAATAATAATTGATCCATGACTTAACAGTTTACATTCTTAAATATGGGAACATTCAAATTATATATATATATATATTTATATATATAAAAAAAACAGCTCTTTACATCAAAATATAAAGTGAACATGATTGGAACAAATGATTGACAGCTAATCCAGGATCTTTCTGCTCCGAGGGAGTGACAGCTACTGGAACAATGTTAATGGCTGTGTGGGGATCTGGACTGGGCTCCAGACAGGGGATTGGTCAGGCTAGCGCTATGGTGACTCTTCTTTTCTGCTGTGCTTTGGAACCACCAAGGGAACAACGAGTCAATCCACAGGGCTGCTGAAGCTACAACTCCACCACCTCTCCTTTTTCCTTTTAAAACTCTCCTGGACTGTGCTGTAGTGTCCTTTCTTCTCCTCGTTGAGCCCACACGCAGAATCCAAAAGACATGCATGCAGATGCATACATGTTAAACAGATGTTCATATTCAAATGTTCTCTTCCACACTCAAACACATTCATTCACACATACACAGTGCAAGCAGGGAAATGGTTACCCTCCTCGAGGTACACACACACACAATCTTCTTACCCCACCCCCCCCTTTCTTTCCCCCAACCCTCTTTCCCACTGCAGGAACAGTCCACATGATTTGTAACAGCAAGTTTCAGCAAGAGCACTTGTAAAAAATGGCAGAAATATGGCTTTTAAAACCGTAACAATCAAAATCAAAATTAGTTTAAATATTTCTCACCCCCCCATCCCCCAAAATATTTTTCTTCTGTCATGTGTTTCTATATAGTTTTTGAGATTATTATATATTTTTGTATCCAGTAGTAAAAAAACAAACAAATAATTCTGCAGTATATGGGAGGATTGAGGTGTTGCTTGTCAGAGAGTGTGTGTGTGTGTGTAGGATAGGTGCAGCATGCGTTCGGCTGGTGGTGAGGTGGTATTTGCTGGCATAACCCAGAGATGGTAAAGTGCTGTCGATGTTTTGATGTGCCCAGTGTAGTAGTATGGAGGGCAGACAGGCGGGGTCCTGCAGGCATGGCTAAGGGCAGCCCTGTCCTGTTCCACCTGGTCCCGTCAGTCCTGCTGAGGTCAGTCATCACGTCATGCACTAGGATCCATGTTTTCATTGCTTCTCGGTGTGAGAGTGTGTGTGTGTGTCTTGTGCGAGTATGTTTGTCTGAGAGTGTGCCAGTGTGTGTGTGTCATCCCAATTCCCTATCAGTGTGAATGTGTGTGTGTGTGTGTGTGTGTGAACGTGTGTTAGCCTGCCTACTCATGTGAGTGAGAGTGTGTGTGTGTGTGTGAGTGTGTGTGTGTGTGCGCGCGCATATTAGTCGAGATAGGTCACTCCCGTATGCTGGCGGAGTAAGAGAACTGAGGGAAGTGTGTGCGCTGGTCCTGGTCTTCTGCGTCCAAGCTGTCGTCTGGAGAGAGAGAACCAATCACCATACAGATTTGAAGACATTTAAAAAAAAAAAAAAGGTGAGAAACACAAACTAACAGACACACAAACTCCTCAACTTACACTTGTCCGGGGGCGTTACGGTGATGCTCTGTGCCGTGAACTCATCGTCGAAGTAGCGAGTGTCCGTCTCTGACGTCACCTGGGGCTTGAAGGGAGGCAAGAGCTTCCTCTCTACCACGTCCTGCCAGTTGATGCTGGTGAAGAACTTGTGTGTCATCACGTCTTTGGCATCTTCTTGTCCACCTCCAAGCCTACAGAATAATCAGTCATCTTTCTCATTATTTGCTTCACTGAATATATATATATATATATACACACACACACATATTCATTCAGTGAAGCAAATTATTATATATATATATATATATATATATATATATATATATATATATATATATATATATATATATATATATATATATATATATATATATATATATATATATATATATATATATATATATATATATATATACATATATATATATATACATATACACACACACACACACACACACATACATACACACACACAGTGAAATAAGTATTGAACACGTCACCATTTTCTCAGTAAATATATTTCCAAAGGTGCTATTGACATGAAATGTTCACCAGATGTTGGTAACAACCCAAGTAATCCATACATAAAGAAACCAAAACAAATAAGTTCAGAAATTAAGTTGTGTAATAATGTGAAATGACACAGGGAAAAAGTATTGAACACACTTACTGATATTTATTTAATACTTTGTACAAAAGCCTTTGCTGGTAATGACAGCTTCAAGACGCCTCCTGTATGGAGAATGTGATTTTGGCCCATTCTTCCACACAAACAGTCTTCAAATCTTGAAGGTTCTGTGGGCCTCTTCTATGAATCTTGATCTTCAGTTCTTTCCATAGATTTTCAATGGGATTTAAGTCAGGTGATTGGCTGGGCCATTCTAGCAGCTTTATTTTCTTTCTTTGAAACCAATTGAGAGTTTCCTTGGCTGTGTGTTTGGGATCATTGTCTTGCTGAATTGTCCACCCTCGTTTCATCTTCATCATCCTGGTAGATGGCAGCAGATTTTTGTCAAGAATGTCTCAGGTAAATTTGCCCATTCATCCTTCCTTCAATTATGTGAAGTTTGCCAGTACCATTTGCTGAAAAGCAGCCCCACCTCCAAACTTCACTGTTGGTATGGTGTTTTTAGGGTGATGTGCAGTGCCATTTCTCCTCCAAACATGGTGTGTATTATGAAGCTCTCCACAAGTGGTCCTTGGCTCTTGGACAACTCTTCTGATTATTCTTTTCACTCCTCTGTCAGAAATCTTGCGAGGAGCACCTGGTCGAGGCAAATTTATGGTGAAATGATTGTCTTTCCACTTCCGTATTATGGCCCCAACAGTGCTCACTGGAACATTCAGAAGCTTAGAAATGCACCTATAACCAATGCCATCATTATATTTTGCAACAATTAGGTTGCGAAGGTCTTGAGACAGCTCTTTGCTTTTACCCATCATGAGATGTGTCTTGTGTGACACCTTGGCAATGAGACCTTTTTGTAGGCCATCAGTTGGGACTGAACCAGCTGATATTAATTTGCACTGACATGGGGCTGGATTGCTTTTTAATTACTGATAGTTTCCATGTAAATCAGTAGTTTTTCCCTGTGTCATTTCACATTATTACACATAGCTTAATTTCTGAACTTATTTGTTTTGGTTTCTTTGTATGTATGGATTACTTGGGTTGTTACCAACATCTGGTGAAAATGTCATGTCAATAGCACCTTTGGAAATATATTTACTGAGACAAATGGTGACATGTTCAATACTTATTTCACCCGCTGTACATATGTATATATATGTATGTACACACACACACACACATATAATATATGTATATATATATATATATGTGTACACATATATACACACACACACACACACACACACGACAAAACACACACACACACACACACACACCTTTGCTTGGGGTCCTTTTTGAGCAGGCCAGCAAGCAGGGCCTTGGCTTCGGGGGCCAGGTTCTTGGGGAAACGAATCTCCTCCATGAGAATGAGCTCAAACAACCGCTCATGGTCCTGGTTGTAGAAGGGCAGTCGACCGCACATCATCTCGTACATGACCACCCCCAGACCCCACCAGTCCACCGCTCGGCCGTAGTCATTGTCCTCTAATACCTGGAGGAGAGGGGGAGCGACAAAGAGTGGGGGAGAGAACGAGAGAGTGCGAACTGAAAAAGAGAAATAGCTAATCCAATTCTGTGGAAGCCATGGCACTGTCTCTCTTTCTACCTCTGTTGCAATGTGAACAATGACCTATTTCCAGTCCGGCTGTCTATTCCAGTTGATAATTTACTTTCCAATGGTAGAGTAGAGTTATTAACTTTGTATGTTAAGCATTCTTTGCTGGATAGAGAATGATTCACTGAAAACCAGTCCAAGACGAGAAACCAGCAAGGAATGCATATGAAATTGTTAACTGCACACATTCCCATGTACTGTTCAAAGCACAACATGATGTTGTTTATTATGCCGCAGTTACCTCAGGTGCAAGGTATTCTGGAGTACCACAGAAGGTCTTCATGGTAGCCCCGTCTGTAATTCCCTCTTTACACAGTCCAAAATCTGTGATCTTTATGTGACCATCTTTATCCAGCATTAGGTTCTCCAGCTGGAAGAGCAAGACAGAGACAGAGAGGAGAGAACAAAGTGAGTGAGTGAGAGTGAGTGATCACAGGAGATACCACTGCTGACATGACAGCTAACTGTAGTATGTACCACAGACTTACATGTTTTTAGCCAAGAGTCTGGTGCTTAACTCAAATCCCAATGTACTGTCACATACACATATTTATATGATGGGATGTATAGACAGACAGTATGTGGATAAAATATGTAGTACATCTGAAGAAAACGTGGATAGAGCTATAGGTCCTACACAAGACCATCAGAGATATAGGTCCTACACAAGACCATCAGAGATATAGGTCCTACACAAGACCATCAGAGATATAAACCCTACACAGTCCCTCCTGCAGCAAAGCACCCCCACAACATGATGCTGCCACCCCCCTGCTTCACAGTTGGGATGGTGTTCTTCGGCTTGCAGGCGTCCCCCTTTTTCCTCCAAAACATAACGATGGTCATTATGGCCAAACACTTCTATTTTTGTATCATCAGACCAGACGACATTTCTCCAAAAAGTACAATCTTTGTCCCCATGTGCAGTTGCAAACCGTAGTCTGGCTTTTTTATGGCGGTTTTGGAGCAGTGACTTCTTCCTTGCTGAGCGGTCTTTCAGGTTATGTCAATATAGTACTCGTTTTACTGTGGATATAGATACTTTTGTGCCCGTTTCCTCCACCATCTTCACAAGGTCCTTTGCGGTTGTTCTGGGAGGCCTTTGAAGGTAGGCCTTGAAATACATCCACCGCTACACCTCAGATGATGTCTATTATCAGAAGCTTCTAAAGCCATGACATCATTTTCTGGAATTTTCCAAGCTGTTTAAAGGCACAGTCAACTTAGTGTATGTAAACTTCTGACCCTCTGGAATTGTGATATAGTGAATTATAAGTGAAAAATTCTGTCTGTAAACAATTGTTGGAATAATTACTTGTGTCACGCACAAAGTAGATGTCCTAACCGACTTGCCAAAACTACAGTTTGTTAACGTGAAATCTGTGGAGTAGTTGAAACATTTCTTTTAATGACTTTAACCTAAGTGTATGTAAACATCTGACTTAAACTGTACATACATAGCAATAGTTGAATAGGATGGACTTAACTAGAATACAGTAGAAAAATTTTACACAATAGGAAATATGGGTGGTTTTCCGGGACCCAGATTAAGCAGTCTGTGGTAGGATTGAGCCTAAACCTGGACTAAATCAGAAGCACTTTTAGTCAAAGAGTCCAGGAAAACAGACCATATTTCCTATTGTGCGAAATGTTAATCTTTTTTTCTTCTATGTTTTAACCCATTTTCTTCCCAATTTCGTCATATCCAATTGGTAGTTACAGTCTTGTCCCATCGCTACAACTCCCGTACGGACTCAGGAGAGGCGAAGGTCGAGAGCCGTGCGTCCTCCGAAACACAACCCACTGCGTCTTGACACAATGAACGCTTAACCTGGAAGCCAGCCGCACCAATGTGTCGGAGGAACCACCGTCCACCTGGCGACTGAGTCAACGTGCATGCGCCCGGCCCGCCACAGGAGATGCTAGAGCGCGATGGGACAAGGACAACCCGGCCAAACCCTCCCCTAACCCGGAAGACGCTGGGCCAATTGTGCGTCGCCTCATGGGTCTCCCGGTCGCGGCCGGCTGCGACACAGCCTTAGACCACTGCACCACTCGGGAGGCCCCCGAAATGTTAATCTTGAGAATATACTTTCAATGTGAGGAGTTTAAAGGTATGGGCGAGTCAGGGAAACATCAGCCAGACTTTCAGTCCCATTTGGTAGACAGACAGGGAAGTGGCCTTTACCTTAAGGTCTCTGTAGACAACGTCCTGTGAGTGGAGGTATTCCAGCGCAGAAACAATCTCTGCACCATAGAACCGCGCCCTGTCTTCTGTGAACACGCGGTCCCGCGACAAGTGAAAGAACAGCTCTCCTCCGTTTGCATACTCCATCACAAAGCATAGCCGGTCATGCGTTTGGAACGCATATTTCAGTGTCTGTGTGTGTGTGGGGGGGGGGGGACAGTCAGAATTAGTGACCATATTTGAATCAGGTGGCTGCTTGGTGAAATGTTCTAATCAGTGTTCAGTAAGGTTAGATGATGTCAGTTAGGAACTCACCGTTAAGAAGGGATGTCTCGTATTCTGAAGGACTCTGCTTTCTGTTACTGTATGCGCTACCTCATCCTGATGGAACGTATCACACAAACACACCATGAGGGACAGACACACCCAGCAGTGTACAGCTGGACTTGGGAATTCTGAGCCACTGAAGAATCCACAATAGAACCAAGAAGTAACAGTGATCAAAACCAGCAGACCTCCAGGGGTTTGGTGCAGAAGTCTGGCAGCGTACCGAATGATACCCTTTTCCCTATATAGTGCACTACCTTTGACCAGCGCCCTATGGGTCCCGGACAAAAGTTATGCACTATATAAGGAACAAGTTTGGACGCCTCTGTCTGAGCGACTGCCATTTCCTTTTATGCCAAATGGTCACCTTAGCGATGATGACTTCTTTCCTCAGGATCTTCATGGCGTAGTACATCCCTGTGGCCTTCTCCTTTACCAGGATGACCTTACCAAACGTCCCCTTCCCCAGCAGCTTCAGGTAGTCAAAGTCCTCCATAGTCTGTGGGGGGGGGGGGAGGATAAAAACACCATGAGGGTTCATATCGGTCTTATTGGATGACAGGATTTATTTGACCATAACAAATACAGTGTACACTGTGTGCACAATTATTAGGCAAGTTGTATGTTTGAGGATTAATTGTATTATTGAACAACTACAGTGCTCTCGGTCAATCCAAAATGTTAATAAACCTCAAACCTGAATATTTAAGAAAGTAAAAGTGAGGTTATGGCTTTCTTTGGAGAATATCTATGTGTGCACAATTATTGGGCAACTATTAGTGTGCAGAATTATTGTGCAACTAAATGAAAAACGAAAAGTTCCCATCTCAGATTTTCATCGGTTAAAGTGAGAATAATAAACAACTCAACTTACAAATAAACATTAAAAAATAATAATAATTTTTAAAAAAATCAGTGACCAACATAGCCACCCTTCTTTTCAATAACAGTCATAAGCCTTCCATCCATGGAGTCTGTCAGTTTCTTGATCTGTTGACGATCAACTTTTTGTGCAGCAGCAACCACAGCCTCCCAGGCACTGGTCAGAGAGTTGTACTGTTTTCCTTCACCGTAAATCGAACGTTTAAGAAGGGACCACAAGTTCTCAATAGGGTTGAGGTCAGGTGAGGACGGGGGCTAGCCACGCAGTGGAGTACTTCGATGCATGCGATGGAGCATTGTCCTGCATAAAAATCATGGTCTTCTTGAAAGATGCAGACTTTTTCCTGTACCACTGCTTGAAGAAAGTGCCCTCTAAAAACTGGCAGTAGGTTTGGGACTTGAGTTTGAGTCCATCTTCAACCCGTCAAACTAGCTCATCTTTAATAATACCAGCCCATACCAGTACCCCACCTCCACCTTGCTGGCGTCTGAGTCGAAGTGGAGCTCCGTGCCAGTTACTGATCCAGCCACTGGCCCATCCATCTGGTCCGTCAAGAGTCACTCTCATCTGTCCATAAAACCTTTGAAAAATCTGACTTCAGATATTTCTTGGCCCAGTCTTGACATTTCAACATGTGTTTTGTTCAGTGGTGGTCGGGTTTCAGCCTTCCTTACCATGGCCATGTCTCTGAGCACTGAACACCTTGTACTTCTGGGCACTCCAGGTAGGTTGCAGTTCTGGAATATGACAGCACTGGAGGATAATGGGTTCCTGGTAGCTTCACGTTCGATTCTTCTCAAATCTTTGGCAGTTAATTTTGTATTTTTTTCTATTTTTTCCCTGTTGACTATTTGCAACAAAACGTTTGATGGTTCTGTGATCACGCCCCAATATCTTAGCAATTTCAAGAGTGCTGCATCCCTCTGAAATACTTTTTTAAAAAATTGACTTTTCAGAGTCAGTTAAATCTCTTTTTTTGGCCCAGTTTGCCTGAGGAAAAGAAGCTGCCTAATAATTATGCACACCTTGATATAGGGTGTTGATCTCCTTAGGCCACAACCTCCCTCATTACACAAATACACATCACCTGACATGCTTAAATCCAATAAGCATTCCAGTTTATACAGCTTGGAGTTGGAAAATATGCATAATAATGATGATATGGTCAAAATACTGACTTGCCTAATGTATAAGTAATAAAGAGCTTACATAGACTTGCACAACGGTTTTAGATGAAGAACGGGCAGAGAATGGAGGAGAAAACGCACCAACACACACAGTGGCAGAGGTTCCAATGGACAAACACAAAGAGCACTGACAGGTCTGCTAGGTTGGTAGGGGGACACTGACAGGTCTGCTAGGTTGGTAGGGGGACAGGAGGACATTGACAGGTCTGCTAGGGGGACAAGAGGACACTGACCACTTTGTTGTGAGACTTGGACATGGCCACCTCCATGCCGCTGCAGTCGCTGGGGGAGCCAAATGTGATGTCCATGGGTGCCTCTTCCTCTCGCGTCTTTAGGCCGTTGGCCACCGCCTGGATCGCACGCATCCATTCCTCCCTGGAAGGGGAGAGGTGGTTAAAAGTAGACTACTTCAAGCCCAAAAGGCATGAATCTACATTGACTGTGAGTGTGTGGATACAGTGGGGATGAGGGTGATTAACTAGTGAGGTCAATTGATGTCACTAATGGGGTCAATTGCAGAACTCTAATCCTGAAAGTTGGTGAAGTACAAATAATACAACTTGGAGGGCATTGCTAGTTTACAGAGAAACAAATACCCATTCAACTCTTTCATGTCGTCCCTGTCATCCCTGTCGTCCCTGTCTTCCCTGCCTCTGGACCTGTCCTTTCTCACCTTTCCTCGTTACTCTCCACGTGGAAGGTGCGCTCTATGACTGTGGTCCACTGCAGGCAGCGGATGACAAACGTGTTGGGCCTGGGCCGTTCTGTCTTCATCAGCTGGCACTCTGCAGACAGGGAGTAACAGAAAGGTTAGTGTCCTACTGAAGACATGGGGTGAATCTCTATAGTCTTCCCTCAATTCCTCTCCTCCGGTCTTCTCCCCACCTCCTCAAAACATCAGCTTATGAAGTGAGGAAAGGATTCCCGGAGAGGAAACACCTTTTCCTGCTGACGGACACAAGGAATCAAACAACAACTATTGAGAGAGAGACAATCTGTGTGAACACCTCCAGGCAACTCTCATCCAAGTACCACCAGGCTCTAGGTATTGGCCCAGAAAGGACATGGACCAACCTGCCACAGAGAAGTTGTTGAGGGGTGGGAGGCTGTGGTCGGAAGACATCTCTGGCTTCTCCTTGTATCCGATGAAGGAGCCATCACTCTTCAGGATGAAGTACCGCGGCCTCCATGTCTTAATGTACTCGCCTGCAGGGAGAGAGGGAGTTGGAGAGAAGGAGGGTGGGAGAGAGGTAGTTGGAGAGAGGTAGTTGGAGAGAGGGAGGGAAGAGAGGGGGTTGGAGAGAGGGAGGGAAGAGAGGGGGTTGGAGAGAGGGAGGGAAGAGAGGGAGGGAAGAGAGGGAGTTGGAGAGAGGGAGGGAAGAGAGGGAGTTGGAGAGAGGGAGGGAAGAGAGGGAGTTGGAGAGAGGGAGGGAAGAGAGGGAGGGAAGAGAGGGAGTTGGAGAGAGGGAGGGAAGAGAGGGAGTTGGAGAGAGGGAGGGAAGAGAGGGAGTTGGAGAGAGGGAGGGAAGAGAGGGAGTTGGAGAGAGGGAGGGAAGAGAGGGAGTTGGAGAGAGGGAGGGAAGAGAGGGAGTTGGAGAGAGGGAGGGAAGAGAGGGAGGGAAGAGAGGGAGGGAAGAGAGGGAGTTGGGGAGGGAAGAGAGGGAGTTGGGGAGGGAAGAGAGGGAGTTGGAGAGGGGGAGGGAAGAGAGGGAGTTGGAGAGGGGGAGGGAAGAGAGGGAGTTGGAGAGGGGGAGGGAAGAGAGGGAGTTGGAGAGGGGGAGGGAAGAGAGGGAGTTGGAGAGGGGGAGGGAAGAGAGGGAGTTGGAGAGGGGGAGGGAAGAGAGGGAGTTGGAGAGAGGGAGTTGGAGAGAGGCATATGAGCCATACATATTAGGGTTTATGTTTAACTAATTCTGAGTAAAGTGGACACAGAGGGTCCTAGAAACAGAGTAACAGACACAGCGAGACAGCGACTAGTGGAGCTCAGCTCACCCCTCTTATGGAGCCAGCCCTCTCTGACCACACTGATGTCGTTCATGCTGGGGCAGAGGACAGAGGGTTGCTGGGTGTCAGGGTGGGGAATAAGGGGGAAGGGGATCTGTGACTGTTGGCGAAGGGCGTCAGATGTGTCTCTGACGAAAATGTTTCACAATACCTGGGGGACAGAAAGACCACAAAGAAACCAAGATAATAGCAACAATTGAAAGAGGATACATTTTCATTGTTCATTATTAAAAATGAAATACTCTGATGATGACTAAAACTACTGAATATTCAGATGATGATCATGAAAACATGTCACTGTGTAGGCGTATGACAATGGAAAATTATTGCCCGCATGACGATTACATAAATGTCACTTTTCCCATGTGTGTAATGTTTACGGCGCTGAGAGAATATTTTGCCGTTTTACAGCTAGTTTCTTGCAAGTCTATGGATTTCGCATGGATAAGGCTGTGTTCTTTTGCTCAAACAAAGTGAATACTGCTAAATTCATTGTTTTTGGACATTTCTATTCTCCATTTTAATTTGGTGATTGTTAGTTCTCAAAGACACACACACACGCACCCACACCACCAGACAGTGTTTTGTTTGTGTCTGTTCTGCAGCCAGCTCTGCCCAGTTAGAGTCCAGCAGCCACCCGTCTCAGCATGCCCTGGCACAGGCTGGCAGCACTCCCGGTCACCATGGGCACCGCACTGGACTCCCAAATAATCCCCACCTTGTGATGCACTGCCCACCCGGCTGTTACACAACTACGCAAAACACAACCAAGTAACTGCCAGCTACGTCTTATTTCTTTTACCCAACACATACACACGAGGTCCTCTAGAGCAGGGGTTCCAAAACCTTTTCACTCTAGACCCCCATTCTAGCACTTGGGCACATCTCTCACCCCCCTGCGCACGCTCCACGTCTATGCCCACAAGCACTGTTCATGACACAAACTGTTCACATCCCCCTTGTTGGTGGAGAGAATATTGCCGTTTTAAAGCACATTTCCTTGCAATTCTATACATGTTGCCATGTCTGATGTGTATTCATGTGATATTTGAGTGACATTTTTTTTTAAACAATATCTATGGGCTAGAAAACATGACCAGAGGAACTGATGATGCACTACCCAATTTCAAAATTGCACCTTGTGCATTCTACTATTACAACTTTAAAAAGACTAAGTGGAGTTCCTGCCGGACCCTCCGTTTGGGAACCACTGCTCTAGAGGAACAAGACACACAGAATTAGAGCTACCATCATAGTAGTCCCATGACCTTAGTGGGTGAAACAAATCCAGACCTTTGCAACTAGCTTGAGCTTTCCCCTCTTTACAGTTTGTTTACCAATTACTCCAACTGACATGAAGGAAAATGGCATGATGCTAGTCGTAATGACAGATGGAGGTAGGCTACAGTACTGGTACGCCGGTGTTGCCAGGTAAAGAGATGAGATGGGCTCTCTGCAGGTATGGCTTGGCCGATTTGTTTTGATCCAAGGGATGGGCAACATGACTGAACACTGCAATGTCAAATCTCAGATTAGACCTACCAAGCACAATCCAAACTGCAGCTCATCATGGCAACTGGTCTCTTGGCCAATAGATTGACGGTGTGAGTTTCAAATAAATCACAAGCAAAGTTGTTCCACTTTTGAGGATGAATTTTCCCTACATCTACTAATCGGTCAGACGTCTGTGGGGATGCTAAACATTCTGCTTCCCAGCTCCATGATCACGGCAAGATGGTAGAAATAGCAAAACATTATACATTTAGCACACATGCTGATCCAGAGCAACTTTAAGGACCAATTAGGGTTACGTGCCTTGCTCAAGGGCACACTGACAGATGTTCCACCTAGTCACCTCAGGGATTTGAACCAGCGACCATTGGTTACTGGCCCAAAGCTCTTCAAGGAAAACTCAACTAAAAAACTCCTTTGTTGATATAGTCCCAAAATGTTTTGCATGTCAGCAGTCAAGTTTTCAAGATATATAACTTTCAAAATAGTGACTAATTAAACAAATACCGAAAGATCGTTTTTGGGTGAAATTTTCCTTTAAATGCTACGCTACCTGCCTCACCACAGGGGAACCAGCATTATCAGTTCTTAGAAACAAGTGTAAATCTGTGGGCTATTTAATGGCTTGATTTTGATGATGAATTGGGTACCAGTAAGCCACTTGAATTGATACAATGATTAATTCACATTAACGTTATTATTATTTTTTTTGTTATTTACCAACAAGACATGGCTTGATTGGTCATTTTCGGCAGCTCTGTTGGTGGTCCAAAATGGTCTGAGAGACAAGGAAAGGAGGGCTTTTAGGATCTGGCTAAAAATACTTAACTGAGTTATAGAACCCATTGCCCTTGATGGTTGTCAGGTCTGGGGTCCGCTCACCAACCAATAATTCACAAAACAATTTCAGACTCTGCATGCAGAATTCTGCAAAAACATCAAACCTCCATGTACAACGTAACACACCAAATAAAGCATGCAGAGCAGAATTAGGCAGAAATTATACAACCACCTGAAAGAAAGAGTTTCCCAAACCTTCCATAACAAAGTGATCGCCTACAGAGAGATTAACCTAGAGAAGAGTACCCTAAGCAAGATGGTCCTGGGGCTTTGTTCACAAACAGACCTCACTGAGCCTCAGGACAGCCACACAATTAGACCCAACCAAATGGGTCATGAGAAAACTAAAATATATTTTCTTGACACATTGGAAAGAATTTACCAAAAAACTGAGCAAACCATAATGCTATTTGACCCTAAACAGAGTAAACAGTGGCAGAATACCTGACCACTGTGAATGACCCAAAATGAAGGAAAGACTTGACTATGTACAGACTCAGTGAGCATAGTCTTACTATTGAGAGAGGCCGCCGTAGGCACACCTGGCTCTCAAGAGATGTGCACACTGCCCACAAAATGAGGTGGAAACTGAGCTGCACTTCCTAATCTTCTGCTAAATATATGACCATATTAGAGCCACATTTCCATGAGATTACAAAGACCTACAAGGAAATTTAAAACAAATCCAATATTGATACACTCCCATATCTATTGGGTGAAACACCACAGTGTGCCATCACAGCAGCAAGATTTGTGACCTGTTGTCACAAGAAAAGGGCAACCAGTGAAGAACAAACACCATTACAATCCATATTTATGTTGATTTAGTTTCCCTTTTGTACTTCTTGCAAATCATTATAACACTGTATATAGCCATAATATGACATTTACAATAGCCATCTTCCTTTGAAACTTGAGAATAATGTTTACTGTTTATTTTGTATAGTTTATTTCACCTTATTTCATCTATTTCAGTTGCTTTGGCAATGTAAACATTTGTTTCCCATGCCAATAAAGCCCTTTGAACTGAACAGTAAGTTAACGGTTTACTGCCTATAGTTTCGGCTTGTTAGCAGCTAGCTGGCTAACATTCGTTAGTTACTAACTAACAACTAGCTATCAATCATTTGAATTCTGCGTCGACTGATGAGGAGCTCCTTACCTTGACGTATTTAGCTATTTTAGTCAGACAGTTTTTTAACTCACTCACGAAGTAGCAAATCCTCTGCCGATTCTCAAAGCTGGTGTACTGATCTCTGCCAGTGATCACACAGCCTCCAAAAAAATAACCAACGAATGCCCGCTGAGCTTGTTTTTGTTCCCACAACGGCGGCGTGTTGTTGCAGGTTAGCTAACTAACTTAGCATAACGTTTGGTAGCAAGATGGTAAAACGGCTGGGTCGGGGGGTACTCGCGAATTGTACGTTAGTTGTTACTAGTAAACTTAAAAAAAAAAAAATACAAATCGTTATGATTTGGAATTACAGTTCATATGTATTCCTTTTCCGGTTTTATTGTTCTCCCTTTTACCTTCAGTCCCCTGTTATTGCTGGTGCTTCAGTTATATCAGCAGGCCCCGTCCAAACCAGACTGAACAGCAACCCTCCAACCGCGCACAAACAGGATATGACGTGAGGGGAGGCCTCCCTACAACTGAGAACACGGAAATCGATTTCTGACTGGGAAAAGTATTTTGAACGGTCATCCAATTTGGAATCCCATGTCGGAAACTCGGGCATATTTCTAGAGCTCCGACTTTCCGACCAGAAGGTCACTGACGTCATGATTTCCCCTCGTTCTTTTTTCCAAGTTCCCAGTTGTCTTGAAAGCACCATTAGTTCACGACAGTGATCACTGCCACTCAAAGTGCGCGTTTGGAAAGGACATTTTTAATTGACCCCAAACTTTTGAAAGGTACAGTATATAGCAAGCAACCCACTGTAGACGAAAGTCGAGGAGTGAAGTCGGGTATGTGCATTATTAGGTTTCACAAAAACAGTCCATGGGAAGCCAGAAGTTAAATACAATTCCATTTAAACTTTCTGTGCAGGTGGTCAGGACGGTTGGTCATTTTGGAAGGGGAAATTTGAGACAACATATCTAAAAGGAACGTATTATTAAACATACTTTCCAAACCTGGGTCTGTTGTAGACAGACTTCCTTTCTTCTTTAAGGCTTTATTTGCGGACTACATCCCAAAAGGTGCATTGCTGCCACCTACTGGTACAATACAAATATAAAGAAATGTTATATACTGTATGCAGTATACTGCAGTGACGTCAGTGGCTGGGCAAGCACTGCCTATAACCACAATCACACACTAGCCCTACATTAAATGTATGTTATTTTGAATTCCAAGCCTGACGAATTAAATAAATTTAACATAACCTAAATGAAGAAGCAATTAGGTCTAACGAATAAAATAAGTCTAGGCTAATAGGTCTGAGTCCCGCTTTAGTCAAATTCCAGTTTATTTGCGGCGCAACTTAATTGAATAGATGCGTACCGGTTCCGATTTCAGTCATGTCTTTGGCCATGTGGGTCAAACAAAAACACCATAATGATTGGTTGACAATAGAGCCGCCCACAATGCAGGCAATAGCTACAGGAGAAAGTTGGAGAAGAGCAACTGCAGAAACTTGCAGTCGACTGTAGTCAAAAGGTCATGACCTTTGATCACATGATTTTTGTTCACGCAGTCGACATGTAGGTGCAAGTCAGACAATTTATATCCCCATAATCCAATGATGGTCACGGACTTGACAAAAGTGATCCACTAGAACGCCCATAATGACTGTATACACTGCCACTGCACCTGAGAGGAGTTGCCATAGAATTAGGATCTCTACTAGTGCTGCATTCTGTATTAACCAAAATGTTCCCTCTTTGAGGAATGGGAGCAGAGGAAGACAATTTTAAAAATACAAATAAATGTTGCTTTAGAATTGTATTTAGCCTTTTATTTACTAAATACAAAAAACAGATTCTGTGGTTATTCTTCTGATTTCCAATGTGCTTGAATGCATCCTCTGCTCAGTTTATTACAGAGAGGCTTTCATCCCCCAAGTGTGGAGGTTCTGTCCTGGTCAGTCCTACAGTCAAAGAGAATGGGTGCATTCGAGCTGGTCAAATTTATGCAGTCAGTCTGGTGTGTGTGTGTGTGTGTGTGTGTGTGTGTGTGTGTTTCAGCAAGCGAGAAAAAGTGTAAATGTGTCTAAATGAGCAAATTCATTAGTGAGCTTGTGGCTTTGTATCTCATCTTCATTAAGATTGCCCGTAAGCCTTGATTTCTGAGGCATAAGATATTCTAATGTAACACAGTGGAACACCCCTAAACCCCGGGAGAGAAGGAGACGAGCAGAATGAATCTTACAGGCAGCTTGGGGGCTCTGCCTCTTCTGCTCATGTGCCTTTCGCTGTACAGAAGAGCTGGTTTATACTGCCACCTAGTGGGAATGAGGATGCATTGCACGTACAAGTTATTTATTACATACATCAGCCCTTATTCTCAATTGTAAAACTCATTACTATCTTTGAATTACCACCCAAGATGCATGGCCACAGACAAAAAAAGCTTTTTATAATTAAGCCTGGAGGGTACTTTCACTGTCCTCTCCTTAAACTCTCGTCTTCCCCACATTTGGACCCCCCAGCAGAGCCTGCTTACTGGGCATGTTTGTTGTCATGTTGGGGTTGGTGAAATGAAAATATACAGCTAGTCCTAGTGTAACGGTGTCATTAAAACCTGAGGGAAAAACGTGGCCTGGAGGAACGGAAATGTATTTTCAACACAGGAAAGAAGTGGCTGTTTTCCGATAGAGGGCGCTAGTATGGGTAATTTGGTAGTGGACGACGGCAATTATTTTTCATCTCCCACGTAGAACGACGACGAGGGTGTGGACGTAGACAGTCTGCTTCAATCTAGCAAACTATTTATCTGTCTAATAATATATCCTGTTTGAATCCATCGGGTAAGTGAAAATAACTTGTCTTTTTTTTTTTTACGCTGATGTATATTCACACTTAGAAATCGTCTTATTTCTTGGGTTTGCTTGCTATCGAGAATGCTAGGTTCAGGCGTCCGGTCTGAGAAGTCATAGAAGACGGGGAGGAAAAGGGACAGTGGCCAAAGCGTCAACTAGTAACAAACTGATTGAAACGTCTTCAACTGTCTCCCTCCTTACGGGACTTGATAATGTAACTAAGTATAAATTGTTGTTGAACGAAGTTGTTATGTACCTAGTACAGTAACAAGCCACAGTATATATTTGGACGTTTTCAGCAGCCTATTATATTTTTTTTGTATTTATTTCACCTATATTTAACCAGGTAGGCCAGTTGAGAACAAGTTCTCATTTACAACTGCGACCTGGCAATTATCGTATGCTGTTAGCAGTATTCAAAACTTTTAAGTACTAACGGTTAACATTAACTAGCTCGAAATAGCCAGGTATGTGTAGCGGGCCAATTAGTTTAGTAAATTATAACGTTAGTAACTAGTTATGACAAATTAATGTTGGGCTGCCTTTGGCCAATGATATCTGAAGCTGCTGTCAATGTCTACAATGGTAGAAACAGTATTTGTACACTTTGCACATTCTTTGTACACCAGAATACACTTTGCTTGAACACAGTCATTTACACAGCACCGAGTTATATTTGGATGAATCACATAAATCATGCATCACTAACTAGGCTATCTAGCTATATGGGTATGGTTAACTAGCAATTGTATTTTGGGCAAGAACCCTAGTTAGAAAATTTGCTCTACCTAACGTTTACTCTGTCACGTAAAGTAGCCATTAACTAGTCCTGAGAAGCCTTCAGAAAATAGTTCAAACAGGGTTTTAAATAAACTCAGAGTAGTGGATTACATCAGTTTGTCATCTGTCCTAGATCAGGTGTGAGTCACGACCAGGCTTTAGGTCAGGGTTTCCCCGACGTGCAGATGACAATGGGTTTTTGACCTAGCACAGTACACAGCTGATTCAACTAATCATCAAACTTTTATAATTTCAATCAGCTGTGTTAGGGTAAAAACCAAAACGTGAACCCGAGTTTGGGAAACGCTGCGTTAGGTAAATCCCAAACAACTTGGCTCTACTGCAAACCCAATGCAGTTGTTTCAGACTGGATTGCCTAATGCCAGAGAGGTCTCCTGTTGCATTGCAGCTAGACAATCCTTGTGCTGCAATGCTGTGAAACTGAGGGCCCTGAAAGCCTGCTGTGACCTTGTCAAAGTTTTTAGTCTATAGATTACATTGGTAGGAAGTTGGAACAGTGTTCCATGTTTTAGAATGTATTTAAGAACAGAAAGGAATCCTTGGCTGTAGTTATGTTCGTTGATTATCATACTTCTCATGTTTGTCTTTTCAGGATTGTGCCACTCTTAACTCCTGTTGTGTCCCTGACTGTAGCTGTTCTCTCCTTGCTGAGGGACGAATGCACTCCAGGCCACACCTGAATTCCTTTGGCAGCCTCCCTTGTGTATCCCAGTCCCATCAACGCCTCTCAGAGTGTGTGTGAGTTAAAAGAAGAAGCAGAGTGAGCCATCATGGATGATATTTTTACCCAGTGCCGGGAAGGCAACGCAGTAGCTGTTCGCCTATGGTTGGACAACACAGAGAATGACCTCAATCAGGGGTGAGTCTAACTTATCAGTACTTTTTTTAAATACACTTTTTTGTGTGCGCAGAGCCTCTCAAAAACAACAAACCTGTTTCAGATGTTGAATTGCACGTACAAAGATGTTAATTCACCTGCTAACAGTATCAAGTCTCAGAATCATGCATGCATGCATGTATGTAGTCATATCTAGGGCTGGGCGGTATACCGTATTTTATGATATACTGGTATTTATGCAGGGACCGGTTTGGGTTTTTACTTTACCTTCTATATCGGTATTTGAATGTTTGGTTTGTTAAATCTGATACGCCATGGTAATGTCAATTTTTATAGTTTCCTTCGCTACTTGAGTCATCTCTCTCCACTCTTTTTTTCCCCATGCCTCTTTCCACACAGACCTAGCCACGCCCCCTGTCACTCAAGGAGCGCATTTGTTGTTCCTCAACCACAAGACACTTGTGTTCAGTCTGCATGGACAATCTAGCACATGCAACAATGTTCATGACAACAATGCTGTTTTCACTTTGCTTCTTAATATAAATCGACTAGTGTTCTATAATGACACTTAGTTTGTGTTTCTTACATCTGCAAACAGCTAGTTTGTATTTTCTTAGCAATTTGGGCCTAAATCTTGACTCTAATTGTTAGCCGCTAATGCTATTCGCTAGCTAATAAATGTACTCAGTAAGAGCAAACATATTTAGCTACACAGCCTGATAATACCAGTGATGGTGTAGACTTAAATCAGCATGCAACAGTATCTTCTAAATCAGAGGAATACGCAAAGCAAGAATATGTTAGCTAAGAGAGAACATTAAATGTTGCCAAAGATTATAGGGTCCCCTAGGAAACACTTATCAACACTTAAGTTCCTACCCTGTCACAATAACTCCTCCTTGGCATTCTCATTCGTTGTCATGTCAAACAACACTGTATTCAAAGTGCCCACTATTATATTCTAACTATAGAATTAGAATGGTCATTCTATTTCCATGATTCTAACAGTTCACCCGAGTGTTTTGCTCTAAATCGCAATTGCAACATTTGCTTAATATGATAAAGTGCTGAAATTTGTTTTGGTTGAAGTTGAATTGAACAGTATAAATCAATCAGAATGGAGAAAGACCCATTGAAATTACTTAGTGTATGTGTTGCCACCCTAGGGTCACACACTACTCATAAAGCAAATTTAGAACTTTATTATTCAAAAATATAAAAATAGATTTTGGCCATATCGCCCAGCCCTAGTCATATCTCTTGTATTACAGAAGCTTGTGACCAGCTATCAGGAAGCCACGTCTCAACTGGACACACTCTTAATTTCAAAATAGAAACACCCAAATGTTGGACTGCTCATTCATTATTCTATAGCATAATACACAAATTACACAGTTCCTTGGTGGAGTCATTTGAGGCATTCAGATATTGGCAATTCATACTTTTACATCTGTTCTTTGCCAATCCCTGTGATGTTATGAGCCTTGAGTTGTTTGCAGATAATTAGTTCCACACAGCTAAAATGGGCAAGCTTCCAGAAATGTACATATACCCACCACATCATTCCATGTACAATGAGAGGACATGGATCTGTTTTGGTTTACTCGTACATCAAAAGCTGATGAGAAACATTGCTGGGTAATTGCACTGTCAGTCTTTTTTATTTAATTTTGTGGTTGTTGTCGAGGACTGTGAGGGTCGTTTGTTGCTGGGCTCCTAGCCAGCCCGACTCCCCATCTGTGTGATCGTGACCTGTGATTTGAACCCACTTCTTTCCGGACACGTGACTTGGCCTGGAATGTTAACTTAAAATGAAGCAAAAGGATGGCAAATGTCTTGGAAATTTTTTCACATGACCACTGCCCTGAAAATCAGTTTGTTGTCTTGCCAATTATATCAGGTTACTGGTCAAAGACGGAGAGAAGATAAAACAAAAATGAGTGTTTCCTGGCTTAACTCGTTTATGTGGCTATTTTCATTTGACTCTATTGTAGACTGCAAAGCTATAGCCTAGCTCTTATGGTTGTATTTTGAGGTCCATTAGGCTGTGTTTACACAGGCAGCACAATTCAGATATTATTTTCACAAATTTGTCTTTTTATCAGTCAGATCAACTCTGGAAAATATCTGATGTGAAAAGATCTGATGTGATTGGTCAGAAGACCGATAGTGGAAAAAAAATATCAGGAATGTGCTGCCTGTGTAAACGCAGCCTTAGAAAGCAGTCTACATCATGCGTCCTGGCCTCCTCTCCTGTATGTATCCTCGGTCGACTCTGTAAAGGGAAGCTCAGCAGTGCTTGTCACCACTGATGGAACTGAAATTATATATTTTTACCCCAAATGTCCTATATTCAGGCCTGGTATCTCTGCACCCACACATAACCATGCATGCTCTCTGAAGCTTTTCTTCTCCGTCTTTCATGCAGAGGCTTGATTGTTGTTGAGTACCTTGCTTAGACATTACAGAGCACTATGCCTAGATATATATATTTTTAACAGCTTTCATAGTTTTGTTTTTTAGTTCTGCGTTCATACTATTGTGTGTACTTCACTGTAAGCCTATAGCCTATGGGATACACATGCATAGATCCATTCTATTTGTGAGTTTGCACGTCCGACCTAGCACGTGTGACCCTTCTCCATTAGCCGATTGCCTGTCAAGTCCCCTTTATCGGTTAGGTTAATGTATATTTTTCCTAGTGGGAGAACGCATCCGTACTGGGCCTTTCAGCCTCTGCAATAACTGTGATTACATGGGTTTTATAGATGACTGTAGAAACACCCACATCCGCTCTGTTGAATCCCACCATGCCGTATATATCCCTGTTCCACACGTTCTCAGTGGAAAGCCAAGGTGAATGCGAGCTCATCTCTGTGTGTGCGTGCACAAATGTAAATGCGAGACAAGGACCGTAGTGGAATGCTGAATGTCCTTACAAGGAATAACACGCCAGAAATGAGCAATAGAAAGAGGGAGGAGGGTAAGCCAGGGAATTGTTGTGGGCTGGACATAGGGCGCAAATGTGTGGGAGCATGTGTTTGTGTGACGGGTGGAGGGTTCTCGTTTGTGCGAGTCAGGCAGCGTGTAGACAAGCAAACCCATTTCTGATCTTTTTTTTTTTTCTCACTAATTGTCCAATCAGATCAGCTTTGGAAAAATATCTGCTGTGAAAAGATCTGATGTGATTGGTCAAAAGACCAATTAGTGGAAAAAATATCAGAACTTTGCTGCCTGTGCAAACACACCAGTTGAAAAAATGAAGTATATATATGGAGACTGTTTTAGTGCCAAAAATAAGGGGTTAAATACATGTCAAATAAATATGTTAAATTTGAGATTCTTCAAAGTAGCCACCCTTTGCTGTGATGACAGCTTTGAACACTCATGGCATTCGCTTAACCAGCTTCATGAGGACTGCTACTGGAATGGAAGACCTCTGCTGCCAAGGATAAGTTCATTAGAGTTACCAGCCTCAGATTGCAGCCCAAATTAATGCTTCACAGAGTTCCAAGTAACAGACACATCTCAACATCAACTGTTCAGAGGAGACTGTGTGAATCAGGCCTTCATGGTTGAATTGCTGCAAAGAAACCACTACTAAAGGACACCAATAAGAAGAGACTTGCTTGGGCAAAGAAACATGAGTATTGGACATTAGACCAGTGGAAATTTGTCCATTGTTTGGGATGAGTCGGACCGAAGTGAAGGAAAAGCAGCCAACAAGTGCTTGGCATATGTGGGAACTCCTTCAAGACTGATGGAAAAACATTCCAGGTGAAGCTGGTTGAGAGAAAGCCAAGAGTGCAAAGCTGTCATCAAGGCAAAGGTGTCTATTTGAAGAATCTCAAATATAAAATATATTTTGATTTGTTTAACACTTTTCTGGTTACTACATGATTCCATATGTGTTATGTCATAGTTTTTATGTCTTCACTTTTATTCTACAATGTAAAAAATAGTGCAAATAAAGAAAAACCCTTGAATTAGTAATATTCCAAACTTTTGTAAAAAAAAAAAAAAATTATACGTCAAGGGGTCTTAAAATTAAAATGGCAAAATGCTCCTTGGTATGACCTTCTTAAAACAATTCTGTATAACTTAGTTGATGTGATTTGGTTAATATATCAACATTTGTGCATAAAGCAGTTTCCACTGGCATTTTTCGCATAATGAATTTTAGACTGAAAATAAAACAAACAAATTCTGTCGCCTTTTATAAAATTGTACCGAAACCTCCTTTTTCCATCACAGCTATTGTGATTTCTCTTTTATAAGGAATAACTTTACTGTGGATGGAAATGTTTGTGTGTAAGTTTTTGCAGAAGGAATGAACAGAAGTAGAGCAAAAACACCTTCCTCTCATGCATTCTTCTGTTTCCTGTACTCCTCTCCCAGTGGTATTAGATAGTGCCACTCATTTCCTTTCAATATTTCCTCATGATGGACCAGCTAATTACAAACGTACACTAATGAGTGACACATTTGTTCAAATACAGTCTGGAAAGCAGCATTAGGCTACTTCTTGAAGTCTAATCTTTCATTCAGGCCTACTCTACCGTACTTTTATCTCTTACGCCTATCTCCGATTTAACTGAAACCTTAAATGCACATTTTAGAAAATTACTGCACTGAAGATCGGAGCACTTAAAGATAATATTGGCTGCGTTTACACAGGCAGCCCAATTCTTATCTTTTGACCAATTATTGGCAAAAGAGCTGATAAATTCGTCAAAAGATCAGAATTGGGCTGCCTGTGTAAATGCAGATGGTTCAGACGGTCAGTGTATTTGGTCCACTTAGCGTAGAAATAGCCGATAGCAGAACATTACAAATGTGACTCCCTGGCTCTGCCCAACCCCCACCCGTCATAATGCCTTGTTTGTGTTGTGTGTGTGGTCTGTAGTGGACTGTTCCGCCAGTCTGCTGGGTGTAAAAAAGAGTGTGAAGCATGGCTGTAGGCCTAGTATCTGTAGCTGTTGTAAAAGCACATTCAAGAAGAAAGAATCCTTAACATGAATTATAGTTTCAGTTCTTCTCTAGTCTAGCTGACTACTTCTATAGATTTCTGCTCTGGGTGAAAATCTGTCATTAGGCCTATATTCAGTGCTGTGATATACCATGGTAATGAGTTGGAGGCTCCTTGTTTGGTGAGGAGGGAGGGTGGATTGTGTATGGTCACTGAGAAGGCTGTTTATATTTAATTCCCCGGGGGGAGGGTGGTAATGTTGTTAACCCATATAGCCCAGCTCTGACTGGGCAGAGCAGACAGTAGTCTTGGAGGGTCACCAACATTATGTTACGTCTATGTGAGAGTGGCTGGCCCAGGACTTGGTTGTGAACTGTAGAGCCAGCTGTAGCCTCTGGGCCTTCCCAGCTCCCAGTGGAGCCAGCTGAAACAAATCCTACTTTAGGCGACAGTCAGACACTAAGCAAGTAGGAGATTTCTCAAATCAAGATCATACCTCTTTAATTGGTAACTTGACTCTCCTTGCTGTGGATGGCTTGTTTCTTGTGAGTGTTTTACAGTGTGCAAATAGACTAGTGTGATAAAGTGGATTGAGTAGAAGTAGAGTGAATCCGTACCAGCCCATTGATGTGGGTCATATGATCGCACAGTGAGCTCAGCATAGAGACAGACAGGGTGTAGACAAGGGACTCTTCCCTGGCTCTTCAGTCTGCAAATCTGAGCCCTGTTGGCAGGTGGAACTGCCTGAAATAACCCCACCCAGGGGGATGGGAGGGGGAGGCAGCCAGGACGGCTGGAGAAAACCCCTCTGAAGCCCACTGGCCTGGGCAACCTTGCTGGGGCAAGGTTGGAGTTATGTTGCTACGTTGACTATGATGTTACTTTAGCTAATATGGTGACAACGATGTAGGCTGTGTGTAGCGGTTTGGCTTGGAAAGGCTTTATCGCCTGGTCACATAGAGCTGATGTGTTGTGCACTGAAGTCCACAAGAGAAAGGAAAAGGGGAGGGGAGGAGAGCGCATAGATGAGAGAAGGAATACAATGTGGCTGTTAAGAAAGAGAAACGGGGATAAACATACCTGAATTTGTCCAATAGAAACTCTTGTTTGCAACTGTTGGACTAATGATTACAGCCTAGATCAGCTAGATACAGGCAAGGGTGCAAGGCGGTATTGATTGTGTCACTGTCACCTCATTTTTCTCTCGACCTGTGTACACCTACGTTGTAAACTTTCATTCATAGTCTAGGTTGTAGCAACCTCATGATGGGTATAGGGAAAATGTGAGTTATGTAGTAGCCTAAACCTATTGCAGTTAAATTGAACTGGGCGAATGGAATATGAAAGAGAGTAGAAATAAGTCCATGCTCATGGAGAAAAACATATCGTCCTCCCTCTTCTTAAATGTCACCAACCGCCACTGGTCTACGTGTCAATGTTCCAAAATGCAATTTATGGGAAAGCCATTCTAAAATGCGCACCACATATGTGAGCGGTTTCATGGGCCGAGATCGAAGTATCATTAGAAATTTAGAGAGGAGAGATCTAAAGATGCAACAACTATCATGGTTTGCTAATATGACTAGGAGTAATGCCTTAAAGAAGTTGGAAGAAAACCAATAGAACAGGAGAACGCATATGAGGAAGAATTTATCAAATAATTGCCTCTGTATTTCTATGGTGTGATTTTGGCTATAGGCTACTTTTAAGCAAGGTGAGACATGCCTCATAATATGAAGGATTATGAGTATGGGTATCTTTCCTTTGCCAGGTGGGCCATTTTGGGAAATTTTACACAAATCTCCATACACCACTGCTCTCTTTAGTGACCCACTGAGGGGTTAAAAGGCCTGTATGGACTACGACTGCACAATTAATCGAATTCACATCGAAATCGAAATATTGACGTGCAATATCCATATCGCAAGAGATTAATATCGCATGCAATATTTTGAAACACATCTCAGCCGCTTGTAACATCCGTTTTTATAGTTTAGTTTTTTGTTTTTTTCTTGCGGCTGCTTCCCACACACCGGTCACTCAAGCAGCGCAGTTCCTCCTCCTAGAACGATGCTGCCTTCCACTTCTTAAAATAAGTCATATTTATTTGATTCCAACAGTTCACACTGTTTTGATCTATATCCTGTGTCAAATCGTAATATTTGGTTAAATTGCAATTTGATTTTTTTTGGCCCATATCGTGCAGCCCTAATATGGACTCATCCTGAATGAACAATGCTGGGATCATTGATTTACAATTACTGTCCTACTTGAGATCATTGTCTGCTGGAGGGGGCCGCTGTAAGGGGACATTGGGCTAAATCTGTTCTGAGCACATCTACAGAAGGTCATCCACCCAGATTTCTGCATGGTGAGTGTCTGGGGAGGCAGGGTCTCTGTGGGCCTCATTGATGCTGTTTTCCCTGGAACACAGTCTCCTGTGTGTGTTTTGTTGTGGAGGTTTAGGACTCCGGGAAGAGGGCTGCTTTTATCACAATACTCCCTCAGTTCTCAACCACCAGATCTAAACATTCAGCACTTTTGTCTTTCTAGCAAGTGCAGCATGATTTAATTTATACGCAGAGCGTCATACATCTTGGCACACATCACAAGCACATCAGAGCCCTATGGAATTCTTCTGACATTCAGGAATGAGTGGAGAATGGAACATTTCATCGTTAAATTCCTCTCCAGCTGTTGCTCTACGAGGGGGGAGAGAGAATATATTAGCTAGTGGTAGAAGAGAGGGTAGTGGAGAAGTTTTGGCCAGTGAAGGAAGGATCTGGAGGGGGGCTGAGGTGATGAAGGCCAGTGACAGGAGAACGCAGCGGCGGCCAGAGAAATGCAGGATGACATGACATAACACATAGCAGCTGGGGAGTCGTGTGTGTGTGTGTGTGTATGTATGTGTGTGTGCCCCTGGTGAAGGAAGTCTCCCAGACCCTTATAAGGCCTGCAGAGAATGCTTGGCCTGCTGCTGTTGTAGTCTCCTTTTCCTACTGCCTCACTACTATCCGCCAGCCAGCTCTGTCTGTCTCCATTTCTATTTCCTGTTCATGCACACATTCTCTTCCTGGGCTGCGTTCAGTATGAAATATTCAATTAAGCGGTTTTGAAGAAACGTGTCCTTCAGTACAAAGAGTTACGCCACGTACCAAATGTTCAATCGAACTGAATGCACTAACCATGCTCTCTTGCCATTCTGTCTGGTTGACTGTCATTGTCACTTATGGTTGTCAAGGTCATCGCTTGGGTGCTGTAGTGAGGACGCGTCTGTCCTGTCACTGAGGCCAGTCAGGCCACTGTCCTAACATGTGTTTCTGTCACTGTGACTAAGGCAGAGTGGGACAGGTTGCCACTGCCAGCAGAACATCTCTTCTGTCTGTCTGTGACTGGCTGCAGGGTATGCAGAGTTCACATTTAGTTCCTGTTTCCTGGCTGGATGTTGACAGAATTTCAGTGTCAGTCATGATCATCTGTTTTCACTAGTTCTCTATTCTACACTAACAGCTGTGCATTGCTGCACTGCATTCCCCTGCCTACTGCCTAACTCCACTCTGCTGTTTTCACTAGATATAAACACTTTGAAGGCTTACGTAAAGCCATTTTAAGTTTCTATATGCGATTAGGCATCGACACTGTCATTAGGCCTAGCAGGCATCTGGAGTTTTTGCTTACCTAATTAACTAACAGGCCTATGCTGTAAGTAGCAGTATCTTACGTCCTTTAGTACTGAGAATCCAGATAGGCCTAGTCCATTACTCAGCGATAAAGAGTCCTGCTAGGCTGGTCTCATATTTAGCCTCTTGGTCATTTTACAAATAAATAAGTTTCTGTCCTCAGGGATGACCATGGCTTCAGTCCTCTTCACTGGGCCTGCAGGGAAGGCCGCTCCAGCGTGGTGGACATGCTCATCATGAGAGGAGCTCGCATCAACGTCATGAACAGAGGAGATGACACGCCCCTGCACCTGGCCTCCAGCCACGGCCACAGAGACATCGTTGGCAAGGTGGGGCTGAGTGAAATGAGTAAAATGAAAAAACGCATACAATTCCATGTACAGATAAATAGTTAAGCAGTTAGATTAAACAACTTCCTATGGAAACCGGTGATTTAGCACTCCTCTGTTAGCAGGCTCAAGCAAGCTAAAACCCACATGGTACCAAAAACTAACTAGCAGAAATTGTTAACAAATTAGAAATTATTTTAAACATACTTTGCTGTAGGCTACTATTTCCTAGTTAACAAAAAAATCATGTACGTCATATAAAATATATTCACCCCCCCAGTTTGGTAATCAAAACGTAGTAGAAAGCTCAGACAGTGTAGTAGTGTGGGCTCAATAGCATCTCATTAGTGTGCAAGATCTTGAGAATCAGCTGTACATGTGATAGAAGAAAACACTGTGCATGCAGCAATTCAGCAATTTTACCGGAAAGTTTCCCGACCCTTTGCAGCCCTTTCTGGCACCATTTGTCAGATAGTGTTGGGTGGGTGTGGCTATTGTTTTTAAACTGTACCCAGCTGCAACATAGCATCTTCAACTCATGCCTAAGCAGGTCAAAATGTAACACACACACTGTGATTTGTCAGTTTTCTTTAAAATAAAGTATTTATTTCGGGTCCTTCTAGTTACTGCCTAACTCTAAAATATTCTGCCATTCAATGCAGTAGTGTTAGTCTGCTATGACCTGTTGTCTGATTTCGTAGTGCTGCAGACCACGGTTATGATTTAGTTTAATATTAGACATGTCACAATACCTCTGGAATGTGTGAGCAGGCAGGAGAAATCCTTTTCCAGGCCTGCCATAGGTGGATTACTAGCATCACTGTATATAATACAAACACGATCTGGACAGCCTTTTGTCTAATCTAATCTTGTGGTTCTGTCTCCTAGCTGATCCAGTGCAAAGCAGACACCAACACTGCCAACGAGCACGGCAACACACCGCTGCATTACGCCTGCTTCTGGGGACAGGACCTAGTGGCTGAGGTCAGTATGCTCCCTGGTGGCCTACTCTGAGTACTGTCTCTGTTTCTACGTGAACAACTGTTTATGTCCCACTGGAGTTACATTGATTTCTGTCTTCCTCAGGACCTGGTGACTAACGGAGCTCAGGTGAACATCTGTAATAAGTATGGAGAAACTCCTCTGGATAAAGCCAAACCTCACCTGCGTGAAGCCCTCCAAGGTATTCAAAATCCTATTACTCTGCACCATCCATTGTTGGCAAGTGATTATCTGTGTGTTAGCCATCTTTCTATGCACCTAATCAAGGTGTGATTTGTGTTCTCCCCCCTCAGAGAAAGCAGAGAAGTTGGGCCAGAGTTTGACCAAGGTCCCCTTCAAGGACACATTCTGGAAAGGCACCACCAGAACTCGACCCCGTATGTCTCACAGCCACAAAGCCATTTACGAGCTGCCTGGTTTTCATTACTACGCTGTGATAAAAACAGGACGTGAATATCAGGCACAGTTCGTAGGAATGAATGAACTACTCTTTAGTAGTCCCCAATGTGCCTGATGAAATTTCCACTGCCTTTCAGTGTGCCAAATTGTGCAAAAATTATAGGGCTTTTTGCCAGACCTAGGGCTGTAGCTTTGCTCTTCAACTCTATCCTCTGTGCGTCAATGCGTGCAGGTAACGGCACTTTGAACAAAGCAGCGGGCATTGACTTCAAACAGCTCTCCCTCCTGACTAAGATCAATGAGAACCAGTCTGGAGAGGTATGGAGGTGTTGTTTCTACAATACTGCTGTTGTTTTATGTTGCTGTTGTCCACAATAACGCATGTTACAAAGTGATCAATCTCTAAAACACTGTCGCACACCAGCTTATGTTTTGCTTTGCATAGAGATATACTGTATATTGTAAAATTGTGGAGGTTATGCTGGAACTTTGTCTCAGTCCTTCTTGTTTCTTTAGTTGTGGCAAGGCCGCTGGCAGGGGAATGAGGTTGTGGTCAAAGTGTTGAAGGTTCGTGATTGGTCCACCAGAAAGAGCAGAGACTTCAATGAGGAGTATCCTAAACTCAGGTAATAACTTTTTACCCGCTTATTGTTCATTGTAGGGCTATTTTCTCCTGTTCTGTGGATATCAGGTCTGTCTTCCTCTTGTACTGTTTTCTTTACTGACGTTGATCTGTATGGAAGATATTTTGGTTTGGATTGTCCCTCATGTCTCCCATCCTTTATGTACATTTGTCTGTCTCCTTCCCCCTGTCCTTCTTCCTCGGGCCCATCCCAGGATATTCTCCCACCCCAATGTGCTCCCCATGTTGGGAGCGTGTCAGTCTCCTCCCGCCCCTCACCCCATCATCATCACACACTGGATGCCCTATGGCTCCCTCTACAATGTGCTTCACGAGGGCACCAGTGAGTACCACACTAACCTGCACTGTACTAAAGACTTCCAATGTGGGACAGTACATTGAGAACATTTTATTGATTCATAGAATATGCCTGGACGTCTGTTTTAAAGTGCAGGATTAAGAATTGGAAAGTGTATTGCTGTTCATATTACTGTACTGCTTACTAGAGAAGGAATACAATGTTACAGCTGTCGCTGCCGTGTGAAAATGACATGGATCTGTTGTCTTTGTCGTCGTCTGTCAGACTTTGTGGTTGACCAGACACAGGCGGTGAAGTTTGCTTTGGACATTGCCTGTGGGATGGCCTTCCTGCACACACTGGAGCCCATGATCTCTCGGCACTCTCTCAACAGCAAAAGCATCATGGTGAGAGACGGACACACAGTAACAGTACAAATTCACCACAGTGATATACTGTAGTTGTCAGGTGTTTCAATCATTCTTCTTATGCCTTGGTGGATGACTTCCTTTGTGTTTGAAACTCACTGTTCTAATTACCTGATATTCCTTGACAGATCGATGAGGACATGACAGCCAGGATCAGCATGTCAGACGTCAAGTTCTCCTTCCAGTGTCCAGGAAGGATGTACTCCCCAGCATGGGTAGCCCCTGAAGGTACATTACACACCAACTTTCTCTCTGTTGCTTACCGCTTTTCACCTTTGAGAATGTAAATATTTGCTTTATGTCATTAAGGTATACAACTTCTAGTTATGAACATGTGTGTGATTCTCTCTCTCTCTGTCCTGTGCCCATGCAGCCCTGCAGAAGAAGCCTGAGGAGATCAACCGGCGGTCAGCAGATATGTGGAGCTTCGCTGTGCTGCTGTGGGAGCTGGTGACCAGGGAGGTGCCCTTTGCTGACCTCTCCAACATGGAAATCGGCATGAAGGTGAGACCTCTGCAGCTCAGGGTGCTAGAAGTTATAGGATTTGATACAACATAGTAATCTCAAAACACAAGTCTCAGTTTAGTCCTTGCCAAAGTGTCTCTAACATGGTTCTCTCTATCTCTGTTCTGCCCTCAGGTGGCCCTGGAAGGCCTACGACCCACAATCCCGCCGGGCATCTCACCCCACATCTGCAAGCTCATGAAGATCTGCATGAACGAAGATCCAGCAAAGAGGCCTAAATTTGACATGATAGTGCCCATTCTAGAGAAAATGCAGGACAAGTGAAAACCGCTTTTTTGCTCTGCCTTAAATGACCCTCCTAAACCCCAGATATCTTGCCCCAGATATCATCCAGGGATGTGGTGCTTACCAGTATTGCCTTAGGCTTACTCTCACTACTTACCGCTGCCCTCAATGCCACTGTAACTTAATGGCTACAGTCACTTGTTCTATTCTTGATTATGATTTTTTATTTTTTTTGCTACCATCTCTTGACTTATCAAGATTAGTTTTTATCAGTACTGTCATCTACGTCACTGTATCATTGCGTCCATGCTGGAGCTAAGAAATTACTGTTCTGACTGTTGTGTTCTAATAATGTGGACTGAGTACAAGTCTGTCTGTGATGAGTAACCTGTGGAGGTCAGGATGACAATCTGTCTGTGCCGCACTGCAAAAAAAAATTTTTTTTTTTTAGCTCTGGGGGAGGTCTCACCAACTAGCGGTCAGCAACTGTAAAGTGACCTACAACCTATTATTACTGATAATGAAAGCTCTTACGAAAACAATACGTTGCTGTATTATCCTGAAGCTTGTCTTGTGGAACTGAATGTGTACTGGCTTGTTTCCGTCTTTATTGTTTCAAGGGCAAGTTGTATGTATGCAAACAGGGTAACATGACTGCTCCTGCTGTTAGACTATTTATCCAACCAAGCATTTCAATGTCCAGTATTCTTCACGAAATGCAGGGGAATGAGCGGAACCACATTTTATTTTTATTTTTTTATATATATATACACACACACGTGGTCGCTACTTTGTTACATCTTTCATCTTTGATTCAAACGTTTGTTGAAAGAGTGAGCTACCCTCTCAGTGGGAGGTCAGAAGTATAGTATCTGACTTTGTAAGGCTTCCGCATACTATGTTCGGTTTTATCCTAGCAGAACTTGGCTAGGCGAAGCGAACGTCTGTGCCTTGCATACTCTATTACTGTTTGTCCCTCTTCAGGAGCCATACAACAACATAGCCATAACCCTTCCTCAAAATAGCCTGAATTAACCTAAGATAAATCTGTAATGTTGACCTTTTTGCTGAGGTCTTAGTCGTGCAATTTTACATCTAAGATGTTTGGTGCAGTATTTCTCAAGTTAAAAATGTCTGTGAAAACTTGTCTCAATGAATGACAACAAACACGTAATTGAAGAATCCTTACTGTTGACCAATCACAGACGAAGGGTGTAGACTTCAGCTACCACACTTCATCTTGCCTCAAGAAAAATAGTGTGCTCTACAGCTGCAAGAACACCACAACAAACAAAAACGACACAGTTTGTCATAATATAAGACTGCTGTTTTGACTGGGAAGCATACCTCTGCACTGCATCAGACATGTTCACATAGATAGTTTACATTTCATCCACAGTGTTTTCTGCCCTCAGATCATTGGAATTTGTTTTCTTCAACTCTCACCCTTGTTGAATTCTTTGGCTATGTTTATGGCTGAGGGAATTCTCAACATTTCACAGGATAGTGAAGATGAAAAGGACAATAAGGGGATAACATTAACATTCTGCAATCTGTCACTTTGTTTCCGCTTGCTTTTTGACTTAACTGCATTGTTGTGCCCCGATATGAGTTATTTCTGTATTTCTTGGCCTATGTAATACTTATTTGTTTTTGAAAATGCATTCTTTCTGTGACTCCACCAGCTTGCTTATTTCTGCTGAATCACCGGGGTAAACGCCAAAATGCCAAAACCAAGCATGTTTTTATAAATGTATGTAATTTATAAGTATATTAAAAATAAACAACAATAATTTGGCATCTAGTCTGTGTATTTCTCAGTCTGGTGCATGATAGTGGAGGTTAATTCATCCATGTAGGCACAGACCGGAAACGTATCTATGGCAGAATTACCAGCATGTGTTCTGTCCAACATAAAATTGTATTTTATCGGTCACATACACATATTTAACAGGTGCTATTGTGGGTGTAGCGAATTGCTTGTCCTCAATTGGCTGACTTTCTATTAGGTCTACTATACTGAACATGCAACAATTTCAACAATTTTACTGAGTTACAGTTCATGTAAGGAAATCAGTCAATTGAAATAAATAAATTATGCCCTAATTAATATATTTCACATGACTGAGCAGGGGTGCAGCCATGGGTGGGCCTGGTAGGGCATAGGCCCACCCACTGGGAAGCCAAGCCCAGACAATCGGAATGAGTTTTTCCCCATAAAAGTGCTTTATTACAGACAGAAATACTCCTGTTTCATCAGCTGTCTGGGTGGCTGGTCTCAGACGATCCCACAAGGGAAGAAGCTGGATGTGGAGGTCCTGGGCTGGTGGTGTTACACGTGGTCTGGTTGTGAGGCCGGTTGGATGTACTGCCAAATTCTCTAATTCCCCTCTTATTTCTATGGGCAAAAGCATTTATTTCTTGCAATTCTACACATTTTGTCATGGGGTGTAGACATTTTTGTAGTTTTAAAGCTAATCTTCTTGCAATTGTATACATTTTGCCATGTCAATTGTGTATTCATGTCCTACTTGAGTGACTAACAACAATATTTATGGGCTAGAAAACCTTAATAAAAAAATGTTAGCTGACATGGGCTAGTTGATCTGGACATTTCTGACAAGTTATAGATAGTATGCAATGACTGACATAAGAGAAACTGATGCACAACCCAATTTCGAAATGTCACCTTGTGCATTCTACTATTACAACTTTCAAGCTTAATCTTAAACCTGGACTGAGGTCTTAAAAAAATAAAATCATGTTTTTAATTTTTTAACCACTGTACTATGTCACTGATTTAGTACTGAAACACCTCTATAAAACTATTTTGATAATGCATTCTGTGGACTCAGATCAAAGATCATAAGAGTATTGAGGCAGAGAGCCTTACGAGGCAACACAGAGCGACAGATTGGTGACGTAGGCCCGGACCATCTTTCATCACTACTCTACACAACACCGCAGCGTCAGTGTCTGCTGGGAATCCAGATGAACGACCGCTCTATTTATACGTCTGGAAATATGTAACAATAACGACAACATATTTTATCGAAGACAGACAGCACAAGTAAGTAGATTTAGTAGCTGATGGCGCGCATTGTGCCGTGCTTTGTGCTCGTGTACCAATTCTGGCCATATTTTTATGGGATGATGATGGCGGATGATGCCCGTTATTTCAGATGGTCACTTAGCTACTGACAGTAGGTTAGCTAGCTAGCATTGAGGCTAACGAAGACAAATAGCTCAAAACAGTAAGTTAGCTAGCGTTTGACATTGTCATGGCATTTAAATAGTTAATGCTTGCTAAATTAGTAACTAGTAAGCTGGCTATAGAAGCCTAGCCATCTAACGTTAGCTAGTAGCTAGCTGTCTAGCGTAGCGATTTGTGTCATCTCATTCATAATGTACTGTACCCAGCTAATGGCGCAGTTAACATTAGCTAACGTTAGGTACCTAGCTTACTAGTTGGCTATTTTCTACGTTTGCTTTAATGTGTCAACGTTAGTTAGCAAACTAGTTACATTTAACTTGCAAACTAACATTACCTTTAACTTGCTAGCTTACTAACGTTAGTTAACGTTACAATGTCAAACAGTTGGCTAGCCAGCCAGGTCACTTTTCTCATAACTAAACTGACACATTGATCACACTGCTCAATAGTTATTTTCCTGGACTTACGAGTGATCAGATGGGCCAAGGCATCTATATTCTCTATAACCATACCCTCCTTGGTTCCCCTCAGAGCTGCTGTATAGTACCATGGGTGGCCATGATGATGATGATGTGTCTTATCATGTAGCCAACAACCAACATCAAGATGAAGTCCTGAAAAACAAATTGAATGACAGCGGCCTTTGGAGTGACCAAGAATCCACTGGCGGCAACAATGCTAAGTGGGTCAAGGAGGGCCAGAACCAACTGAGGAAAGTAGCTGAGAAACATCAGGACCAGGACCAGAATGGGAACCAGGAGGACTTCTCCCCTCATAACACCACTGAGGAGGAGCAGCAGAGGAACGAGGAGCAGACCAAATCTCCCAAGACCGCCAAGACCCTGGGCCTGAAGGAAGAAGAGTCCAAGACCATCCTCAAGGAGCCACTACTCATTGACACCCTACTGTCTGTAGAGGATAAAGAGGGTGAAGACGAAGAAGACTACAAAGAGAAGGAAGATCCATCTGAGGCAGACGAAGAGGCCTGCAGTCTTATAGAGGAAGAGAGGGAGTCCGAGCAGAGTAATGCGGAGGCTGAAAGAGAGGGAGCTGGGGTGGCTAGAAACCCCTGTCTGCTGTTCTCTAATGTGAATGGAACACCAAGTAATGAAGAAACCAACTGGCCAGCACTGTCTCAGGACAGCACTGTTGAAAGCCCTCCAAATGGAAACAAAGGTAAGGGTGGGTTTGTTGAAATCAGTTGTGTGACTGTTTTGTTGGAGCAATGATGATTATTGTCTAGTCTAACATAACAAGTACTTCTCAGGTTGCATATGGCATTAGCAGACTCCTCGTTCTAACCCTCCCCTTGTCTCCACACAGAGTCCTTCTGGGACTCTGAGGCCTTTGAGGCAGACACAGACCTGCCCTCTGGGTGGATGCGGGTTCGAGACACTTCAGGCACCTACTACTGGCACATCCCTACTGGCACTACTCAATGGGAGCCCCCCTCCCCGCTGGATAAGGTGGGAGACTCCATGATGTCCTCCAGTATGTCCCTGGAGACAACACCCTGTGAGGAAGAGCAGGAGGTGAGCTCTTACCCATAGGCCTTTGGGATGATTTGTGTCGTATATGTTCTGTTCTGAGAAGACTTAGATCTATGTTTAGAATATTTGGAGAAAAAGATTCATCATGTTTTTGTCTGACTCTCTTAGGAAACATGGGGAGACCTCTCTAACCCAGATGAAGGGACTAGTGATGGAGAGCTGTGGAAGGTAAAAGTCAGCGTGAATATTACAAAGTACTAATGAGAATCTGGACATGGCCAAGCCCTCACATTCAGTATATCCTTTAACAAAAGGTGCAACACTGAACCTAAACCCTAAACCTAAACCCTCACCACAGACTCTGCAGATAAATCATTATTATGTGGAAAATAGTTGACATGGAAAAAGTAGGGCTACGTTTTTCTTTTACTGTCTTGGCGTGTACTAAGGGACAGAAGCAGAGCACTACGCTTCAATAGCCAAAATAATACGTTCTGCCAATAACAGAGCACTTAATATTTCCCAGCTTCAACACTCACTATTTCAGTTTTAGAAACAGTGGAGTTTAGAAGGCAGCACATCTGGCTCTTGATCAACTTGGTGATGATGAATTTACTATTTATTTTTATTTTTGGTGATTGCAGGAGGGAGAGGTGGCTTCTGACCAGAGCCTGAAGGAGTTTGAAGGGGCAACCCTGCGCTATGCATCCATCAACCTGAAGTAAGTCATGTGGTAGCTTATCACATAACGTACTTCTCAGCCAAAACAGTCTCTCTTAAACCCTCTTCTCTTTCTCTTGTTATTTCTCAAACTATAACTGACTTGTAACTGACTTGTAACTGACTTGTAACTGACTTGTAACTGACTTGTAACTGACTTGTACTTGACTGGTACCTGTCTTGTAATATAGCTGTTCCCAATCCGAGGAAGAGGAGAACTTTGATCCCCATGGCACTGACCTCGAGGCTAAGGTACATTCAAAGTCACTTACATTTACTCTCACTAAAGCACTGAGGCAGGAAGGCTGTAGTCATCTGTCTCTCCCTTCCCTTCCCTGTCAACATACAACTACGTCTGTTGGTTTATCCCTATCTCTCTCCGGCCCGTCCTGTGGTCTCTCCTGCCTCTATTTGCTATGCCAGTATTTTGCTGTGCGTTCTCTGGGCTGGGTGGAGATGTCTGAAGAGGACATGGCACCGGGGAAAAGCAGCGTGGCTGTCAACAACTGCATTAGACAGCTGTCCTACCACAAACACAACCTCCACGACACTGCTGGCATCTGGGGAGAGGTGAGTCTGATGACCAAGACTACAGGAAGGGACTGGGGTGTGCTCTTCCTGTCTAGGGGAAGAGCCTGGGGATGTGGTTAATGTCTGGGTGAGACCCTCTGTCTACCTTGCGTTGTCTTTTTTTTTTTTTTACCCCGCAACTGAAGCAATTACCTCTCACATTTACTGCTATTCCCTGCAGCTGCTCTATGTTGAATAATGTTGAACATCAGAGTAATTCTAGTCATCCATATGCACCACTGCTTGGGAATGTCTCTTAATCTAAAACGGGATTGAGTCTAACAGGTGTTTGCTAGAATATTATCAGTTGTAGTACAGATGGGCACATTCAAATGTAATTTGGTTGATCGCTATGCCATTCAATTTCCTATGCATGGTTGTGCTTCAGGAGGATAGGGATGTGTTTGTGTTGTGTTACCAGGGTAAGGACATGCTGATGGTCCTGGACAATGACACTATGAATCTGATCGACCCACTGGGCCAGACTCTGCTGCACTCCCAGCCCATCGCCAGCATCCGCGTGTGGGGTGTGGGCCGAGACAACGGCAGGTCAGTGTCCACTAGTCAGTCACCGTTTGGCGCCACAGCTGGAGGTTGTAAAGCACTGCATAACTGTGGCAGTCAGATTAAGTTGTGTAGCTACATTTACAGGAACAGAATTTGTACTATTTTATATAGTGTTTATTTAGCACTTTTAGTCTTAGCAGTCACTTAACTATTACTTCGTCATGGCCATCCACACCTAATTAAGAGATATTAGGCACTGTGAATTACATATTAGCTGGTCATTTGTTCCATTTTCTTAAAGATGCACTATTCAGAAATTACTCTGCCATTTCCTGTTTGCTAAAATTCTAGTAGTTTGCTTCGTTTCAGTTTGTGAAATATATTTTCCATAACAAAACATATATATTATTTTCAGCTCTTTGAAAGAGTTGTACAAAAACAAATTATAAATTCTCATTGAAATATAGAAATAGTGCACATAGAACAGATCTACCGCATCTTAGAATAACAGATCTATAACTCTCATTTGTGTGTGAATTTGGTCGGGACCCCATCGGCAGAGTTTCCCCATCCTAGACCTCTGGATGTGTGTCTGTTTTCCTGCTGAATTTGCACAGAGCAGTCCTTTGGCCATTTTTAAAAGCTGTGTGAGTCATTACAGCTGCATTTACAGGCAGCACAATTCTGATATTGTTTTCCACTTTTGACCAATCACATCAGATTTTTTCACATCAGATCTTTTTAGAGTTGAACTGATTAGTCAAAAGACCAATTAGAGAAAAACATTTCTGAATTGGGCTGCCTTTGTAAATGCAGCCTATGAGTCCTAACAGAGGCCTTAACATTGTGTTGTCCATGGTATTGCAGTAACACAGCTGCCCTATGGTGGGTTGTCCATGGTATTGCAATAACACAGCTGCCCTATGGTGGGTTGTCCATGGTATTGCAATAACACAGCTTCCCTCTGGTGGGTTGTCCATGGTATTGCAATATCACAGCTGCCCTCTGGTGGGCTTTTCATGGTATTGCAATAACACAGCTGCCCTCTGGTGGGTTGTCCATGGTATTGCAATAACACAGCTGCCCTAATGTTGTATTGCCATAACATTTCCTTTCAAGGCACTGACATTCACTACAAATCCATGTTCTAGTGTTTTTGTAATAACTGTGATTAACGGATCATTATTTATTTTCATGCTGCATTTTAATGCCCTGTACAGGGAAAGGTATTGTATTTATCTTTTTGATATTTATGCTCATGTCCCATCGTGTTTATCCTACATATAGTTTCATTGATTGTCATATCTAACATGATTGCATGCAATAATTTTTGTTTTTCTTGTGGGTTGTTATCATTCAAGTTAGAGAAATGCATGGGTTCATATACCAGGATGTAAATACTTTTCTGTGTTTCCTACAACAGAGACTTTGCTTATGTAGCGCGAGACAACCTGACCCAGGTCCTCAAGTGTCACGTGTTCCGCTGTGACTCACCTGCCAAGAACATCGCCACCAGTCTGCATGAGTTGTGCTCCAGGGTGAGGCTCCCATGTTTGCCATGTCACATATCTAATATACTATTTCTTCTGGAATTACTAATTTCACCATGACCTGAACATGTCTTTTCCTATCTCTACATTCAGATAATGACAGAGAGGAACCTATCCAAGCCATTTCTGAGCAGGTACAATTATGACCAGTGCAAACCTATGGAGATTCCTGCTCAAGGTAACCCCCATGATAGTTATACAGTTAATTTTCTAACAGTAGTGAGACACCAGACAATAACTCCATCCCTCGCTTCCTCCTCTGCAGAGTTTCCCGTTCCAAAAAATGAGAATTTCCAACGTTTCCTTGTGTATTACCTTGGTAACGTACCCGTTACCAAGCCTGTAGGTAAGGGACGCATGGGTAAGGAAACCTTTTATTTACTTAGTAGTTAGGTAAAAATATGTAGCTGTGCAATAAAGCATCTGGCTGTGCTTTATGTGGGACTGTGTTTTGCTTCGCTGCATACATGGCTAGCTAGCTACTCCCATGCAGTTTACCTTGCCTTGTAGATAACTGTTAACAGTATAATGTTCTCGTCTCCTAGGTGTGGACACAATCAATGATGCTTTGGAGGCTGCAATGAACAGCACAAGGAAGCAGGATTGGACCCCCGTCTCTGTCAACGTGGCCCCTGCCACTCTCACCATCCTCACCAGAGAGGTAGTTACTAACTAACCCATCCACAACATCATCTCAGTTACACACAGACAGTTAGTAGGAGTCATGTCAGTATGGCTCTCTCCTGACCGTGCTGTGTCCTCTTGTCCTCCCCAGACTGAGGAGGTGTTGTCAGAGTGCCGGGTGCGGTTCCTGTCCTTCATGGGCGTGGGAAAGGACGTCCACACCTTTGCCTTCATCATGGCCGAGGGCCCCGGGGACTTCATCTGTCACATGTTGTGGTGTGAGCCCAACGCTGCCAGCCTGAGTGAGGCGGTGCAGGCCGCCTGCATGGTGAGTCACCAGACTGGACAGTAGACTCCATTCATCAGTTGTCTAGAGAGATGGGCTGAAGGATGATATGTTGTCTATAGTATAGAACATTCAATTAATAAACTTGAATGGTATTGATGTGTTTTAATGTCTGTACTGATGAAGACCTGCTGTATGTCTTGTGTTCTGTCCACAGCTGCGCTACCAGAAGTGTCTGGACGCGAGGCCTCCCAGCCTGGGCTCCTGCCTGCCCACTCCCCCTGCTGACTCCATGGCCCACCGAGTCAGGATGGGGGTCCAGAGTCTGCTGGGAAGCTTCAAGCAGTACAGGTCAGGGTCCCAGTCCCCTTGAGTAGAAGAGAGAAGATCTACTCCCCACCAACACTAACCCATCACATCAGCTCCAAATCACTCCTCTCTCTTTCTTTCTCCCTTTCTTTCAGCCTTACACTCCCTTTGCCTTCCTTAGAGATAGTCCTGTCATTAGTGCATGGAGTTTATATAACTGAGGAAATGCTTGCTTACTTGTGATTGCAAGGTGTTTATCTATACATCTACTGTATAACTCTCCTTTTGCTTTGTACTCAAATTGAATGAGCCCTGACAACGGCTCATTGTTTGTTCTGTTGCTGGGATTTCATCTGTTTGTCACTATTTTTGTGTTTTAGCAGAAACCATGTCTGGCAGGAAGTGTTTGATGGGATGTAACTACATGTTTCTTCACAGTAGGACGTTAGGACGTATTTAGGACGATTCCAAACAGAAGTACATCTAATTTCTTCCTCGGTGCAATTATGGTTGAGTCATGAGGCCATGCTCCTCCCTAAAACAGCGTCTAAAGAAAGGTCATGAAATCACAGTTGAGAACCTACTATAGTAGCCTCCTGATGTTTGTTTTCTACCCTGTCATTACCCTGTACCCTCCTCTGCCTCTCTACTCCTGTCCACCTGAGGTTCTTTACACTAGCCATCTAAGAGCCCGTGTAGAGTGTCACCTAGAGAGCTTTATGTTCCCTAATGCAAACAGTGTGTTTTAGTCTTCCATTGAATAAGTGAATGATCATGTCACGTCGTAGTGAACAACCACTGATTTTCGGAATGTACTGTAGTTGCGTTTCCCTTACATTTGCATGAACATTTGCAAGTTCAGTGCTTGTGTGCAATAATCAGACTTTCCTGTATGTGGTGGTAGAATGGCTTGCCAGGCTTCCATAGGATTATATAGCAGCACACACTGTGCTGTGGTTTCTTCAATGTGGGGGCCTGGCTGCATCTGACTAGGGCTTGGCCAATAAAAAGAGGCAATGTTGAAAATAGACTTCTGGTCATGGACAAGTGACTTAGAAAATACAGCGGCTCAGGGCCTGCGTTTTCTGTCCGAGTCAGTCAACCGCTGCTGGTAACCACCACCACCACCACCAAATAGTACTGTAGTACCTCACCACACCACACACTGCATGTTTTAATAGCTTAGAGGAATAACAAGGGTGATATCTGCCTGCAGCGGTTTAGTGCTGAACTCTTAGTTATTGTAACATACTAGATGTCTGCTACTGTATGGTAAAGGGGGGCTGTGTTCTGTACCTGTTGTTAAGTGTTTGTAAGGCATGTCACTAGCCTGTATCCGTGTCTATCAATATATAACTAGCTAGTATTGTATTTGTTGTCAGTGTCAGGTCCTTTCCTCTGAGTAGCTGAGAGCAGGTCAGTATCTGTCTCCGTTAGTCACCGCCCTGGGACAGGGATGACATTGAGACGATGACTCCGATGGGTTACATTTAGGATTTTTATTTATCTTTTGAGTTTTATTTAAATTTTGTACCACTTCTTGCTCTGCTTGGGCCCTGGTCCCTCTAAGTAACGTATTTTCTATTGTTTTCGAACACTATATTGGACACTACTGAGGAGCAGTTGCACATTTGCTCATTATTGATTGATTGATTGTATTAGAGAACATAAGTCAGACTAATTGTGGTTTTTATGTAAAAAAATAAATAAAATGGAAATGTGTTTGTCAGAAGTTTTTAGTGCAATAGTTATTTGACCTATAACAAAATTAAACATCTAAAATATAGAAACACTATCTGAAATTAGACTGGATTGAATTGAATAAAATTATTCTGTAACTCTTGTCACTGTTCACTTATCATTGTACTCCTTTTTCTAATTCTGTTATGTTAGTACTTCCAAGGTCAACATTAAAAACAAGATGAATATTGGAACACTAGCTGATAAATCTATTTCACAATTTATGTAAATTGGGTGTATAAAATGTATCTGTATATAAGTTCCTGCACAATAAATAAATGTGAACATATCTTTGGCGTTGCATATTTCTTCCCCACTTAGTGGAACAATTTGCATGGTTTTGGTGTGACTTGGCTGAGTGAAGCCATGTGGATTGGAGAGATTGTATTCCAAGGGGCAGTTGTGGATTAGATCAGTCTGTAAATTATGTCTCCTTTCATAACCGGTAGTAGAACCACAGAAATCCTCAATTTTCAATCAATGGTTTTTATCTGCCATTCCTGGCAATCCCATTAAAATGGAAGAGAATCCAGGCCAGGCAGGCTGTCTAGTCCTTTGCATATGTATGAAACCTGCTGACATTGGTTTTATCATATGTATTGTGAGAGGTGCAAGCATAGAAAGAGAGGACTCATCTTTGTATCTGCCATTTATAGCGTCTGTGACAGCATGTGCAGTGCCATTGAGACAATCTCAATTTTGAAGTAGTACATTTTCTTCTTCACGATTGGCTGATCCTTCCTGATGACCCGGTTGGACATGACTCCCAACAGGGTCACCAGGAGGGATCAGCCAATGAAGTTTAAAGTCCCACCCAGTTTACTATATTAAAATGGTGGAAACGCTCAATGGTATTGCCCATCCTAATAAGGCCTTTTGGCCACTAAAGGCCTCTATCATTCTCTATTGGTGCATGGCCCATGCATGAATAACATGCAGAGGTCACCCCATGTCACCTGTTAATTCATTTCTGGATGCTGCCCCCACCTGGTGTGTTCAAAAGGCCCAGGGAGGGATGCTGGCTATAGGCTGGTTATTGTTTCCATGGGAGATAGCTTTGGAGATGAAAGGTGCACATCAAGTGGTCCAGGCCCAGACGTGAAATGGACTCTCCGTCTGTACAAAGATATCTCTCATTCTCTGCCAGCAGGACTGCACTGCTGTGCTGTGGGACACATCAAGGGCTTGGCGGTAATCAGGTCCTTTTTATGGGATCGGCCAGCTCCCCGCCCCATTCTCACACTGGGTTGGTTGTATGTTTGGGGTGTTCCCTCGTCCCTAATTTTTTTTTTCTGAGTTCAGTGTGTTGTTGATGGAGGTGACCCATATCCCCTACCTCCACCCAGAACTGGGGTTATTTTAGCCTCTACTTCTGTACGCTCAAACAACATGCTATAGATTTAATCTTAGTTATTATTAAGTATTAAGTATTAGAAAATTATGTTTATTTTACGTACGTCCTTACATGAAAATGTGCTCTTCAAAGGCAAGGAAATATAATTATTTCTGTCTCTTAGGTATTCCTCTATCTCCAAATGTATTCATATCGTTCCATATGATTATGCATGTGCGGTGGTATGTTTTTAGCCATCCATGCTTGTCATTCTACTGTTTTCTACTGTTTGCCATCATGCTGAAACACATTTCTAAAGGATATTCAATGTGTGTGAGTGTATGTGACTAGATGTATTTATTCACATGTGCCTGTGATGGTCGTTCACTACGTGTCAATCACAATTTAAAGGAGTTCGGCTCATGGAGAAAATAATCACAATTATAATCATTTCTATAATTATGCATACGGCATTTGTGTGATGGAGATTTATTTTGATTAATGAATGTGTAGTCATTGCATTTCCTCTCAGAGCTGTGGAGTGGGCTCATATCTTCACTGCTGGAACCTTTAATCTAATCACACATCTACAGTAGAACAGCCTGGATAAAGGGAGTGAACAGCAGCATCATCTTAAACCTGGTATCAAGGTCTGGGAGAGATGATAGAAATCCCTGTAGGATACATCCTCCTCTCTTGGTTCTCATGGTGTGAATATATCCACCTCACTGAATGAGGATTCTCAAATCCCTTATTGGCTTTCTGGTGGAAATGTGCGTTTATTAAGGAGGTTACATTCTGGTGGAATTGTGCGTGTATTAAGAAGGTTACTTTCTGGTGGAATTGTGCGTGTATTAAGAAGGTGTATTAAGAAGGTTACTTTCTGGTGGAAATGTGCGTTTTTTAAGAAGGTTACTTTCTGGTGGAAATGTGCGTTTATTAAGAAGGTTACTTTCTGGTGGAAATGTGCGTTTTTTAAGAAGGTTACTTTCTGGTGGAAATGTGCGTTTATTAAGAAGGTTACTTTCTGGTGGAAATGTGCGTGTATTAAGAAGGTTACTTTCTGGTGGAATTGTGCGTTTATTAAGAAGTTTACTTTCTGGTGGAATTGTGCGTGTATTAAGAAGGTTACTTTCTGGTGGAATTGTGCGTTTATTAAGAAGGTTACTTTCTGGTGGAATTGTGCGTTTATTAAGAAGTTTACTTTCTGGTGGAATTGTGCGTATATTAAGAAGGTTACTTTCTTTGTACCTCTTCTTGGAGATCTGTAGTTTCTGGTAATTAGGAAAGGCTCTGAGTGTCAGTCAGGTCACAGCGAATCAATCACATTCACAGGAAAGCAGTGTTGTGGTGGATCAACTTAACACGAATCAGGAGGGAGAGAGACAAAGGAAGGAGCGCGCCAGGTAGCCTCTCTCCTGCTGAGCTAGAAAACTAGGATGTACCGGGGAGATGGAAAAAGGGATGGATATGAAGCGGTTTCTTTGTATGAATCTATCATGTGGGCGTGTTGATGTTGGCTTTCACATGTTTTGTCTATATTCCTTCTGTTTCTTGGCAAAATGAAAATGTAACTTTTATCTTTAGACATCCAATGTGTCAAAAGCTTTTTAGAATGTTAAGGAAGTACTTCTATACATGATCGAGATAAATGTAGGCTACAAATAATGACAGTTTTTCTATGACATTTTTTTTTCAGGGTTGATGGGTTTATGTCAGTGTTTCATGTCTCCTATAACACTTTGGTTGAAATTTTTGCACAAATATTCAGAGCACATAACATGTAATGTGACTGAAAATGGTTGATTGATTCAGTTTGATTTTGGGGATGTTCATGGGGAACATATGCAAATAAATGTCTGGTCCTATTAGTGGAAGGTTCCTCTGCTGATTTTAGTCTTTTGTTTTTCGTCCCATGTGCATTGAGTGAAAGGTTCAAAGGGGATATTCCTTAACCCTCTCTCCTCTGGTAGTCACTTTAGTGGGTGTGACATACCATTAAGTAAAGGTATTAGGAGCTGAATTTCCCTGCTATCAACATCCCCCTTGGTTTTCTCCTGCTTTGCAGGAAGCTGCCTTTATTTTGTTGTCGCTGGTAGGGAGGGTGAATGTTTTCTTCAATCAGAGTGTTATGACAGCATATGCTTTCTGGACACGTAAAATATCTATACAGCATGCACTGTAATTATCCTTATTGAATGTTTCCTTGAATCCTTTGTCAGAGGAAAAGGTTGGAGACGGAGAAGAAAATCAAAGTGCATTTTTGGAGAGACACACCGCAAATGGACATCTATGTGCCCTGTGATTGTGATTTCTCTGCAATTTATCTTAAATCCCAGCTTGTATTGCCTCAGACACCGTGTATATACGCACCTGAGTGGTGAAACACAGCGACTGTAGAATGCATGAATAGTAAGTTAGTTTCCACTACCAGTATGCACACACAGCCTCTGAACCTGTCGCAAGTCTTTCACAAGAGACATTGCCCTTTTGTTTCAAGTCGAATATATTCTTATTTCCCTCACCTTGGTCCTCCCCTCCTTCACCTCTTCTGTGTTAAAACTGGTCAGAGTAATTACAGAGTCATTAATTGTGGAGAATAGGACCTGTCATGTTCATGAGTGGATGGCAGGCTATTTTTCTTTAGCGCTCCACTGTGTCCCTAGAATGTTTCATTGTTAGCCTAAGATGACGGACCAATTTCTATTCCCAAATCAAACCTGTTCAGAGAGTCTGTCAGTCTGTTATGGTCAGTGATTATAGTTAATATAAATGACACATCTTATTAGTTTGAAGGAGACACACTCTCAAACAGTGTCTGAGACGTTTCAAATACAACATAATCCTGGGAACACCCCTTGTTGTCTGTGAGCTCAAAGAACTGAGACACTGTAGATCACATACTTCATTTAAATCATGATTCCTCACGACTCTTTCCAGTCCTAGTGAAGCTGAGCCCATGCCTAAATTAACTTGTTGATTGGTTTACAGGTGTACTCATTGAGAGTGAGAATAATCTAGTGAAAACATGAGGCCCTTTGAGAAAGAGATGACTTCTCCATCCCATTCTTGCTCCAGAGATCCTCCCAGTTTCATAGACCCAAATCCTCCCGTGGCGCACAGCAACAAATTGCATCGTTACTTTGCAAATTTGTTCAAGCAATCAACTCAATCTCATTGGGGCACCAGTCTGACAACAGGCATGATTATAATCCTGGGCGGCTCACTGGCTGTCTCCAGGGAGAGGAATGAGAGAAAAATGAGCCTGGAAATTGATTATTCTTATTCTTATTCTTATTCTTATTATTATTATTATTATTATTATTATTATTATTATTATTATTATTATTATTATTTCCACCTTACCCTATTTTCTCCATCCTTCCTCAGCCCTGGCCCAATGCTGCTCCATCCCAATGTTCAGCACACCCAAACTACCACTATTATGACATGTGATAGGGTTTTTGTGTTAGTAATCAGTTTTGCATGTCATTTTTGGGGGGTTGGTGACTGAAAATAGTGGCAGTATGTTCAAGTAAAGACCTGCCATTGGCAGCAAAGAAATTGTGTGATGTTTGGGGATGAGGAAAAGACCTATGCAAGGTCTGAGTCAAGAGAGTAGCTATGGATTAGAACTGATGACGAGTGCCCCTTAAAGTGGCTGTGGATGGAGTGTGGCGAGGACTATTCTAAAGAGCTACTAATACCTTTAAATCAAGTCTTTCCATGTAAATGCACCAAGAGAGACTACATTAGCCCAGGTCTATTTGGGTTTGAACCAAATACGTTACATTGACCTGAGGAATGTCTCAGAGTCAGAGCCAGGCAGGAAGGCGGCTCTCTAGTTGCTTTGTGTTTATCAGTTTCTTTTCACATGTTGCCGTGAAGGCGTAGCAGGAGGAGATGAAATGACCTGATGGGAGGTTGGAGAGGAGGGGGCCCAGGCTGTTGAGTCTCATTTCACCACCCGTCCTCATGTCCCAGTAGGATTGTCTGAGACAGAGATAAATACTGCCAGCGGACACAATTTCACCCATTACCTGACTGGGCTCACAAGGCCCAAAGGACTACACAGAGTCTACAGCATACAGACTATGGCGCTTCCAGACTCTTGGTCGCTCTCTCCCTCTCTCTCCTTCTCCCTCTCTCTCCTTCTCCCTCTCTCCCGCTATCCTCCCTTCTTCTCCCTCGTCCACACCACAGAATGACAATCACCTCCCTGCTGATCCAGTCCTGCTCTGGTTTGAAATGTTACACTCAACAGACTGTGTGGGCGAACAACGTTGATTCTGTTTCAGAAATAACAGAGATGATGTATCGGAGTGTGTATGATAGTGTTGCATTACCATGAAAGTATAAAAAATAAAATATGCCTTAAAAGAAATATGATGAAACTATGAAAATAATGTACTGTATGTACTTAGCCAGTTAACACAATTTACTGGTGACAATAATTTATTAAGTAATAAGCAGTATTCTGCGTTCATAAGTGGGAAACTCTGAAATTACTACTTGTAAACTGGGAGCAACGAGTGGTGTGCATTGGCTTGCTTTGAACTCGTTGAGAATGCCTGACAAGCTGCGTCAGCCAATCTAAAAGTAGTCCTACAGCTTTCATGATCGTAAACACATTATAATGTTAAAAAAACATACTGATTGATTTTTATAAATAATGGTTGGTTGCATTTAACTGCCGCAAAGGCTGTAATCAAGGTAATTTCCTCAGTAGATGATGTCTGAGTTCATCATCAGGTCGAAGTCGAAGCTCAGGGGATGACATGCCGCATTCATGTGCTAGTCGGAACTAGGAAACTTGGAAACTTTTGACTTGCTAACTGGTTGAACGCGGCACATGTATAGCTACAACAAGTTAGCAAGCCGAACATTTCTGAGTTTCCTAGTTCTGACAAGCACATGAACACGGCAATAGACAAGTTTGATTGTTTTGTCTCTTTTTTGCCCATACAAAGTATAATCAGACAGAGATAATTTAACTTTCTAAATCAAAAGGAACATGAACAGAATCCATTTTGTATCATCAATTTTTATTTTGTTCTTACCTTAAAGGGTTAAAGGGGCAATCAGCAGTTGCTACGTCCATTTTTGGACACTCATTGATTCTTGAAGAATATAACTTATAAATGCCACATTAGCTTAGACAATAAATGCCACATGAGCTTAGACAGAACCCAGACAATAAGCTTGTTTTACTTTGTTTGTAAACAAAGTAAATGTAAACAAACACTGTACAGCCTCAAAACATGGTTAAAACTATAATGTTGGATGGTCAGTCTTTGCATCCATAGCTCTGTCTATGAATTTGAGCTGACTGTCACTCAATACATAGATTTAACTATGGGGATTCTCTCTCTCCAAGTTGATGAGAAGGACTTTGTGAAGACTATCACTCAACTCACTCGATCTGTGGAACTCGAATGACTTTCCGGTTAAAATGTTTTCAGTTTGTACATATAAACTAAATTCAGAGAGAAATCCTTTTCAGGTAGTGCCTTCTTCTTTGAACTGTTTGCATAACTACTGTACGCATGTATTGTTATTTATTTATATTTTTTTTACTGTACGCATATATTGTTGTTTAAGCTAGTTTAACGTCCGAAGTCTGATGGGACTCTTTGTTACTTAATTTCAGTTTTAGTAAAACTTGATTTATATATTTTATATATACATAATTGGTTTAATTTTGATAGTGTCCGTAGGATTAATTAACTTTTCTGAGAAAATAACACTATATAAAATATATTGCAGCTAAAACAAACAAATAAGATTTATTGGTTCTGTGGAGGAAATCAGACTGTTAACATACACAATGGATTATGGCCACGCTGTAGGCCTAAGAAGAAATGAAACATTGAACGTAAATGTAACTTTTACATGTGAATTAAAGAGACATTGGCAGGGATTACAGAGACAGTGACGGGGAGTGCATTTGTTATTGTTTCAACTGCTGAGTAGCCCTTTAAACAACAACTGCGGAAGACACCGCCATGCTTGCAGTCTTTTTGCTTGACATATGATGTCTGAGAGGTGCCAGTGGGGAACTCTGAGCACGGAGATTATCGATTATTGAAAATTTCAATAAGCATTTTCCTACGGCTGGCCATGCTTTCCACCTGGCTACCCCTACCCCGGCCAACAGCTCTGTACCCCCGGCAGCTACTTGCCCAAACCCCCCTGCTTCTCCTTCACCCAAATCCAGACGGCTGATGTTCTGAAAGAGCTGCTAAGTCTGGACCCCTACAAATCTGCTGGGCTAGATAATCTGGACCCTCTCTTTCTGAAATTATCAGCCAGAATTGTTGCAACACCTATCACTAGCCTGTTCAACCTCTCTTTCGTATCGTCTGAGATCCCTAGAGATTGGAAAGCTGCCGCGGTCATCCCCCTCTTCAAAGGAGGAGACACTCTAGACCCAAACTGTTATAGACCAATATCCATCCTGCCCTGCCTTTCTAAAGTTTTTGAAAGCCAAGTTAACAAAGATAACTGACCACTTGTCAGGCTCTGGCCATAGAGAAGCCTATTTGCTTCTCTATGTATCTATGGTCAGAGTCTGACAGTGTCTTTCTTTTCTGTTTCTGTGTCGGGTTGGGGTGGATCCCTAATTAGAGGCAGCTGCCCCGCATTGTCTCTAATTAGGGATTCCATATATGTTGAGTCTGTCCCTCACTCGGGTGTGGGTTGTTATCGATGTATGTCGCAGGCACAGTGTAGTAAGTGTGTTTTTCTTTACGTCCGCTTCAGTAGTGTGTTTTTTTGTGAACGTGACGTTTTCCCTGTAGTGTTTGGTTTTTGGTTTTGTATAGTTCGTCATGTGTTTTGTACGGTACATAGTATTCTTAATTACATAGTACAAATAAAGAATGGCGAACTACTATCCCTGCGCTGCGCTTTGGTCTCTCCATACACCCAATCGTGACACCACTTCGAATCCCACCGTACCTTCTCTGCTATGCAATCTGGTTTCCGAGCTGGTCATGGGTGCACCTCAGCTACGCTCAAGGTACTGAACGATATCATAACCGCCATCGATAAAAGACAGTACTGTGCAGCCGTCTTCATCGACCTGGCCAAGGCTTTCGACTCTGTCAATCACCGCATTCTTATTGGCAGACTCAACAGCCTTGGTTTCTCAAGTGACTGCCTTGCCTGGTTCTCTAACTACTTTGCAGACAGAGTTCAGTGTGTCAAATCGGAGGGCCTATTGTCCGATCCTCTGGCAGTCTCTATGGGTGTGCCACAGGGTTCAATTCTTGGGCCAACCCTTTTCTCTATATACATCAACGATGTCGCTGTCGCTGCTGGTGACTCTCTGATCCATCTCTACGCAGATGACACCATTCTGTATACATCTGGCCCCTCTTTGGACACTGTGTTTACTAACCTTCAAACAAGCTTCAATGCCATACAACACTCCTTCCGTGGCCTCCAACTGCTCTTAAACGCTAGTAAAACTAAGTGCATGCTTTTCTATCGAACGCTGCCAGCACCCGCCCACCGGACTATCATCACTACTCTCGACGGGTCCGAATTAGAATATGTGGACACCTACAAATACCTAGGCATCTGGTTAGACTGTAAACTCAACTTCCAGACTCACATCAACCATCTCCAATCCAAAATTAAATCCAGAATTGGCTTCCTATTTCGCAACAAAGCCTCCTTCACTCATGCTGCCAAACATGCCCTTGTAAATCTGACTATCCTACCGATCCTTGATTTCGGCGATGTCATTTACAAACTAGCCTCCAACACTCTACTTAGCAAATTGGATGTAGTCTATCACAGTGCCATCCGTTTTCTCACCAAAGCCCCATACACTACCCATCACTGCGACCTGTATGCTCTCGTTGGCTGGCCTTCATTCAATTCAGAGCCATCTGTTGTTATTGGATTATATACAGTATACTTCCTTGGATTTGGACATGAATTTAAGGACTCAAACCTACACTGGATATTCTCTTTGAACTGTTGGCTCTGACAGGATAATTTATTTGTTGATTATGTAATCATTATTTTGTTGTCTATGTTAAACCCTATAATGTTCCTTTAAAGAATACACTATTAGTGCACTGACCAAGTTCCCCAAGCTTTTATTTCTGGCAAATGTGTGTTTTAGATAGATAGATAGATAGATAGATACCTAGGTAGGTAGGTAGGTAGGTAGGTAGGTAGGTAGGTAGGTAGGTAGGTAGGTAGGTAGGTAGGTAGGTAGGTAGGTAGGTAGGTAGGTAGGTAGGTAGGTAGGTAGGTAGGTAGGTAGATTCTTAATTTATTGATCCCCGAGGGGATAAAAGCTATAAAAAGATATTGCATAGTAGTTACAGTGTCTGTTTTGGTTGGTGCTTGTGTCTTTACAGAATGTGTGTGAGAGAGAGGTAATGTGTGTGTGTGTGTGTGTGTGTGTGTGTGTGTGTGTCAAATGTCACCTAACTTGAACAATGTCTACCCTGTTTTTATTTGGCCCCTTATGTTTTCGGTTCTTGAAATGCCTCCTTTGTTCAGAGTTTGAACACCAAACACAAAAAACTGGCATTTGTCCATTTCAGTCACCCACTATTAGTTATTTTATTTTTATGGAGAGAGTTGATGTGAGACTCCATGTCATGTTTCATTCCTCCCATCTCTAAAATATGACCAGCCCTCCACTGCAACCTCTGTGATATTAGGCTTCTCTCTGAATTGCCACCTGCCGGGCGTATTACACCGTGTCTATCGATTCTGAAATCGAGATGGAGCTTGATGATTCGCAGGTGACTTTCTCTTGACACATGCTGACATGCTTTTTGTAAATCAGTGATAAGGAGGAAGGCTTCTCTGGGACAGGTGTATAATGCACAACCTGTGTCTGAGAGAATATTGGGATCTCTCTCTCTCTCTCTCTCTCTCTCTCTAGTCTGCACTGGGGCTAGTGGTTGTAAATTGTAACATATCAGTAGAGCATCACTGTATAAGGATAATGTAATAGTAAACCGGATTGCCCTATCATTATTACTGTTTGTCCTGTGTACTGTTTAATAATGGTTGAATATACCAAGTATGTTTATACAGTATGTTCACAATGGGTCTGGTTCAAAGTGGATGATCGAATGTGTACATCCATTACAGATAGTACCTTCATGTATACATATTGTTGGGTATGTAGCAATACATGGATCCCCTTTACATGGAGAAAAATGCTGAAATGGTAAATGACTTGTCAGATCACACCAACTATTACAATGAGTCACTCACACAAAGAAAGTTGAGGAAACTTACCATTGAACTGATCCCAGTTGTTCTTTATACAGGCTTAAAGGATGTAGAAACAAAGTTAGCCTGTGTTTAGCATCCCATAGCAGAATAAAATTAACTGCAGGCTATTGTGTTTCCACCAGTGTTAAATAGCACGGCCTCTCCGCCATACTCATTCAAAGCCAAATTACTCCTTCTAAGCTTACCGGTAATATGGGTTAATTGTTCTGGATGGCTGGATCACTTCCAGTTCATCCCATTTCCATTTAAATTGAGCTTTCTGAGCGTGACATGGTTGACGCTCTGCTCCGCTCTGCACTGTCACACGCAGCCATGGGAGGCCTGGCCCACTCCTGGGCTGGACATGGAGTGGGGAACCTTGCTTACAGGTCTGTCTGGGGGTTCTCAAGTGGCACACCTTGCCTGGCTCTCCCAATAGGGTTGATCCTGCCAGAGCCAGCCGAAAAGCCCCCTCATATAGTCAGAGCAATGGAGTGTATTTACATCGGCACATAGTCAATCTTCTGTTGGCAATCATCACTGTTTGTCGTGACCTGCCAGTCTGTACAGTGGAGCGGAAGGGAGCACATGGGCATCTCCTTCAGGAGTTCTGTTCTCTTACAACGGTTTTCTCTTACAATATCTTCAATCTCTTTTCCATATTTAATTCAATAATTGCATGATTAAAATGGCAGATTTATGATGACTGAAATACTGTACAGTATATTTCTAAGTAATGGTGACAATGTACAATTACTGCTGAATTTTGCAAACAGCTTATAGACAACACATACAGTACATTTGTCTATTTTAGCACCCTCAGCCACACCGTGCATTGGCAAATACAGTATATCCACAATGATGTGAGGCACTACAGTGTGTCATTCAGAGTGACACATGTTTGAGCATGGTGCTTGAAACACCAAGTTTGAGCATGGTGCTTGAAACACCAAGTTTGTGGGTTAAATTCCCACAGGGTAGCAGTATGAAAATGTATGCACTCACTACTGTAAGTCACTCTGGATAAGAGCATCTGCTAAATGACTAAAATGTAAATGTGAATGAGTCAGAGAAGGCTACTAGAGGGAGGGGGATGGGGTTCAGTGAGCTGTTCTCCTGTCCCCCCTCACTGTCCCCATACACCATACAGACAGGTATTGTGCTCCTGTGGATGTGGCTCCTAACAGACAGGGCTGAGCAAGCATTACATTCCATAGGGCGCTACTGTATAATTGGTCTGTTCCATTCTAGAAGCAACCCCCATGGCACACTTATTGTTTCTACACTCTTAGAAAAAAGGTGCTATCTAGAACCTAAAAGTGTTCTCCGGCTGTCCTCATTAGAGAACCCTTTGAAAAACCCTTTTTGGTTCCAGGTAGAACCCTTTCGGGTTCCATGTAGAACCCCTTTGGGTTCCATGCAGAACCCTTTCCACAGAGGGTTTTACAAGGAACCAAAAAGGGTTCTACCTGGAATCGAAAAGGGTTATCCTTTGGGGACAGCCGATCAACCCTTTTGGAATCCTTTTTTCTTGGAGTGTAGATGGGGTTGACGAAACACCTGCATTAAATCACATGCTTCCTATCAAACAGAGAAACTAGACTTTAGAAGTGTGCTTTGATAGAATGGCTGCTGTGGAAAGCCATTGTCTTAGTAGGCTATTATCTCTGGTTGTCCCTAACCTCAGACTCTCCATCACTGTCTGTTCCAGTGGTGTGAAGAGGCTCCACCCCAGGCAGAGTGGTTGGTGTGTAATCTCTGGCTAGATGCTAAATTAATTGATTTAACTGAGCAGAGGGCTCCTCACCCTCAGACTTTGACTCAGGGCTTTACTCTCCGGGTCATGAGGAGAAAATGGACGCCACACACACTTTACCTCTGTGGACTAAATGACACCATGATGAATATGAGGTTAGGTCCACTGGGACTCACCTCTGACCTCTCTGTTTAGCTTCTTCTCAAGGTGCATGTAGGTTTATTTAAAATGCCATTTTAATTTAAGCGTTTGCAAGTCTCCTTTTCTTCCTTTTTGTTATTGTGTTATTGATTCAGAGATCAAATGTGTGTTTATCTGTATGTTTTGTTTTGGTACAAGTTTGGATTCATACACTATGTATGTGTGCACTCACCTACTGTATGTGTATGTTTACATAAGCTTGTGTTGTGTGTGTGCATGGTGTGATGCGGGCGCACTTTCACTACACGTCTGTCTGCCAGCCCAGTGAGTGACTCATTTGAAACCCTTGAGGTGCCCTTCACTCTAACACACTGAGCCTGAGACGGAGGGCTGGAGCTGGGGATGGGTCCCCTCAACACTCCCCTCCCCCAAAAAACCTCTGGAGGTTCTCCACAGAAAATACATGTCCAGATAGTTCTATTGTTCTACTATCTGACCTTCACACAGCGTTTTTAAACAACCCCTGCCATCAGGGCAACAAGATTTGTGACCTGTTGCCACAAGAAAAGGGCAACCAGTGAAGAACAAACACTATGGTAAATACAACCCATATTTATGTTTATTTATTTTCCCTTTTGTACTTCTTGCACATCATTATAACAAAGTACATAGCCATAATATGACATTTAAAATCTTCCTTTGTAACTTTTGTGAGTGTAATGTTTACTGTTTATTTTGTATTGTTTATTTCACTTTTCACTTATTATCTATTTCACTTGCTTTGGCAATGTTAACATGTTTCCCATGCCAATAAATCCCCTTGAATTGAATTGAATTGAATTTAGAGAGAGAGAAAGAGAGAGAGAGAGAGATAGAGGGACAGAGAGAGAGAGTTCTAGTGAGTTGGACTTGGAACAGACCCCTGGTGTCTTCATTAGCATGACCAGCACGGAGGATCTCAGAGATAAAAGTCAGACAGGCTGAGGCAGTCTGCTCTGTGTCTTCAGTGTGTGGTGGGCACCCTGCCCGGTGCTCAGTAAGCCAATTAGGTGGGCACTGTGCCCACCACTGGCCCTCTCTGACAGACAGTGTCCCTGCCACAAGCTCTTTAACTGCACAAGGAGAAAACCATTCATCAGAGGTGCTTGCATCTCCCAGCTTTTACTGTTCTGCAGAGAGGGGAGCAACGGACGAGCCCCGAGTCCTTGGTGATGAATGCCCTAGCTTCCACACCTTTTAAAAGTACACTTTATCAATGAGGAATGGAGCAGCGTGTTCAGGTGGCTGAGAGGAAATTGCATTTTTCCTTTCACCTGCAGCCAAGGCTGAAGGAGTGGATGAAAAGGGATGTGAGGCTGGCTGCCCTCTGAGCTGATGTATATGGGGAAAATGAGAGGAGCAGGCTGTTCAATATCTCTCTCTCTCTCTCTCTCTCTCTCTCTCTCTCTCTCTCTTCTCCATCCTCCCATGTGTTGACAGGCTGAGCTCTGGTAGGCCCTGAGGGTGAGGGCAGCATTTGCTGAGACAGCAAGGCCCTGTCTGTGTATTGGTGCAGCACCAATACCGAGGCCAGAGCAGAGAAGAACAGTGTGCAGCACCAATACCGAGGCCAGAGCAGAGAAGAACAGTGTGCAGCACCAATACCGAAGCCAGAGTAGAGCAGAACAGAACAGAACAGAACAGTGTGCAGCACCAATACCGAGGCCAGAACAGAGCAGAACAGTGTGCAGCACCAATACCGAGGCCAGAACAGAGCAGAACAGTGTGCAGCACCAATACCGAGGCCAGAGCAGAGAAGAACAGTGTGCAGCACCAATACCGAGGCCAGACAGAGAAGAACAGTGTGCAGCACCAATACCGAGGCCAGAGCAGAGAAGAACAGTGTGCAGCACCAATACCGAGGCCAGAGCAGAGAAGAACAGTGTGCAGCACCAATACCGAGGCCAGACAGAGCAGAACAGAACCAGAGAGAACCACGACCTTGAGCCGTGAGTTGAAAACATGCACACAAATACATATCCCACTGTGGAGGTGGGCCCCCAGGCCCGTCTGCCCAGGGTTGATTGGCATATGGTGTTTTGCTCAAACTGGATTAAATTCAGCCCCTAATGAATTACTGTGAATGCCCAGGATATTGTGCTGTAGTAATATTATTCCCTAATTGATATTCATGAATGCAGTAACGTATATACCACAAAGGGTATTGTGCAATGAAAACCATTTAGATTTTGATTATTAAACACTTTGATAACCCAATCATCCCATGGGTGACTTCTCAGAGTGTGTCTGTGTGTGTCTGTCTGTATGTGTGCGTGTGTGCATGTGCGTATGTGTGTATGTGTGTTTGTATTTAAATAAATCTTCGGTTGGGCCCATTTGACTGAATTAGGTTCAACATGAATTATTTTACCCTGCAGTCTTCCCTATCAGTGGGACTGGGGTGGTTTGTCTGTGGGGCTTTTATATGTAAAGCAAATAATAGAGTTGGGCTTCCAGCCACTGGGATTAAAAAGTCTCTTTAGTGACACGTGACAAGGCTCTCTCCCTGTTGGGCTTGTTTATTTCAACTCTCTGCCCACAAAGGAACCCTCTGCCTTAATGTCTGCAGACAGGACACGCCAGGTCCAACAGAAACAGGGACATTTCTCTCAGGGATGTGTTTTACTCCGTACTCGACAGGATCAGAGCGAGAGAGAGCGGTATCGTTCATGATGTGAGCTTCATGTAATATTTATGGGTAAGGCTTTTGAAAAGGAGCTTTCAGCTTTGTTTGAAGGGTTTCTGTCCAGATGTTCTGCTCCAAAGCAGAAAACCTTGCATTACCCCCTGAGATAACTGATTATTGTATGTATTTGTTTTATTTAACCTTTATTTAACTAGGCAAGTCAGTCAAGAACAAATTCTTATTTAGAACCCCGGCCAAACCCAGACGACACTGGGCCAATTGTGTGCCGCCCTATGGGACTCCCAATCAAACCAGGGACTGTGAAGCCTCTTGCACTTAGATGCAATGCCTTAGACCGCTGCGCCACTCGGGAGCCCAATATAGCTACATACTGTAGTTCACTAATTTAGCAGAAGCACTGATCCAGAGTGACTTACAGGAGCAATGAGGGGTAAGTGCCTTGCTCAAGGGAACATAGGCAGATGTTTCACCTAGTCGGCTCAGGGATTCAAACCAGCAACCTTACGGTTACTGGCCCAACACTCTTAACTCCTAGGCTACCTGCCGCTAGGCTACCTTCCCCCTTATACAGAAGGATGTGCAACTGTATTGAACTTTCAAACATATAATTGGAGAGTAGTTTTAGACAACATATATCAGTCCCTCTACCATCCTTCCCCCTCTCCTCTCCATCTCCCCTGCATGCGTACAGAGAGGGCTATACCAGGTTGGCCTATGTAAGCTATGAACAGCACGTTAGTGTGTGAGTCAGAGAGTAGTACTGCAGCTGAAAGGGTAATGAATTGTTGTATGTCGGTGGTGTTCTGGAGAAGAACGGCAGCCTCCTGGAGTCTACTGAAGCCTCCTGGAGTCTACTGAAGCCTCCTGGAGTCTACTGAAGCCTCCTCTTCCCCTTCACCGCCACCATAATGCACTACCTAAACGACACCACTGCTGGATCAATTTAAATATGTATCTTTCCCGGCAGCTGACTCTGTCAAATGCTGAGGATTCCCCTGTTTTCGCCCACATGTGTGTTCACTCTTGGAGTGGATCTGTCCCCATTTCACCCTGATGTCAGTCTGTAGAATGGAAGAGGAGTCAGGATAGATTAACTGGGTTCTATATACCAGGATGTGTTCCTCCCTCCCTCCCCAGTCATGGGGATGAGTGTGTTTTCATGCAGAGTGATTGAGTGATTCAGTGCTCTTGGCTCTGTGTATTTCCCTAGCTATAGCCACTCACTGGCAGAAAGGCAGTGGTGAGAGATGATATACAGCTCTCTGCTGGGGAACCGCTTCCCAGGGACATGTCACTCATTTTTAGGATTGCATATGAATATGTGCAGGAAAGATTGGAGTCTGATGATGATTTATGGTCAACTAGGAGGATGCTGCATGGTGGTGTGTGGAGAATAGGACAATTCACCCACATTCCCATAACGGCTGTTAACACTACAGTGGTAGCCAACAAGAGACAATATAATGCATCGCTACAGTCGCCTACTCCTACAGGACTTATTTAGACCTTACCTCTGAATCTGGTCTTGTTACAAAAAACAAAATATTGGAGTTATACACACTTTTCCATTATTGCCACTCAGATGTGGGTCATTTCACAAATGTAAAATTAAGTGGTCATTACTGTGTCATCAGTGGTCCAGAAATGGCATTTTACATTGTGCTTTGAATGCTAGACACTGTCCATTATTCTTAGCTTTTTGTGATTAGGCTATGTGACACATACGGTGTCTGTGTTGGACAGGGAGCTAGTCTCCTGCCTCACCACATCACCTGAGGGCTAAAGAAAAGAAACAGACAGACACAGGAAATGGAGGGCATGCTGTCGTTCTGACACACACACACACACACACACACACACACACACACACACACACACACACACACACACACACACACACACACACACACACACACACACACACACACACACACACACACACACACACACACACACACAGTGTTGGTCAGAGAGAGGTTCCATATATCACTGAAATGAATTTGGTTTAATCAGTTGCTGGATTTCAGTCAATTCATCTATTTGAGTTATGATTGCTCTTAGATGAGGAAGAGAATCAAGCTGTGTTTTCTACCTGTACTGTCTCAGCCTCCAGCCTCAGTATAACTGCACATCTCTCACCTACTGTTCTTCTGGGCTCGCTTTGTGAACATGTTCTGTACACACCCATAGAGACTCCTATAGACAGGCAAAGTAGTTTAGGGGGGGGGGGGGGGGGGGTAGCGATGCAAAAGATGTTAGATATATTTGAGTGTTTACCAGCAATTGTAATTTGAGTCTGATAATAATCTGTACAGAACAGTTAATACTTGTAGAACATACAAATACATGTTTTCCAGTTTCTTGAAATGCAACTTATTTCTATGTGAAATCTGAAATGGTCAGTTCATTCCTTTTACATTTTAGTAGGCACTCTTATCCAGAGCAACTTACAGTAGTGAGTGCATACATATTCACACTGGTCCACCATGGGATTCAAACCCACAACCCTAGCGTTGCAACACCATTCTCTACCAACTGAGCTACATAATCACATTATTATGAACCACTTGATGTCTTAATGTACTCAATTACTGTATTGCACATTGTTTTTCTTCATGGTGATGGAAAGTCTACAGGTTAAAACCTAGATGAACAGCCTAAGTACAATACAATACAGTCATGTACATTTACATTAAGTGGTTTGTAAGGATGGTCAAATTATTTGATCAAAAATATTTTGTTTTGGTTCTTTGCCAATAACTTTGCACCTTTTGATGTAAATGTTTGAGGACAGGGTGTTGTTCTTTCTGGATTCCATTAGAATTATGATCACAGAGAAATGGACAGGGCAACAACACTTACAATTCCAACTATTGAATCCTGCAAGATACTGTTCTAAATTATACAACTAACTTGCTTTGCCAAAGCAGAGATGCAGAATTATTTTATTTGCCCGTGCAACAGACGTCTATATTGGTCCGCTAATACATGACTAGGAAAGGCCCAGTTCACTACTTTTGTGGAATATACATATATACCCTCAGCACCCCTACTTCCCACAGCTATGGGGACTCCAGGCATGAGGTTAAAGCAACGCAGTGTGGAAGAACTTGGCCCCTGCTTTGGCACCAGTGAGAAATGTGTAGAGACAAGCATGGGTAGCCTACCAGATGGCAAGGGATTTGTCATCAGAATTATCTGGTGAGAAAATGGAGGACTGGTGGAATGCAGTCTTGTCTCCACGTCAAATGGCACCCTCTCAAGTCTTTGTTTATCTTCTATGGAGAAATGTCCTTTATTGTCAATCTCTAAAGGGTAATAAGGAATTTCATAACAATTCATAGAACAACATGACACTACGGGTGTTATTGTATCTTCAGATTAGTTTTATGTCCACTTCATAGCCTTTATACTGCCAACAGACAGACAAAGACAGTTAAACCTGCATAGCAATGTGATGATCTCATAATGGCTCCCAATAGGACATGGGGTAGCTGGGCCATCTCTCCCCTCACCAGAGGGACTCACCTGTGATTTAAACCCGTTACCTATGTGACAGGTAGGGTGGCACCGTGGCAGCCAGCGCCTGCCCCCTCCCAGGTGACCCCAGATGGCTCCGCTCCCCCAGTACGGTGCATAATTGTCTAATTAAACGGCGAGAGAGACACCGGCCCCAGCCCCATCCCCAGCCTACCTCATTAAAGACAGCGCTCCATCAGCTCCTGCCACACAGGGCTCTAAAATACACTCTCCATCCTGGCAGGAAAGGTCAAACACAGACTGAAGGTGTTGGCAGCTGCTGATTCTCCCAGTGGCTTACTTTCATGTCCTTGCCAGTGTCGGAATCACTTTCCATGTCGCCATGGCGATTATAGGCAGTATTGTACCTCAGTTTTCCGTCTCTGCTTCAGTCATATTTGAGAATGAACAAAAACTGAAAAGATAGGCCTAATCTGCTGTAGGAGATTCCTCAGTGCAGGTATTGTAGGACGTCACCTATAGCCAAACCCCATCTAAACATCACAACCCTGTGTGATAGTCTCTGCTGTAGGTGACGGATTCTGCTTGACCTTTCAAAGTCAAGTTATTTATGGGGAATACAAAAACCTCTCCCCACCGCCTCTCTTCCTCCGTTTAGATAAACATGCACGCACGCGCATGAAAAAGCACACACACACGCACTTCATAAATATTTCAGCAGACGGATGGCTTTGTGTCAGAGACAAGGGGTTAACACAGCCCCTTCTGAAATGTCAGACATGCCAAAAAAATGGCCAGCATGCTGTTGTGTTGACAGCAGGGGCGGACTAGCCATCTGGCATTTCGGGCAAATGCCAAATGGGCTAGTCCATTTTTAGCTCAATGGGCCTGGCTAATAATGGGGGCCTCGAGAAAAAAAAAAGTCAGTTGTGTTAGAAATGCCAGGGCCGATTTCTGTTCCCAGTCTGACAGAGAGCCCAACACCACCTCTTTGTCTGGGATACCAAACTCCATTAAGACTGCCTGCTTAATCTCCCAGTAATACATGATCACAGGAGCCATAGATATGTACTGGTTATGTACTGGTTATGTACTGGTTATGTGCTGGATATGTACTGGATATGTACTGGTTATGTATTGATTATGTACTGGATATGTGCCTCTATATGTACTGGATATGTACTGGTTATGTACTGGATGTGTACTGGTTATGTACTGGATATGTACTGTTAGATATTACTTGTTAGATATTACGGAGCTAGAAGCACAAGCATTTCGCTACACCCGCAATAACATCTGCTAAACATGTGTATATGACCAATAAAATTGGATTTGATTTTGATTTGATTTGATATGTACTCGATATGTACTGGTTATGTTCTGGATATGTAAGGGTTATGTACTGGTTATGTACTGGTTATGTACTGTATATGTACTGTATATGTACTGAATATGTACTGGATATGTACTGGTTATGTACTGGTTATGTACTGGATAGGTACTGGTTATGTACTGGTTATGTACTGGATATGTATTGGTTATGTACTGGTTATGTACTGGTTATGTACTGGATAGGTACTGGTTATGTACTGGTTATGTACTGGATATGTATTGGTTATGTACTGGATATGTACTGGTTATGTACTGGATATGTACTGGATATGTACTGGTTATGTGCTGGTTATGTACTGGATATGTACTGGATATGTACTAGATATGTACTGCATATGTACTGGTTATGTACTGGAAATGTTGTCACAGAGGCATTGCTTGATTATTCATGCATCTCACTGGCCTGCAGGTGACGAAACTAGATTGTGATGGTGCTGCTGAATGCTGTGAGTTGCTGCCTTCAACAGGCCACAGGACTCCACTACCAACCCTGTTGTCCCATCCACTCACCCACTTTGCATTCAACATGCCACAGCACTATACTACCAACCCTGGTGTCCCATCCACTCACCCACTCTGCCTTCAACATGCGACAGGACTCCACTACCAACCCTGTTGTCTGAGGTGCTGCTGCAACATGCCATAGGACTCCACTACCAACACTGTTGTCTGAGGTGCTGCTGCAACATACCATAGGACTGCGCTACTAACCCTGTTGTCTGAGGTGCTGCTGCACCATGCCATAGGACTGCGCTACTAACCCTGTTGTCTGAGGTGCTGCTGCAACATGTCACAGGACTCCACTACCAACCCTGTTGTCTGAGGTGCTGCTGGAACATGTCACAGGACGCCACTACCAACCCTGTTGTCTGAGGTGCTGCTGGATTTTTACCGCCTTGAAACTTCCATGAGATCCTGCTGCTTAAGCAAAAAATACTAACTTTGAAGTCTCCTTTGAGGACGGACTGCTTTAAGTTAGAGAAAATAAAGTGACTTTACCAACAGCCTGGGTAAGAAAGTAAGGCACTCTTCATTATGTTGTGAGGTTGCGAAACATATCATTCTTTATTCAGCACATTTGAGCACATTATCTAGCCTGAGGACATTCTATTTGTGTACGTAATAATACGCTTGTTGTTGACCTTGGCCAAATTGATCAAATTCATCTAAGCAGACCCACAATTTACTATAAATGAGGGAAATATAATTATAAGGGCGTTCTAATACAAGCTGAACCTTGCTTTAACTCACTAATGGATAGTGAATGATTGAACTGGCATTCAAGGCAAAGCTATTTATGAAATGGTTTATATTATTTAAATATTTATTTGTTTGTGATGCTGATAGATGAGCTTGGGTTCTGCTGCTTTGGCCCATGCATTATTCATCACAGGGAAATGTGTTGACTGTTGGACTGGCACCGTGATTAGGGAATTGTTAGGATTGGTCCCATCTAATCACACCAGGTCACCAGAATATTTTGAGGTGAACCGATGTGAATTAATTGAGTACAATGTTAGGGCTACCTGCCTGAGGGAAAGGTGAAAATAAGCGAATTGACAGCCGTTGGGAGAAACACAATGATAGTGTTTTACATTTGAGCAATTTTTTGTACTTATTAGTTTTTATGGTTTTGGCATATAATAAAATCATGGAGACATAAGCCATAGCCTATGTCCAATTGCACCCTTCACTTGAATCTATTTAGCCAGCCAGTGGACAAGAGGGAACAGATGGAGGGTTGAGAACCAACAGAGGGAGCCCAATAGCCATCTCTCCTCACCCTGAGACAGACAGGGCAACTAGAGACACTTCACTCACTTCATATGCAGAATGACTCTACACAGAGCAATGACTCTACACAGAGCAATGACTCTACACAGAGCAATGACTCTACACAGAGCAATGACTCATCACAGAGCAATGACTCTACACAGAGCAATGACTCTACACAGAGCAATGACTCTACACAGAGCAATGACTCTACACAGACTGATGACAAGACTTGAGACTAGATTCAGGCAAGACACTTCTGGCTACTTCTGAGACATACTGTATGTATGAATTAATTAATTAATTACATTTTATTGTTGTGTTAAATCCCCAGTTGGCACCCCATCCTTTATGGGATTAATTGACACATAAACAAACATAACAATGATTCACAGTGATACTTCCTGTTCTTCACCGTAAATTGTATTATTAACTTTAATTTATACAGAAGTTGACTCAAGGATCCTGTGTGTTCTTTTCTATGGAGGATATTTCTTGAGAAAACTATATTTGCTGGCATCCATGAGAGGGTCACTGCAGATTTGTGGTCTGGATTGTTTCAAAGTCATTCTGTTATATTGCTTATTGTGGTGGATTTGCTAGGCGGTGAGGTTTCATAGTGGAAACACTCCAAATAAGATAAATAATTAGAGAGAGAGAGAGAGAAAGAGAGAGAGAGAGAGAGAGAGAGAGAGAGAGAGACACTGGTGCGGACAGCTGTCCAAGCAGATGCCTAGCAATGCTGGAGGAGATAGTCAGAGAGCCTGGCTTGGCACGGGGCTCTGGTCGCTTACCCACACTCCTGCTTCAAGGACTTCCAGCTTCCAGAGGGTCCCAGGCACACAGACAGGCAGGCAGCATCCTAGGCTGAGGCTCAGCTGTCTGCATGGGCCCTGGGTAATGGAGGCTCCCACAGGACAGCTCTCTGGGTGCCACAGAGGTTTTCTATTATGGCTGTGCTCATAACCGCCTCAGCCTCAACGTCTCACTATACCGTCATGCTACGCTGGTGTCCTTGGCTGTGTGACATGCGTCATGTGGAATTCCGCCTTCCGCCATAGACACAGACAAGCCACACACACACACACACACACACACACACACACACACACACACACACACACACACACACACACACACACACACACACACACACACACACACACACACACACACACACACACACACACACACACACACACACACACACACACACACACACACACACACACACACATCAGAGAGAGCGAGAGAGACAGGACTCTTTCTCTACTACTTCTTTTAGAATAATGAGATTGTGAGTTTATTGTGACAGATGTTTTGGAGATGTTGACACTCAAATAGTTTCCCTGAATAAGGCTTAATATTCATAACATGATTAGAGTGGAAAGCTGTCATCAGTAACCTGATATTAGGAATTACTCTAACTCAAATATCTAGGAGCAACAACGGCTCAGCCGCGAAGTGGTAGGCCACACAAGCTCACAGAACGGGACCGCAGAGTGCTGTCGTCTGTCCTCGGTTGCAACACTCACTACCGAGTTCCAAACTGCCTTTGGAAGCAACATCTGTTCACCAGGAGCTTCATGAAATGGGTTTCCATGGCCGAGCAGCCGCTCACAAGCCTAAGATCACCATGCGCAATGCCAAGCTTCGGTTGGAGTGGTGTAAAGCTTGCCGGATTAATCTGGGTTTTGCGGATGCCAGGAGAACGCTACCTGCCCGAATCCATAGTGCCAATTGCAAAGTTTGGTGGAGGAGGAATAAGTGTCTTGGGCTATTTTTCTAGACGATTCTGTGTGGCAACTTTGTGGCAACAGTTTGGGGAAGGACCTTTCCTGTTTGAGCATGACAATGCCCCTGTGCACAAAGCGAGGTCCATACAGAAATGGTTTGTCGAGATCGGTGTGGAATAACTTGACTGGCCTGCACAGAGCCGTGACCTCAACCCAATCAAACACCTTTGGGATGAATTGGAACGCCAACTGCGAGCCATGCCTAATCGCCCAACATCAGTGCATGACCTCACTAATGCTGTTGTGGCTGAATGTTAGAAAGTCCCTGCAGCAATGTTCCAACATCTAGTGGAAAGCCTTCCCAGAAGAGTGGAGGCTGTTATAGCCGCAAAGGGGGGACCAACTCCATATTAATGCACATGATTTTGGAATGAGATGTACCTGCAGGTGTCCACATACTTTTGGTCACATAGTGTAAGGACCTCAGTCCAACAGTCCAACCCTTTTAATTTCACCAGCTCAGAAAAATTACTTCAAGAAATATTTGATGAAGGAAGATGTTTGTCAATTAATTACTTAGCGTAGTAATATGTATTCATTAGTCTAGTTCTGAGTTATAGTGTTTAATATTCTTTGTTTACAGTGGAAGGTCACGTAGGAGAGTGCCTATGAATATGGAGATAGTGGCCTTCGCTCTTGCCTGTGCTGTGCTCAGACATGCTTCTAATATATTCCACACACACACATCCCCCACCTTCCTCCCGCTCCTGATCTTTAATTAAAACAATTAAAGTAATTTAAGTGACATATATACATTGGGGTGATAGACAGAGAGATTTCACCGCCTTTCCCTGGCTCTCAGCCCTGGCTGTTTGGTCTCAGGTTGTATGGTTAACAAACCTCATTGAGGCCTCCTCTACCCCATCCCAAGCCCCAGACCCCAGCCCTACACTCTTAGAAGAAACGGTTCCAAAAGGGTTCTTCAGCTCTCCCCATAGGAGAACCCTTTTTGGTTCCAGGTAGAACTCTTTTGGGTTCCATGTAGAACCCTCTGGGGAAAGGATTCTACATGGAACCCACAAGGGCTCTACCTGGAACTAAAAGGGTTCTACCTGGAACCAAAAAGGGTTCTTCAAAGTGTTTTCCTATGGGAACAAGCGAAGAACCCTTTAAGGTTCTAAGACTGTAGCCTCAGCCCCCAGCCCTATTCCCAGCCCTAGCTCTTGTCTCCCTGTCTGCAGATGTGTGCCTGATTACAATAACACACAACACTTCCAGATTCAGAGAAACCAGGGGATGATGGACAAACGACAGGAGAGGGGGAGGGGAAGGGAGAGGGAAGGAGGGGGGGGGGGGGGTCTATATGGCGTTTGCTGTGGTTGAGAGGAGGAAGGCGGTGGTCTATATTAGGGGAAGGTGGCCTTGGCTGTGCCCCCCAGCATTTGGCACAAAGGGCCTGATATTATGCATGCTGGTGAGGTCTTAGCAGGGCTGGTCCCGCTAATAAAACGCGTGCTACCATTTACACACAGGATTCCTCTTAACTATTAATTGCATTTGGCTTTTATACTCAAGCCATCTCAATGCCTCCAAACCTCCCCTTCCAATTCTTCTCACCACATTCTCACCAGATTCTCCCTCTACAGTCTTTATATGACTAGATGGCAACACAGCAGACAGTCTTAATATGACTAGATGGCAACACAGCAGACAGTCTTAATATGACTAGATGGCAACACAGCAGACACAGTCTTTATATGACTAGATGACAACACAGCAGACAGTCTTTATATGACTAGATGGCAACACAGCAGACACAGTGTTTATATGACTAGATGGCAACACAGCAGACAGTCTTTATATGACTTGATGGCAACACAGCAGACACAGTCTTTATATGACTAGTTGGCGACACAGCAGACACAGTCTTTATATGACTAGACGGCAACACAGCAGACACCGTCTTTGTATGACTAGATGGCAATACAGCAGACACAGTCTTTATATGACTAGATGGCAACACAGCAGACACCGTCTTTATATGACTAGATGGCAATACAGCAGACACAGTGTTTGAACACTATAACTTCCACTAACCCAGCAAATGTTCATCTAATATTTACATGTGAATGTGTGAATGTAACGGTATACATTTAAAATAGTGAAAGTGAAAGAAAGTATTTAATTAGTGCAGACATACAGTACCAGTCAAACGTTTGCAAAGCTGTAATCAAGGCAAAGGGTGATTCTTCAAAGTAGCCACCCTTTGCCTTGATGACAGCTTTGCACACTCTTGCCATTGCAGCCCAAATAAATGTGTAACACTTTTTTGGTTACTACATGATTCCATATGTGTTATTTCATGGCTTTGATGTCTTCACTATTATTCTACAATATAGAAAATAGTACAAATAAAGAAAAACCCTTGAATGGGTAGGCGTGTCCAAACGTTTGACTGGTACTGTATGTGTATGTGTTCCATCCTCTCTCCCCTCCTCTCTCTCCCCTCTATCTACTCCTCTCTCCCCTCCACTCTCTCCCCTCTATCTACTCCTCTCTCCCCTCCTCTCTCTCCCCTCTATCTACTCCTCTCTCCCCTCCTCTCTCTCCCCTCTATCTACTCCTCTCTCTCCCCTCTATCTACTCCTCTCTCCCCTCCTCTATCTCCCCTCTATCTTCTCCTCTCTCCCCTCCTCTCTCTCCCCTCTATCTACTCCTCTCTCCCCTCCTCTCTCTCCCCTCTATCTACTCCTCTCTCCCCTCCTCTCTCTCCCCTCTATCTTCTACTCTCTCTCCCCCCTCTATCTACTCCTCTCTCCCCTCCATCTACTCCTCTCTCCCCTCCTCTCTCTCCCCTCTATCTACTCCTCTCTCCCCTCCTCTCTCTCCCCTCTATCTTCTACTCTCTCTCCCCCCTCTATCTACTCCTCTCTCCCCTCCATCTACTCCTCTCTCCCCTCCTCTCTCTTCCCTCTATCTACTCCTCTCCCCCCTCCTCACTCTCCCCTCTATCTACTCCTCTCTCCCCTCTATCTACTCCTCTCTCCCCTCCATCTACTCCTCTCTCCCCTCCTCTATCTCCCCTCTATCTTCTCCTCTCTCCCCTCCTCTCTCTCCCTCTCCTCTCTCTCTCTGAATTGACACCACTCTCAAGTCACCCTTGTGTTAGATCAACAGAGAACACATGTCAAACCAACAGGATTCTATATGAATGCACCATGACTTTCTAAATATCTATAAATAAATCGATACTATTGAAGCACTTTCAAAAACACACTATTTACCCCATTTCTCCACACAGGCCCAGGTCTAGATGATGATGAAATGCCATAAACTGCCAGCCAGCAATAGGCAATCTAGGCAATCTACTGCTGAACAGTACTGCTTTGTTTGCCACAGAGGAAATTGAATTCTCTTTTGTTGGTAGTTATAGGACATGCAATTTAGAATGCAGTGGCAGTACTTTAGAAAGACCCATTTGTATCAAAATAATTTCAATTTTTGTATATAAATACATTTAAACTTTACATATGACACTTTAATGTAAAATCTTAATAATCCTGTCAGCTATTTAAACGAATAATTTCACAACGTAAATACTCATAAAGGTTTTGTCCAGATATTCGCTTGTTAAGAGCTGTTGTGGTGCTGAAAGGATGTAGCAGGCCTTACCGACTCATGTCGTTTCTTTGCAGAGTTCCTAAACCCTTCAATGAGTGAGATGTTAGCATCCTGTCAGCCAAGTAGCACCATCGCTAGAGCAGACAGACATCCACCAGTAGCTTTAGCAATGCAAGATCAATACTGCAACGTCAAACATTGATTATCTCCATTGAGATTGAATTAGTTCCTGAATATGCTCAGTGTAACATAAATATTGTGGTAAAGTCATCAAAGATTAAATTATCTATGCTACACTTATCCCAAAGATCAATTACGAATGGTGTAATTTGCTATTGATGTCATTGATTAATTTGTCAGAGTCAAATTATGCTGGAGACAGAAGTCATACCTTTCATTATGCAGTCTGTTATACAGGATCATTCTCAGGAATAACAATCCACATTCCACATAAATTTCTCTCATCTTGGTCGGTAATATTCATCATCTTGGTTGGTAATATTCATCATCTTGGTTGGTAATATTCATTATAATACCCTATTGAGTTATATGGCAAAATAGATATTGGAAATGCATGTACAGTTGATGTTTAATTGGTTACCGGAGAGACTAAAGACACCTTGAAATAAGTAGATACTTCTCAAGGATAGAACCTTATTCAATCCCCATGCTCTCCCATGCGCTAAACTTAAAATATAAGTTATTTGTAACTACTATAATGTATCATTTTCCAAAGCTCTGGGAAGGTGGAAAGACCTCTTGATGGAACATGGTGGAAAGATCTCTTGATGGAACATGGTGGAAAGATCTCTTGATGGAACATGGTGGAAAGACCTCTTGATGGAACATGGTGGAAAGATCTCTTGATGGAACATGGTGGAAAGATCTCTTGATGGAACATGGTGGAAAGATCTCTTGATGGAACATGGTGGAAAGATCTCTTGATGGAACATGGTGGAAAGATCTCTTGATGGAACATGGTGGAAAGATCTCTTGATATTCCCTGGTTAAGGTTATATAATGTAAATACAACTGTTTTAATTGAGTATCCACTCTGGCCTGCAAGTTACCAGGGGAGAAATTGAATTACTTTTACAAGCAAAATGATATAAATCACAGTCTGCTAGGCCTTGGTCTACTATTGTAGACTACAGTATTTACCATCAAAACACAAGGAGGACCAAGGCACTCTTCATATAAATAAAATGCTTTTATTTTTACGGCATGTTCAATAATTATATATTATTTACCTGTTCTTTATTCAGCAACAGCTCAATCTATGCCTTGCATCTATATTTTACATTTTGTTGTTCATCTTTTGATAGTGCTCTTATCAAATGCGATAGATTGTAACTTTCTCAAACATAGCTTAGTGTACTGTAGAGTGGAGGTGTAATGAGTTTGTAGCAGATCAGCTCTAAAGTATAGCTTCTTGCACTCTAGCTGAGGTGTTGATTACTAAAATCTCTGCTGGCTACTTATCATCAAGATAAAAAGAACATGGACCGTTATCAGGAGAAAATCACAAGCATCTTCAACAAACGGGACAAACAGTACCTGCTAGGCAGGCAGAGAAAACTCTGGTCTTTCAACAAATGATATAATCTGTCATTTTCTTCATCTTACTGCTGTTCCCAAAGCATTTGATCTAGTAGTAAGTTCCATACAGTATGTTCTGGACATGACCAGTCTCTATACCAGTCATTATCAATGAGAGGAACAGGACACATACGAAGCAAATTAATTGACAAGTTCTACAGCGTATGGTCTGTACGCTTCCCTCAATACAGGCACATTTTATGAAACTAGCAGAATTTGAATCGCCTCCCAATGTACAGTAAAATTCATGGAAAACACATGCCTGCAAGTGGTGATGATAGTGCTAGTGATTGTAGGGTGTTAGAAGCAGCGGTGTGGAGGGTTTTTAGAGGACCAATGTACACAGTAATAACAATCTATACAAGAGTCTCTTGGTTTGTATGGCCCTAGCAACCTGTAAACACGTCTCACAGTACACACTGTAGCGTCTTTGCTACGTCCACAAATAACAGCTAACTCTCAGGGTAATTGCAGTGAAATTTCCCTGCTATCACTTTTGATGGATCAATTCAGTGTTCCATTGCCTTTACAGACAGCAGAATTGCTATAATTTTCTGGACTGTATCCAAGTTCTGCTTTACCCCTTGTAGAGTGGGACTCCTTATACTGTGGATTGGCACTTGGCAGTGGAGTGTTTCGCAGGCTGGTCTCCTCAGAAAGCCCCCAACAGAGGCTTCGATGTTTGTCACAGTGGATCAAAGATGTTACAGAGCGTGCCTCTGCCAGGTGCACTCTGCTTTCATCTCTGAAGAATCTGGCACACGCTGACTAGTGGTCCCTGGTTGCCCCTCTCTTTATGAGGCCAGAACAATGCTATATTCTTCCTTTCAAACCCAGTTCATCTTTCCATTCAAACCTCAAAAGACTGGACCTCCTTGTTGATCAAAGCATGCAGGACGGAAGACATCTTGACGTAATTGATTATTTATGCACAATAATGGACTGGGAAATGCCACCATCAGTTTTAGGATCACTGGATATAGTTCAGTGGCTGAATCATCATTAACCACGTGTGAGTGGCAAAGGCAACCTGCAAGTCAAGGCAACCTGGAGTCTTCAGATGTGGAATCCTAGACGGAGAACAGAGACTGTCTTCATCTTTTGACCTGTGTGGAGAGAATAAAGAACATGGCCCCTGAAATGTCATGAATATCGAATCTCTGGTTCCTTTTCTTTGCTCGTACCCTAGACTCTTCCTCTTTCAAGTATGAGGGCCAAGATACGCTGCGTTTCCTGTATTGAATTAGAATCCCCTCTGTCACTCAAAGACAAAACACTGTGTGATATATCAGTATGAACCAACCCTCTGTCACTCAAAGACAAAACACTGTGTGTTATATCAGTATGAACCAACCCTCTGTCACTCAAAGACAAAACACTGTGTGATATATCAGTATGAACCAACCCTCTATCACTCAAAGACATAGCACTGTGTGAGATATCAGTACGATATATTTCGTAGGACGTCATTGTAAATAAGAATTTGTTCTTAACTGACTTGCCTAGTTAAATAAAGATTAAATAAAAATATAAAACAACCTTCTGTCACTCAAAGACAAAACACTGTGTGATATATCAGCATCAACCAACCATCTATATTTTTGTGTCAAGTTTGTAAAATTGTCTCCTAATTTAAGAAAATAATGAAAGCTGCTTTTGAAGCTTCCTTTTAGGATCAGGATCCTAATTAAATCTATTTATTTGAAAAAGAGTAAAGTATAGTGGAAACATTTATCCGATTCCCCACAGAGACCTGTAAGTGCCTCCGCAGAGTTTCAACTTACAAATGAGATAATTAAAGTTCAAATTATCTCATGGACTCCTGGGGAAAGAAGAGCTGTCTCCATTTACATATCTGGTGGCATGTTACCCCCCCTGTATATGTCCTGGGCCAATACGTTCTCACCCTACCTCTCATCTGAATGACGTGGAATGCAAGGAAGCTGGGATTTGACTTCCAGGGATTTCTCTTCTTTTGGTTCTTGGTTTTACAGTCATGATGTTATTCATTTTCACTCTCTTTTTTAAGTTATCCCTCTGTACATGTCAATTTGTATATCAGAGGAGGCTGGTGGGAGGAGCTATAGGAGGACAGGCTCATTGTAACAGAATTAATGGAACCGAGTCAAACATGGTTTCCATGTGTTTGGTGTGTTTGATACCATTCCTAGTATTCCATTCTAGCCATTACAATGAGCCAGTCCTCCTATGACTCCTCCCACCAGCTTCCTCAGCTGTATACATTTCTTGCAAGTCCCCCCTCCCCAGCCGAGCCTCTCTAACCCCCCACCCCTGCACACAGGTGGTATAGATCATCCATAGACGGATCTCTCATGCTTTAGCTGGGTTCATTGATGATTTGATCTCATTGGAAGCAGGGTCCCCTCATCCCCTCACCCAGTCAAATTGATCAGAGAGCTAATTGTGTCCTTTCTTTCTCAGCAGCGACAAACAGAGTTCAGACACAACTTAGTAAACACCATGGATGAAAAATCCACTTGTGTCCACAAGTATTGAGTTGTACCCTGTTAACCAGCCTGCTGATCATCCTCATCAGCGGCGAGAGAAGCAGCTGCAGCATCAGTAGACAGGTAATCTTGTTTGCGTGTCGGTTGTGATGTCAGCAATGGCTTCATCTCACTGACAGTTTCCTGATAAGCTCTTTTATGGGACGGAAACAGGGTTTGATTTCTACTGGCCAGCTGGTGTCAAAGGCAGTAGAAAGGATAACCAGTGTAATTACCAACCATTGGATACCAGTGGCATACGGAAGGCATAGGATGTTGTGTTCCAAACAGGATTGGGATACTAAGGCTGGGAAGAAGGTTCTATTGTGCTTCTTAACCTATATTACTGGGAACGTATTGTGCTTCTTAACCTATATTACAGGTAACTTGTTGTTCTTCTTATCCTATATTACAGGGAACTTGTTGTGCTTCTTAACCTATATTACAGGGAACTTGTTGTTCTTCTTAACCTATATTACAGAAAACTTGTGCTTCTTAACCTATATTACAGGGAACTTTTTGTCCTTCTTAACCTATATTACAGGGAACTTGAGGGAAGTTGGTGTCGTCTTTTATGAATCACTTCCACTGGGGGTCAAAAGTTTGGAATATTACTCATTCAAGGGTTTTTCTTTATTTGCACTATTTTTTACATTGCAGAATAAAAATGAAACACCAAAACTATGACATAACACATATGGAATCACGTAGTAACCAAAAAAGTGTTTGCTTCACCTGGAATGCTTTTCCATCAGTCTTGAAGGAGTTCCTCCATATGCTGAGCACTTGTTGGCTGCTTTGAATTAGTAATATTCCAACTTTTGGCCCCCAGTGTATGTTCAGCTGTGTCAGCAAAGAGGTATTATTGCAGATCACAATATCACTTGAAACATGATTATGTATACTGTCATATTCTGCTACATCATACATAATATATACTCTATATATAAACAGAAGCGGTGCATGAGTAAAATCACTGGGGAATCGAAGCCCCCCCACCCCCCTTCTGATAATTGCATTTGTTGCTCTATAACCTGTTAGTTCATATGCTTTGCCACCGTGATGTATAGGCCTAAGGCCAAGACAATAAGAAGGCACAATTCAACCACACCTTCGTTCCATCACAAAACTAGTGAGCAACCTCTGTCCAGTGAAGTCCACAAAGCACATTGCATGTACAGTAACAGACAGTTACATGACCTACAGCATGGTCAAGCAAGCTAATGTTTCCAACATTTTCGGACCACTAAACAACTATTTGTTTAGAACCACAGAGAGTTACAGCAAGTCCCAAAGAAAACAGGAGCTGCCTCCACTATTCCAGCACCATTTCAACTTCAACATTTCAACATCATCAAATCACCTCTGCTTAGTCTAATACAGTGACAACTAAAAGATACCAACAACGTAAGCTAACTAGGATGCGGCTGTCCATGGTTCTGATTTCTGTGTCTGTCTGTGTGTGTGTGTGTGTGTGTGTGTGTGTGTGTGTGTGCACTTTTGTGCAAGTAGAAAAACATGTTGACTCAACCTACTTGTAGAGAAACGCCAATGCCATCCTCCTCTCTTTCATGTTGACGAAAAGGTCAATCACTCTGTCATACAGTATATGCAAATCCCTATCTCCATCCATGGCTACTTTAGTAAAGGAAATAATTTAGCTAGCTGGCTGATAGGAGTGACGCCACATCCAAGCTGGCTTCACTTGACACTTGACACTGAGCTCGCTCAGTTTATCTCAACACTGATTGGCACATTTTTTATACTTTTTTTTGTCAATTGAGGCCAAATGCTCGCTGGCTTCCCTTACCTTCAATACTACAGGCGGCAACAATGTCATACTCATTTGGACCAGACAGCATCAGATAGATGGCCTACACATAGAGAGACAGAGGGTCACCGTTTCCCTCGCTCGTATGCTTTCTCCTGTGAGATACATTCAGCCTCTTGCGAATTGATTCTGAGACTATTCTGAGACAATTCTGAGACTAAAAATACATTATTTTCTTGATTTATAAATGTTTTATTGTAAAAACAAAAATTGGGAAGCCTGGCTTCCCTTGGCATCAATGAATACATACCACTGTATATCAAACATGCACATAGGCTCCAACCTTATTGCCAAAAGTGACAATGATTGATAGCTTTTTCACCTGTAAGAAAACATAATAATGGCTGAGAGCTGAGAGAATGAGACATGTTGAACATCATTTGTTTTTGAAGACAGGTTTTGTTTGAGAAACTATTTTCAGCCCTATCAGAGCCTGGGCCTCTTCACCCCAAACGAAGACGCTGTGTGACAGCACTCATTTCACTGCCACAGAGTGATGGAGAGGGACAGGCCTTCATTTTGTCACTTTCATCCCCAGATGCAGTCATTGACTGTGAGAGGCCTCTCCTCCCTCAGTGATGGAATGACTGAGACAGACATTCTGGATGCAGCATACTGAGGTAGCCAATTCCAGTACAGCTCAGATAGGAACAGGCACAGTCATATAGGCTGTCTCACAGCAGTGATTACACTCTGATAGGCCATTCACTGGCTGTTTAATAGACCACTGTATTCATCTCCATCAAGCTGATGTAGGTTAGTGCCAGCTAACTGAGGATCATCAATTAAAAATGCATTGTCTTTTAAAATGTACTAAAACCACTGAGCATGGAAGACTTGCCATTATAGTTTCATCCAGTGATCAAGCTATTCTCAGAGCCTAGATAGAGGACTTAGATAGAGCTGCTCCTACCTGCATTCTATTGACACTTAAAATAGTGGGATGGAAAGACGTGTTTCACCACGTACGTAAACCATGGTATAAGGTATGAGATATGAGGCGCTTTTATCCATGGTAGCAAATCCCTGTCTCCTCTCCTCTCCTCTCCTCTCCTCTCCTCTCCTCTCCTCTCCTCTCCTCTCCTCTCCTCTCCTCTCCTCTCCTCTCCTCTCCTCTCCTCTCCTCTCCTCTCCTCTCCTCTCCTCTCCTCTCCTCTCCTCTCCTCTCCTCTCCTCTCCTCTCCTCTCTCCTATCATCTCACATCTCTCCTCTACTCCCACCTCTCTCCTCTCTCCTATCATCTCACATCTCTCCTCTACTCCCACCTCTCTCCTCTCTCCTATCATCTCACATCTCTCCTCTCTTCTACCCTCTCACCTCTTTCCTCTCCTCTGTTCTCCTCTCACCTCTCTCCTATTCTATCACCTCTCGTCCTCTCTCTCATCCTCTCCTCTCTCCTATCCTAGCACTCCTCCTCTCTCCTATCCTCTCCTCTCTCCTATCCTCTCTCCTCTCCTCTCCTATCCTCTCATCTCTCCTATCCTCTCCTCTCACCTCTCCTCTCTCCTATCCTCTCACCTATCCTCTCTCCTATCCTATCACCTCTCATCCTCTCTCCTATCCTCTCACCTCTCCTCCTCTCTCCTCTTCCCTCTCACATTTCTCAACCTCCAATATTTGTTTTTGGACTTTGGGAGGGGAAATTATCTTTCATTCACTGAGTTGGGATAGGAAGGCACAACTGAAAGTCTATAATGCAGGTTGTAGCCAGTGAGCACAAACTGGCCATCCCATTCACACACGCTTACGAGGGAAAACATCCATGTCTGTCAGTAGAGTTACTATCACTCTACATAATCCTGCAGTACTGTGCTTTATCTCCCTTTGTCTTCAATATATCAGTGGTGTCCAGGATCACTGGGTTTAAAAAGCTCCCGGAGCCTGGTACAATTAGAAGAGATGAAATGCACATCATTTAGATAAACTGCCCCATTTTTATGCTTCATAAAATAGCTAAATAACCAAGTCTACTTAAAGGCTCATGAAATGTACTGGATTTAGTGCTGAACAGTACTATTATAGTGTGAAAAATGTGTCTTGAAATTGAATCCTTGCCGTTTTCTACATTTTCCTCTTTGCATTGATTTGTTCTTGTTCTGGAAGTCACATTTAATGTTCCGTTTTGGCAGAGCTCACTGATGAACAATAGCCAGATAAGTGATGCATGACTTTTAAAAAGTACTCGTTTTCTCAAGAAAACTGACAATGTCAGGTCACAAAGTTTCCTTGCTTTCATTCAAGGCCTGGGGAAAGATATTGAACTCAGCCATTACTGTAATGGCACATTTGAAGTGTAATCGTTCAGTGGTACTCTCATACAACCCCAATTTCACGAAAGCTCTGAATTAAAAAAAAGATGATTTGATGATTAGTAATTATTACGTTTACCTACTGTCATTAATTAAAAACCAAACCACTCATTCATCTGCAACATTTTGTAGACATTATATTACACACAAATTTTCAATTAGCATGTACAAGTTAATTGATTAATTCAAGGGTTTTCTAATCAATAGCATACAGCACAAACAAAGCCCATTTCTCCTTGTTTTCTGCAATGTGATACTGCGGAGGCAGATCCAACCCGCCAGACAACATCTACACCAGAATATCATCAAGAGGAGGAACATGATAAGAGTGTAGGTTGCATAACACAACGTGTGGATTTCAGATTCATGGCGCAGCTAGCAGAAACTCTGCTCTCGCTTTGTGTTATTCTTCAAAATGAGAATTGAGTGTCTTCTTGACTGCCATGCTGAGAAATAACATGTCTGAATGGAGCCTTCAGTACATCATTACGCTCTATCGTTTTTTTTTCTTCAAAAAGTTGATTGCACTGGAGCCAGAGAATGTAGCCTTGTCCTGATGGAGCTTTGTCCTGATGTAGCCTTGTCCTGATGTAGCCTAGCCTTGTCCTGATGTAGCCTAGCCTTGTCCTGATGTAGCCTTGTCCTGATGTAGCCTTGTCCTGATGTAGCCTAGCCTTGTCCTGATGTAGCCTTTTCCTAACGGAGCCTTGTCCTGATGGAGCCTTGTCCTGATGGAGCCTAGCCTTGTCCTGATGTAGCCTTGTCCTGATGTAGCCTAGCCTTGTCCTGATGTAGCCAAGCCTTGTCCTGATGTAACCATGTCCTGATGTAGCCTTGTCTTGATGGAGCCTTGTCCTGATGTAGCCCTGTCCTGATGAAGCCTTGTCCTTATGTAGCCTAGCCTTTTCCTGATGTAGCCTAGCCTTGTCCTGATGTAGCCTTGTCCTGATGTAGTCTGGTCCTGATGTAGCCTGGTCCTGATGTAGCCTAGCCTTGTCCTGATGTAGCCTTGTCCTGATGTAGCCTAGCCTTGTCCTGATGTAGCCTAGCCTTGTCCTGATGGAGCCTGGTCCTAATGTAGCCTTGTCCTGATGGAGCCTTGTCCTGATTTAGCCTAGCATTGTCCTGATGTAGCCTAGCCTTGTCTTGATGTAATTTTGTCCTGATGGAGCCTTGTCCTGATGGAGCCACAGGGAGAGTAATTACACACACAGCCCTGTTCCTTGTTCCAGCTTACAGCCTGGAGGAGTACCTGAACTACCCAAGGTTTTCATTAACTTACATCATGTGTCTCTGAAGGCGTGCTCTCATCTCACTTAGTCCAAGTGAGTTATTACTCCACTGCTCCGTCTGAAACGCAACAATCTAAATGCAGTATTTTTCAAATTATTACTTTTTAAAAATGTATTTGTTATTTCTGTCAGTGTTTACATTTGATATCTGATATCTATAAAGTTACATTTATTTAATAACAAAATAGATGAATAAAATATAACTTTTAAAGTTTGATTAATGATTAATGATTAATGATCTTCCAGAGTACAGAGGACGTTGGTGAGGTCTTCACTCTCTACTTTAAATCTACTATACTTTCCCCCTTCTCATTCCAACTTGAGTCCGATTCTAAGAATTAGTGTGGCAGTATTAACCTCCATTTGTAGTGTGTTTTGGAGCAGAAGAGGCTACTGGGAATTGTGGGGTAAAATTATGACCTGCAGCCAGTTTGCATCCTTCACTGACAATTAGCAGGATATTCCTGTTCCTTATTCCTGGGGGCCAGAGAGAGGCCTGTAATCATCCATATCAATTATTGGGCCTCTGACAGGACCGTTTACATTGCCAGGGTAGCTCCGCTGCGCTGACTAATGGGCCCACCATAAGGGGCTGTTCCCCCAGTGCCAGGCAAGGAAAACAGGCTACAAGACAAAGACACCGATCACATGGCATGATACTCTGGCAGGTGGAGATGGAGACGGGAGCCATGGAATATGGCCATTTATTAATGTCAAATAGCTTTTACGAATGAGCCAAGGCGTGTTCTGAATCATGTTCTCTATTCTGAAAAAAAGTGAACGTTCTCTAAGAGTCTCTCTCTCAGAAAATGTCATTGCCTCTGTGTTGGAACAATGCAGTGTGAGTGGAATGTACACAATTTCTGCCCTCCATATTCTTCCGACTCCTTTTCCTTACTTCCTTCCTCACTAAACCTTTCACACTCCATAAGGTGCTATAGCATTTGGCTTTCATTGTGATGTGGGCAGTCTATCTGCCAGCGTGTGTCATTCTAATGACGCTGTGCTTAATCCATGGAACACCTCAGTGAACAGTTCCCCTGCTAGGAAAGGTCACTGGATACCAATGTTATTGTACAGGGTTCAAAGCTTTAAGAAATATCACCTCCCTCATTTGCACTTCTTCTGGCCAAAAGTGTTGTATTCCTTTCTCTCTCTTGTGTTCATTGACTTTAAGCAGGAATCAAAGTTATTGCAATGTTGTAAAGGTCTTCCCAGATGCAAGGCATTTCCAACACACTCTCTCTTATCAATCAAGTCTGTGCCAATTAATAAGGGGTTTGGAGAGAAGCTGTAAAGCAAGAATCAACATATACTTTAGGTCTATGTGTGCAGAATGGGTGCAGTATTATATGTGCACAGGAGTTTACTTGAGAAATGCTCTGAAAACACATTTGGTAACTGTTATTTCCATACATAAGAGTTTTAAACTCTCTCTGGGTGCAATCTCACAGCCATGCATTTGTGACCTGCTCAGAGTTCAACACTTGAATGTCCATCCCATTTACCATGACCTGGTGCTAGCTGCCTCACGTATAAAGACAGAGATATACAGTACAGGTGTAGGATCTTAATTCACTTTCCTTCTGAAGTTTGTAATTTCCACTTTGAAATTTCAGATTTGATTTTCTCTTACGAAAAATGTATCAACCTCTACAAAAATGTAAATGAATTATAATCCAAAGAATTATTCATATTTCCTGTTGCAGTAGGATTATTTTTCTTCTGTAGCAAACTGTCTCAAATTAAGATCCTACATCTGTTTATGGTAATGTCAGTGCTGACTCCTGGAGGTCTAGGCCTCAGGCAGTGTCTGTGTACCGAACAAACTAGACTCTTTCCAGAGATGGATAGAAGCACTATGCCCTATCTGTCTATTCACCTGACCCAGAATGCATCTGTGTGATCAGTGGAGCCCCTGGCTGTGCCGCTGTCCCTCAGCCTTCTTCACTAATCAGGAGTCAGGGGTGATCACAAGTGCATTTGTGCCCCTCTCCTCCCTCTGGTAGCAGAGGACTTAACTATTTCCTCTGTCATAACCTGACAGCTCTGCCTATGCTTGGGAAGAACAGAGACAGTGTGTTTCTTTTGTCCTCTTGATAGTAATCTTTGAAATATTGACTCTACATACAGTATATCACATGCCCTCTGGGCTCCCTTTCTGTCAAGTGAGAGTGGAAAGAGTAATGGCCTAACTCAAACTAACCTCAGACTAACCTGAGACTAAACCATGCCCAGGTAAATTTGCTATATTATTTTATATGGATATGTGGATATGAAATATCTGCGGAAGCCCCCTAAAGTCAGTAATTTGCATATAGTTGTGATACAGCCTGGATTCGAACCAGGGTGTCTGTACAGATGCCTCTAGCACTGAGATGCAGTGCCTTAGACCACTGCACTTGGGATTCTGGAGGAGGAGAGCAGCCTATCATTCTCTCTCTACCTCAAAGGGCTTCGGTCAGTCAGATGGTTTGTCAAACACATCTACACTAACTCACATTCGTCCAACATGCCATTACAGCATACAGCCCAACCCTGCAGAAACGCTACTGGAAACATTTATGATATCTCAAACATCCATTTGGCTTTAATACCCTGCCACTCTCCAAGCCATACAGTCAAATTATATAGCAAACAAACACTTAGCCTGTAGCTGTATCTAAATGAAATGATGAGGATTTGTGAGCCTCTGAGCACTAAGCACAGCAGGGCCTCTTTGTTAGTAAGGTCTGTAAACACCAGAATGTATTACGGCAGTAACAGTCAGAGGACCCTATCATATACCACATATTGAGAGGCATTGTGTTGCTTTTGTTCGTCTTCTGTTTAGACTTTGTTGGATGAGTATGTGTAATTGTCTGCCTCTCGCTGTAATCCAGCCCTTTTGGTCATAAGAAGACTTTAGAGCTGACAGTGCTGCTCTCTGGTTCATTCTGTTTCTCCTTGTGTCTGGAATGGTGCTCCAATAGGATTACAGTCCAGTCTGTCTGTCCAATAGGATTACAGTCCAGTCTGTCTATCCAATAGGATTCCAGTCCAGTCTGTCTATCCAATAGGACCATAGTCCAGTCTGGTAGCCGAGCGGTTAGAGCGTTGGGCCAGTAACCGAAAGGTAGCTAGTTCGAATACCCGAGCCGACAAGATGAAAAACCTGTCAATGTGACCTTGAGCAGGGCACTTAACCCTAATTTGCTCCAGGGGCACTGTACGACTATGGATGACCCTGTAGAACAATGTAGGCCGTCATTGTAAATAAGAATTTGTCCTTAACTGACTTGCCTAGTTAAATAAAGGTAAAATAAAAAACCCTCTATGATGATAAGCTGTCAGTGATGCTTGACATATGTCATATCTTAATTTGATCACTTTGTTGTTGCTGAGAATCTTCCTGCACCGCAGGATATTTCAAATGAGCCTTATGATTTACATAAATTCTCTGAAAACCCGCACTTTCTCTCTCGCTCGCTCAAACACTAAAGCACCAGACAGAGTAAATGTCCTACTACGCAACATTGAAATGTACAACTTATTTACTCTTGCGATGAAACTGGTCCAATTAAGATCCCATATCTGTATAAGGTACAGTCTGTATTCATCATTTTAAGTCAGTGAACATGTTACATGTCCAGGGCCTTAACACTACAGAAGATAGAAGGCAGTACTGAATTCTACCAGGAGACAGCAGCCTGAGAGAGGGGTAGTCCTGTCCTGTGTGGCTGTCTGTCTGGTGTAAATGAATGACTACATGCTGTGATCACTTACTGGAATGAGAAAGAGCTGGAGTTTGCAGAAACATAGATCCTTCCGGTAGGTTCAAATCAAATGGTTTGTCTTAAGTGGGCTTTAATGAGAGGTTGCCAATCAAATCAATTAAATCATTGCTGCAGGCTTAATTACATTTATTTATTGCTGATTTTGTGCAGAATACGTTGTTTTGTCCCCTCCCACGACGATTGTTTCTCTCTCTGCGAAATACAAACCAATAATTAAACCCATGGCTTCTTTTCAAACTAATGCCCATTGCCCAATGAAAGTCCTGATAAAGCACAGCAATTCAATTACTCAAATTATTGGTCTACTATGTGCAATACATCAGTAATCTCCCCCACATCCAAACATATACAATATGTCTTGCTAATAGCAAACAAAACACAGTACCTCTTCAGTAACTCTGAATCTTTGTATATTAAATGAGGGCTAATCAATATGTTTTAGGATGAATTAGTATAGATGACATAGATAGTATCTCATCTGTCATATCATATTTGTCACAACTTCCAGGAGTGCTCTCTGCCCACCCTGGTTACAGTCAGTTCCTGTACATTATGTGCCCCTTTGTACTGGAGACTTTATTTCAGGCTCAGATACAGATTTGAGGTGGAATCAGCAGGATATTAGTTTCTACTTTTGTGTTGTGGATCGGTAGGGATAGAGGTAGAGGGAGAGGGAGAGGCAGAGGCAGAGGCAGAGGCAGAGGCAGAGGGAGAACGAGAGGGAGAGGGAGAGGGAGAGTCAGAGTCAGAGGGAGAGGGAGAGGGAATAAGACTGAACACACACTGTCTCAGTAGCCCACTGTCTCAGTAACACACTGTCTCATTAACACAGTCGCAGTAATCTCAAATCTCAAATATATTTTGATTTGTTTAACACTTTTTTGGTTACTACGTGATTCCATATGTGTTATGTCATAGTTTTGATGACTGCACTTTTATTCTACAATGTAGAAAATAGTGCAAATAAAGAAACCCTTGAATGAGTAATACTCCAAACTTTTGGCCCGCAGTGTATTTAATAATGATATCTTACCTAGCTTGATGACTGTGGGCATTTTTCTTATTTTTGTTGTTCTAAATAGAGACGGCTAGAAGGGCCATGGGTCATATTAGATTGTGTAGAAATGCAGGAAATTAGCTTTAGATGTCCCCAAAAATGGGAGGACCCCAAGACCCCCGGTCAAGTTCATTTTCATCTCCCCTGGACTGTCCCTGCCGCCTCACTGCCATCTCTCTGGGCAGAACAGTCAGGACCTAGCATCACTTCACCCTACTGTCACTGCCTGTCACTCCCCAGGAAAGGGGACAGAGTGTCTGAGCCTTGACAGAGGCAGTGATACATGGTGGATATCAGTAAAGTGTGACTGTCTGATATCACAAACCACATGATTTGATTCTGGTATTGGCATTATTATCACTATGTTATGAGTTATTAGAACAAGCTGATCCAACATTTTCCTTTATATTCTGTAAATAGTACTCTGTAGTGCTGAATGTGAGAGAGGATGTTTAATTCATAGTTTCCTGAAATTATTATTCTCCTGCTTTGGAAGCTGGTTGGACGAGCGCTCATTCATTGATCGTTACATAGTTTGATATACCAACAGTAAAAACAGGAATATACAGTTTGGCCATCTGTCTCACCCATATTGTGTGCTGTGGAGACTCTGGGGACTGGTGCACTAGTCATAGAACATAATAACATTGAAAATGCTGACTATGCATTATATAGCATGGCATAAACCAGCTAACACAGCCAGGTAACACAACCAGGTAACACAGCCAGCTAACACAACCAGTTAACACAGCCAGGTAACACAACCAGTTAACACAGCCAGCTAACACAGCCAGGTAACACAACCAGTTAACACAGCCAGCTAACACAGCCAGGTAACACAACCAGTTAACACAGCCAGCTAACACAGCCAGGTAACACAACCAGTTAACACAGCCAGCTAACACAGCCAGGTAACACAACCAGTTAACACAGCCAGCTAACACAGCCAGGTAACACAACCAGTTAACACAGCCAGGTAACACAGCCAGCTAACACAACCAGTTAACACAGCCAGGTAACACAGCCAGGTAACACAACCAGTTAACCCAACCAGTTAACACAGCCAGGTAACACAACCAGTTAACACAGCCAGGTAACACAGCCAGCTAACACAACCAGTTAACACAGCCAGCTAACACAGCCAGCTAACACAACCAGTTAACACAACCAGTTAACACAGCCAGCTAACACAGCCAGCTAACACAACCAGTTAACACAGTCAGCTAACACAGCCAGCTAACACAGCCAGCTAACATAACCAGTTAACACAGCCAGGTAACCCAGCCAGGTAACACAGCCAGCTAACAGGCCTGGAGGAAAGCAAAAGTAATTTGCTACCCAAGGATAGCAAAGCCCCCTTTACTGGCTCAAATAACCAACCAATCAGCCTGTTACCAACCCTTAGTAAACCTTTGGAAAAAATGGTGACCAGATACAATGCTATTTTACTGTAAACAAATTGACAACGTAATATGTTGACTATTTCTACTTTGTAATGCTCTATTTCAATTTAGAATCAGAAACATGTTCTAATCACAGTGGGTCTCTGTCATCTTCTTGGCACTTTTGTTCTCCAGCTTCAATAATCTCCCAAATAAAAACCCTTTATCTGGGCTCAGGCTGAATGATGATAGGAGAAGTAGAGAGCTGCAGACCGAAAGGACTGGATGTTATTGTGGAGCAGATAGATTGGGTGCGAAGAGAAGACAGGGCTCATGACTCGTCTCCAGTGTCAGCCATGGCTATGCTATGATCCGGATTAGACTTCCATTCAGACCAATACAGAAAAGAGATCAACTGGCCTTTATTAAATGCAGCAGATATTATAGTAATACAGCCAATGAGAGCCTTACTTAGAAGTTCCTGAAGAAGAAGGATTAGTGAAATAATTTACAATAAACCCCTGACTGAATCTGGAAATCTGTAGCAGCTAGATGGATCTGTAATGCTCCAGAAGCTGAAGCTATTGCATATTTGTAAAACAAATAATTAATGTAGTGTGTGTGTGCACAGCCCTCTTCCATTACACTCCGTCTCTCCCTGGCTGGCTGCCGTCCAAGGGGTTTCAGGCACAGATCAGCCCATTGACTGAGAGTATGGTGGTGGAAGGGAAGGGAAGGTGGAGGGCAACAGGTGGATTTATTAGGCACAATTAACATCAATCCATTGTAAAAGGCCCCTCCAGATGATATCAAAGGCCTTGATGTGCCGAACAGTCGCCCCAATTTCATTAGCAGGGTCTGGGGCTGTGTTGGAGGGAGAGTGAGTGAGGTGCAGCCATAAGATTCCTAGCCATGTCTCTCTCTCGCTCTCTCTCTCTCTCTCTCACACACACACACACACACACACACACACACACACACACACACACACACACACACACACACACACACACACACACACACACACACACACACACACACACACACACACACACACACACACACACACACACAAACACACACAGAGGCCTCTGGGTACTTTGATTGCAAAGTCACTTTAGGGTGTGATGCCCGTTTTCCTCTCTCCACCCCCTTACTCGACTTCACACGCTCTGAGACCCCCCCCCCAATATACACACACAAGGCTGTAGAGCATTGCACCATGATGAGGATCTGTCACATGACGTGTCTTGAATATGCATATGGGTTAACCGATGGGGTACCCTCTAATTGTAGTGGGGAAAGGGAGGCTCTGGTGCAGTGACTCATTTGTGCTTGCTTCTTGACATAACATTGCATATCATTCCACAGTGGGTAAGGCTGAGCCACCCAAAATGATATTTCATCTGATTCAGTCAGAATAATTTCCAACTCATTTGCTTACTCTTTCCAAGGAAAACATAATATAGATAGCTATGGTATTTACTTGGCCATGCTTGCTTTATTTTGAAATGAAATGTATGTTTTTTACCATTCAATTTGAAATCCCACAATTTATTCCTTGATTGCCTACGCCAATTAGGTTTTTACCAAATGTGATTATAAAGAATACATGCTGACGTTGCTCTCCAATAGAGGGTGGCATCAGTTGACTTAAGGCAAGGCTTTCAAAGTTGGGGGAGAAAATCAAATGAAGCTAATTTTAAGGGATATGAGCTTTTGCATAAACACAGTGGTGCATTTCAGATTAAAAACCTTGAAGGTGCAGCAACCATGAAATCACTTTAATTAGCCCAGCTAACAATCCAGCGGTGTCTCCAAATACACTGATCGCCAACCAGCCGTCACACCGATGGGTATGGCACTGGTTACAAACAAAAGACGCACTGGACGAGCTTGTCAGAAAAAGGCCATATTCAGAGGAGGAAAATTAGATTAGAAGTTGCTCGTGTTATTACTGTAGTGAATCTGAATTTTTGCCATTAAGGCCAAAAGGGCCTATACAATGCAACACCAACGCTGTAAAAGTTCTGTAAAAAGTTTAGTTTAGTTCACAGTAATTTTACAAGGAACTGACAGTCTGTTTTGTCTTTCTCCCCACCTTACAGGTTTGACGTCTTATTACTGGGTTACAAATAGTCCTCAGTGGAGAAGACAAGTAGGACCTGAGAGACCTAAACGGCAAAAAGAGTCAGGAGAATGCCAAAGTGAGAGTGGATTGTTCAGATAAACTTCAGTGATTTTTTTGACAGAATTTAATAAATCATGCTAACAGTAATAGTCTTGTCTTGTTCAGAAGATTCTGTTTTCTGTGACACTGGAAGTGACCACTGCATTTACAGTACCAGTCAAAAGTTTGGACACACCTACTCATTCCAGGGTTTTTCTTTATTTTTAAAATGTTCTACATTATAGAATAACAGTGAAGACATCAAAACTATGAAATAACATGTAGTAACCAAAAAAGTGTCAAACAAGTCAAAATATATTTTCTATTTGAGATTCTTCAAAGTAGCCACCCTTTGTCTTGATGACAGCTTTTCACACTCTTGGCATTCTCTCAACCAGCTTCATGAGGTAGTCACCTGGAATGCATTTCAATTAACAGGTGTGCCTTTTTAAAAGTTAATTTGTGGAATTTATTTCCTTCTTAACGTGTTTGAGCCAATCAGTTGTGTTGTGACAAGGTAGGGGTGGTATACAGAAGACAGCCCTATTTGGTAAAATACCAAGTCCATATTATGGCAAGAACAGCTAATATAAGCAAAGAGAAATGACAGTCCATCATGACTTTAAGACATGAACATCAGTTAATCTGGAAAAGTTCAAGAACTTTGAAAGTTTCTTCAAGTGCAGTCGCAAAAACCATCAAGCGCTTTGATGAAACTGGCTCTCATGAGGACCACCACAGGAAAGGAAGACCCAGAGTTACCTCTACTGCAAAGGATAAGTTCATTAGAGTTAACTGCACCTGAGATTGCTGCCCAAATAAATGCTTCACAGAATTCAAGTAGCAGAAACATCCCAACATCAACTGCTCAGAGGAGACTGCGTGAATCAGGCTTTCATGGTTGAATTGGTGCAAAGAAACCACTACTAAAGGACACCAATAAGAAAAAGAGACTTGTTTGGGCCAAGAAACGCTGTGAAGCATGCAGGAGGAGGTGTGATGATGTGGGGGTGCTTTACTGGTGACACTGTCAGTGAATTATTTAGAATTCAAGGCACACTTAACCAGCATGGCTACCACAGCATTCTGCAGCGATACGCCATCCAATCTGGTTTGCGCTTAGTGGGAATATCATTTGTTTTTCAACAGGACAATGACCCAAAACACACCTCTAGGCTGTGTAAGGGCTATTTGACCAAGTAGAGGGATGGAGTGCTGCATTAGATGACCTGGCCTCCACAAACACCCGACCTCAACCCAATTAAGATGGTTTGGGATGAGTTGGACCGCAGAGTGAAGGAAAAGCAGTCAACAAGTGCTCAGCATATGTGGGAACGCCTTCAAGACTGTTTGAACAGCATTCCTCATGAAGCTGGTTGAGAGAATGCCAAGAGTGTATAATAAAGATTTTGATTTGTTTAACACTTTTTTGGTTAGTACATGATCCCATATGTGTTATCTTCACTATTATTCTACAATGTAGTAAATAGTAAAATAAATAAAAGTAGGTGTTATACATTTGTATTATTCTATGTTTTTTTTTTCTTACTTCTTTTCTTTATACATGATACAAAAAAATAAACATACAACTCTCAGCACCAACACCAGTGTGTATGTGTGTGTGTGTGTGTGTGTGTGTGTGTGTGTGTGTGTGTGTGTGTGTGTGTGTGTGTGTGTGTGTGTGTGTGTGTGTGTGTGTGTGTGTGTGTGTGTGTGTGTATTGTGTGTGTGTGTGTGTATGAGCGGCAGAGAGTCACGGATAGAGTAACAACAGAAAGAGTGGTCCATGTTAAAACAGTAGAGACAGGTTCTAAGGTCACAGGGTTCCTGACTGATGGACAGAGTGACAGCTGTTCCTTTAAAATAAAGGTCAATCAATCAGACCTGAGCACCAGAGCTCAGCTCCTCTACAGATGTAGGATCTTAATTTGATGACTCTGAGAATGCAAACTTGTATTCAAGGTTTAAAGTGCTTTCCACTTTAAAATGGCAGGCTTGATTTGCCCTAACGAAAAATGGACTGAGTCCTGCAAAGCATGTCCATTAATTACAATCCACATAATACATCACATTTCCTGTTGCTTCAGGATTATTATCCTGTTGTAGCAAACTGGCTCAAGATCTGTAGCTATCAGACACACACATAGGAATGAAGCATACATACATACATATACATACATACATATACATACATACATATACATACATACATACATACATACATACATACATACATACACACACACACACACACACACACACACACACACACACACACACACACACACACACACACACACACACACACACACACACACACACACACACATACATACATACATACATACATACATACATACATACATACATACATACATACATACAAACATACATACAAGCATACATACATACTGTACATACATACATGACACGATTCATTGTACAGCATGCATGCATGCTTAAGGCGTTGACAGCAGTAATCAAGACTAGTCATATTATATTGGATTTTGTCACTAAAATAGCATCCTTTTAGACCATTGTTCATTCTGACCAATTAGGTTGGTTCCTTCATAATTTCAAATAATGCGCACCCTTTAAGTACACCCTCAATTAAATGAAAATTATGTTTTATTGTCACATACAATGGATAGCTGCAGTGAAATGTGTTGTTTTACAGGCTCAGCCATAGTAGTACAGCGCCCCTGGAGCAAACTAGGGTTAAGTGCCTTGCTCAATGGTACGTTGACAGATTTTTCACTTTACTGGCTCGGATATTCAAACCAGCAACCTTTCGGTTACCAGCCCAACGCTCTAACCGCTATTCTATTCTCTCTTCCTCATCCCTTATTTTTCAACTTCCTTTCTCCTCTCTGTCGTTCACTGGAATGTAATTAGCTTAAGTGCCTCTGCTTCCTAGGCCATGCATTTCTTTCACTTGTTTCACATCCTGTTCATCTGGCAGGGAAAAGCCCCAGATTGTATTTTGCATGTGCCATGGACCACTGCTTGCTGAGATTCAACAAATGAGAAAAATATATATTTTTCTACAGTAGCTTGCTTGAGTCATTCTACCTTTTTGTTAATTTATGCAAAATATCCCATATCACAAACTCACAATTATAACATCTTGATAGGCATATTTTCAAAAGAACACTGTATATTAACATCAAATGTCTATGATTGCGCACTTTGCTGTATTCCACCATTCTAAAGAGTGAGAGTTAAATGAATGAACAGGCAATCATCCTAACTGTACTACCCTCCAGTATCAGTCTCTGTGGTTGTGTCAGTCTCTATAGTAGAATCAGCCTCTATGGTAGTGTCAGTCTCTGTGGTAGTGCCAGTCTCTATGGTGGTGTCAGTCTCTGGGGTAGTGTCAGTCTCGGTGGTAGTGTCAGTCTCTGTGGTAGTGTCAGTCTCTGTGGTAGTGTCAGTCTCGGGGGTAGTGTCAGTCTCGGTGGTAGTGTCAGTCTCTATGGTAGTGTCAGTCTCTTTGGTAGTGTCAGTCTCTGTGGTAGTGTCAGTCTCTATGGTAGTGTCAGTCTCTGTGGTTGTATCAGGGCTCTATTTTATCAAATCTAACACAATGGTAAATCTAAGCACTGGTGGTAGTGCTATAGGTTCTGGGGTGTGCCAGAAATATTTTTACTATTTTCACAGCCCCACATTATCATCCCTGGGCTGGCGGTGGTGTGAAAGGTCCGGGTTTTAATGAATAAACAAGTTGTGGGTGAGTCGGGTCTCACTGGCCAATCAGAACGTGCTCCATGACAACATTTGTGGTTGCTTCAAGTTGTGTAGTCTTTTATGTATTGCCTTAGAATCAACTCCAATTCCAATGTTAATCTTATCATTTCTTAAATAACAAAATAATAAAATGTAGACTAAATACGGTATGCTAAAGTTCATCTGTATGCAGTCCACATTGTTCTAAGTAATTGAATGGCTTCAATGTGGAAATACAGTGCCTTCGAAAAGTATTCAGACCCCTTGACTTTTTCCACATTTTGTTACGTTGCAAATGTATTAAAAATAAAAAACAAATACCTATTTACAGAAGTATTCAGAGACTTTGCTATGAGACTTGAGGTCAGGTGCATCCTGTTTCCATGATCATCCTTTAGATGTGTCTACAACTTGATTGGAGTCCACCTGTGGTACATGCAATTGATTGCACATGATTTGAAAAGGCACACACCTGTCTATGTAAGGTCCCACTGTTGACAGTGCATGTCAGAGCAAAAACCAAGCCATGAGGTCGAAGGAATTGTCCGTATATGTCAGGCTCTGGCCATAGAGTAGCCTATTTGCTTCTCTATGTAGCCATGGTCAGAGTCTGACAGTTCTTTCTTTCTGTTTCTGGTGGTGGTTTGTGTTGGATCCATAATTAGAGGCAGCTGTAGCGTATCGTCTCTAATTAGGGATCCTACATAGGTTTGCATGTTTCACACTGGGGTGTGGGTTATTATATATGTCGAAGTCACGGTGAGAAGGAAGTGAGTACGTTTTGGATTACGTGGTTGGATTACGTTGTTGGTTTACGTTGTAAACATTCGTGATTATTTGTTGTTTGTATAGTTCGTTCATAAATTTAATAATCAGTAAATTAAAGATCATGTCGAACTATAATCCCTGCGCTGCGTCTTGGTCGATGTATGCACCGTCTCGTGACAGACCTTGGGCTATGTATGCTCCCTGTCATGACAGTATAGCTCCGAGACAGGATTGTGTCTAGGCACAGATCTGGGTAAGGGTACCAAAACATTTCTGCAGCATTGAAGGTTCCATCTCTGCAGCACTCCACAAAATCAGGTCTTTATGGTAGAGTGGCCAGACGGAAGCCACTCCTCAGTAAATGCACATGACAGACCACTTGGAGTTTGCCATAAGGCACCTAAAAACTCTCAGACCACGAGAAAAAATATTCTCTGGTCTGATGAAACCAAGATTGAACTCTTTGGCCTGAATGCCAAGCGTCACGTCTGGAGGAAACCTGCCACCATCCCTACGGTGAAGCATGGTGGTGGCAGAATCATGCTGTAGGTATGTTTTTCAGCAAGGACTGGGAGACTAGTCAGGATCGAGTATAAGATGAATGGAGCAAAGTACAGAGGGATCCTTGATGAAAACCTGCTCCTGAGCGCTCAGGACCTCATACGGGGACAGGACAACGGCACTAAGGTCTCTGAATGTCCTTGAGTGGCCCAGCCAGAGCCCGGACTTGAACCCGATCGAACATCTCTGGAGAGACCTAAAAATAGCTGTGCAGTGACACTCCCCATCCAACCTGACAGAGCTTGAGAGGATCTGCAGAAAATAAATGTGAGGAACTCCCCAAATACAGATGTGCCAAGCTTGTAGCGTCATACCCAAGAAGACTCAAGGCTGTAATTGCTGCCAAAGGTGCTTCAAGAAAGTACTGAGTAAAGGGTCTGAATACTTATGTAAATGTGATATTTCAGTTCTTTTATTTTTAATACATTTGCAAACATTTCTAAAAAATCTGTTTTTGCTTTATCATTATAGGGTATTGTGTGTAGATTGATGAGGGAAAAAAACGACTTAATACATTTTAGAATAAGGCTGTAACGTAACAAAATGTGGAAAAAGTCAAGGGGTCTAAATACTTTCCGCACTGATATAGAATGGACATGCAAAATGTTGTCAATTAGCAAGATTAAATGAATCATTGATAAGGCCTAAAAAGAGAGTGAATAATTAAAATCAAATTCTAAACAATACTTAACAACTTGATTTAAATAGGCTATGTCTAAATTTACAGGCACCATATTTGCTCTCCATGTGCAAATAATATTAAAACAATGCAGACTATGGACGGTTTTACGCACATCCAAACTTTCACAGTAGCTCGACAAATAACCAATATAAAGAGAGAATAGTTGCGGAGAGTCCCTGTAATCCTAGATTCAGATCATTCAGGCAAGAAAAATATGATAGGCCAGTCGTGTGAGAAACTCAGTCTTCATGCAAGCAGTCAGACAAGTGAAAGTTATGGTCAGTGAAGAAAACTTTAAGCTTGCTGCTCAATTAAAAAAATGTGTCCAATACTTTTCCCCTTGATAACCAGCGCACTTCTGTATGTTGTAAAAGCGTTACATGGTCGCTGCCCATATCATTGCATAATGCAGAAAATACTTGAGAGTTCAGGGGACTTGCTTTAATAAAGTTAACCATTTTCACTGTAGTGTCCAAAACTTATTTCAAGCTGTCAGGCATTCCCTTGGCAGCAAGAGCCTCTCGGTGTATGCTGCTGTGTACCCAAGTGGCATCGGGAGCAACTGCTTGCATGCGCGTTAGCACTCCCCTATGTCTCCCTATCATGGCTTTTGCGCCATCAGTACAGATACCAACACATCTTGACCACCAAAGTCCATTCAATATCACAAAGCTGTCCAGTACTTAAAAAATACCCTCTCCTGTTGTCCTAGTTTCCAGTGGTATGCAGAAGAGGACGTCTTCCTTGACCCCCCATAAACATAATGGACATATACCAGGAGCTGTGCCAGGTCCGTCACGTCTATTGACTCATCCAGCTGTAACACATAGAATTCACTGGCTTGTATGCGAAGCAGTAATTGTTTCAAAACATCTCCTGCCATGTCACTGATGCGTCGTGAAACAGTCTTTTTTGATGAAGGCATTGTCTGTATAGTTATTTTGGCCTTTTCTCCGAGCACTGTCCCAGCCATATCCGTGGCAGCAGGAAGAATGAAGTCCTCCACAATAGTATGGGGCTTGCCTGTCCTAGCCACTCGGTAGCTCACCATATAAGACGCTTCTAGCCCCTTCTTATTAATGGTATCTGTTGCTTTTATACATGCCTTACTACTCAAAAGTCGTCTTAATACTTGCTCAAATAGGCATGTTTCGTTTCTAAATGTCTGCGCAAGAGTGAAGGTTTCATTGAGTTGTGAGATAGTACTTTTGCACATATAACACACTGTGGCTCAGGAAAGGCACTACTCACAATATAAATGAAAACCAAATCAATGTAGATCTCATCATATTTGCTCCTCTTCAATGTTCTTCAATGTTCACCCATCTCTGTTCTGAGTGACCATATTGATTACAAAACCCAGCTGTGTTCACTCCACTGCCTCCCTTTCACTGTGGCCTTGGATGAGAAATGTTCACCATGGCAATTACGACTGGAGCAAAGGCAAGAAGGGCCATGTGGTGGCTTTTTGTGTTTAGGACTTGGCTATTTTATTTATTTATTTATTTATTTACTATATTTATTTACTACACTGCATCTCAGTGCTAGAGGCGTCACTACAGACAACCTGGTTCAAATCCTGACTGTATCACAACTGGCCGTGATTGGGAGTCCCATAGGGCAGCGCACAATTGTCCCAGCGTCGTCCGAGTTTGACCGGTGTAGGCCGTCATTGTAAATAAGAGTTAAATAAAGGTTAAATAAAAAAAGATACCCTAACCCTAGGCCTAACCGTAACCTAAGGAAGCAGTTGCTTGTCAACAGATAATTTGTTGATATAATGACCATCTTTAGATCTTATATAGGACTATCTAAATAAAGTGTGACCAATTCCCCTAACGCATAGCAATGGACAGAGCACACAAGGACACCAACGAAAGTTTTGATTATACAGTATGTTAATTTGTCTCAGGAGGTGTGTGTGTGTGCTTACCTGCTTGTGTGTGAACGCATGGTGTGTGAGTTGGTTAGCTTGAGGGACTCAACTAACGGCCCAACTAAAGAAAAATGCAAAAGATATTGTAGTGTGAAAAGAACAGTTAAATATTTTTAGTATGAGGGTCCTTAGGCCTAGCCTGAGGCTAAGATTCTGCATTAAAGATCCACAGCTCCGTGGCCAGTATCTCTCTGTACCTCCATCCCTATTCCTGTCTCCATCTGTAAATACGCATCAGTCAGGCGGTAGCTTCATCACTGCCTATTCATTGGGATTACAGATTATGTTTTAACTCACCCTCACACCCTGACAATGAGAGAGAGAGAGAGAGAGAGAGAGAGAGAGAGAGAGAGAGAGAGAGAGAGAGAGAGAGAGAGAGAGGGGAGAAGAGTAGAAATGAAAACGGCATTAAGAGTGACAGTGAAACGGAGAAGCGTCAGAGGAGAGGAGCTCTTTTGAAGACTTACAGCCTAATCCTGTCTGCTGAACCACCAGCCCTGCCTCAGCTTTGATTCCCCCAGTCTAAGCCCTACTCCGGCTGGAGACTAAGGATGAGGGTCACTACACACAGCAGAGGAATAACAGGGCTGTGTTGTTAGCATTACAATGGGGACTAGTTATTAACATAGCGGTACATGCTTTGTTTGCACTGTTCTATTCTCATATGTTGACCCAAAGACAATGGATTTCTGTGTTATGTCTACCATTTATTTTGACCTATAGGTTCTTGTAGTTGTTTCTACAGTGTGATCAAGCCAAATGTAGAACGGACTGTGAGAGCATCCCTTTTGATTACTCATGTTTTGGCAGGCCAATGGATACATTCAAGTACAGTCAGCTGAACAGACGCAGATCGCTTCTGGAAGTTTACCACATGAAGAGTAGCTTTTTGTACAGCATTATGTGTTCTAGTCTTTGACCAAACATCTATTTACTCCTCATCGTAGATGCTCCATTAGAAAGCCTTTCATCTACCATTCACCAGATCAAATAAAGATCCTCCACTGAAGAAGGAAACATTGGCCTGTATCTCCTGAATGCAATTTAAACCCGTATTATCAATTATCATTTATATAATGGTATATATTATGTTTTTACAGGATTACTGTTATCTGTCAGTGACATGCAGCGCTTGCATAATATCTCCCACTTTTCTCTCTCCTCATGGTGCCTTACTGGTTCCCTCAGAACGCAGATGACTGGGAGATCTGTGGGATCTGTTCTGAAAGGGAAACCAGGGGGCATCCTGGATCAAGGAGAACGTCTGATTTGGTGGAGAGGGGTTGGTGGAAAGTTAAAAGGGATGCAATTAGGGTAGATTGAGTTTGTTTGAAGGAGATGGAGGGATGGATGGAGGAGGCACATACAAGTATCCTGGGTGCTGAATAGTGCTGTATTTCTCTCCCTGCACATCAGGTGCTCAAACAGACTGACAAAGACATGAAGGCCCGTGTGGGATAGGGGGTAGGATGTGCCTAGCGCGTGTGAATACTTGTGAGGTAGTTATCCTCTATTAGCATACACTCCTGTTGATCAATGGTGACTCTTTTTATGTGGAAGGGGGGATGCTGACTCCATTTCTACCTCTCCTGTTCAATGATCATCCTGCCTGGCTGGCTGGACATGGGTTTTTTAGCTGGCGCAGCATCAAAGAGAAATGTATCTTCTGAGGACTTTAAAGCCACCATAGTTTGAAAGCTTCAGTCTCCCAATAGGAATAGTGGCTCAAAGGACAATGGCTACAATGAGGACCAATTAGGAGCTCCAAAGAGTTCCATTTGATCCCAGAGAAAACTAAATGCTACACAAAGAGGGACACTCACTGAGAATAAACTACTCTAGTGTTTTATAAAGAGTACTAGAACATTTTATGCCGTTGGACTTGGCACTGAGTGTCTTTACCTTTGGCTGGTTGGCAACAATTTTTGAAGGATGAATGCAAAGTGAGCGAGCTACTCATCTGAAAGGTGTAAATCATTGAGGCCACATTTTTTGATAGTTTTTCACCATAATATAAAAAACATATATACTGTTTCACCATATATCAGACAAACTTTAGTTAAAGTGTTTTTAGAATGCCCTTAAGCTGTTAGAGCACAGGTTCAGAACCTATGACAAGCCTATAAACTATGTGATAAACACCCATTTGTTTAGTACCAGTTTGACCCTGCATGTGTGAATTTGTTGTAGAGCCCAATCTCTCAGTTTGTCATAATGCCATAAAGAGCAGATTGGAGTCCCTAGGTCTAGACATTGTTTTGTTGATCTAAATAGTCCACATAGTCTAACACCTTGGTCAGTCAGTCTGATTTTTACTGTTGACTAACTTGTTTGCAAGTCACATTCTAAGAAAAAAGGGTTCCAAAAGGGTTCCAGGTAGAACTATTTTGGGTTCCATGCAGAACCCTCTGTAGAAAGGGTTCTACGTGGAACTCAAGAGGGTTCTTCCTAGATTTTTTAAAATGGTTCTCCTCTGGGGACAGCCAAATAACCCTTGTAGGTTCTAGATAGCACCTTTTTTCTAAGAGTGCAGGGAGTGTGGGCAGTGTCTGAGCAAGACCACAGACAGAGACACACAACCACACACAGGCATTTCAATCTAGGGGCCGCTGGTCCTTTTTCTCATGCAGTTACTTTTTAGTGAATAGAACGTCTATTCTAAACTGTGTAAACTAGTGACAAATATAATGGTAATTAATATTATATATTATATTTATAATATCATGCTCACAGTTCCTTCACTAGTTTAATTGGTCTTCCACTAGTTAATTAGTTCCATAACATACATTTAACTTTACACCAATTATTAAGTAACAAGTTTGAGATTATTAAAAGTAAAATTATTTCTCCTCCTCGGCTGAATGGAGAACATTGTCTGAAATCCACCCCCACAAATCACAGACTTGTGGTCATTTACAGTATGTTTCACTGACCATCTAGTTCTAATCACTCTGTCCTGCAACTCTGCCTTCTCCTCTGACCTCTGAACCTGTGTGGCCATGCCATCAGTGGAGGTCTATCCTTGAATCTCCCTGTATTGAATTTCCCACAGCTGGCTGCTGTTTTTATAAAAGAGGTCCGGAAGTGTTGCTACTTGCTATTGACTTTGTGGAACAATGCAGTTTGACAGGTGTTGAGGAGGAGAGCAGAGGAGGGAGGGGAGAAAGTCCAAGGCCATTCACCTATCTTCCTCTACACTCTTGTGCTATGTAGAACCAATAAGTGTTCTTTGGCTGTCCCTATTGCAGAACCCTTTGAATAGATAGATAGATAGATAGATAGATAGATAGATAGATAGATAGATAGATAGATAGATAGATAGATAGATAGATAGATAGATAGATAGATAGATAGATAGATAGATAGATAGATAGATAGATAGATAGATAGATAGATAGATAGATAGATAGATAGATAGATAGATAGATAGATAGGTACTTTATTGATCCCCGGGGGGGAAATTTCATTGTCAAGCAGCTACAACAAAACACAGGGCAGGTGCAAAATGCCACAACGAAAGTACACAAAAGACAGATACACGGTACATGATACATAGAGCGGCAGTATGAAAAAGTATAGAAATACAAGATATCTGGAGTGCAAAAAAAAGCTATAAAAAGGACATTGCATAGTATGGGTGGTTGGCTGAATATGTACACTATACGTTGGTGGATGTTGGATGGTTAACTATACTATACAGGTCGATGGCAGAGAAATACTTCAGTAGCTAAAAATGCGTATGATATGAGCGAGGGTAATAATAGTTTACTTAATAGACAGACTGGGTAAATGAACAGGTAAGTGAAAATCTTGCATGGTTAAATTAGCTGTACAGTTAGGTATACAGTTATATTTACAGATAAGTGAATACTTGCATGTTTACACAAACTGTACAGGTAAATGACAGGAAGAGATACTTTAATAGCTAAATGTGTGTATGATATCATTTGGGGTAATAATAGTAATTCCCTTAAAATACAGTCCTTAGTGCGCAGGGTTTAATTACAGACAACTGCACTTATTGCACATTCGATATACTAAAAGCAATGAGAAAAGGTGCAACTGGCAGGATACTAATATGCATTCCTGAGTGAATGCCTACGTCCAATAATTACTTACAATATTGCATGTGATATAATATAACAACTGTACATGAGTATGTATATACAGACCTGTATGAATAAATAGGTCCTGAGTGGATGAGTGCTGACGGACCAGAGTTACTCACGGATGGATGCATAATTGGTAAACTAGGTCCTAGCACCCCAACAGTTCCAGATCTATGTTGCCGACGGCACGGCACCCCGGTGAGGCATTATACAGTCTCATAGCCGCCGGCAGGAAGGACCTCCTGTAGCGCTCTCTGGCACACCGTGGTGGGATCAGTCTGTGACTGAAAGTGCTCCTCTGCGTCATAACCATAGCGTGCAGAGGGTGGGTGACGTTGTCCATGATGGCCAGCAGTTTGGCCAGGATCCGTCTCTCCGCCACCTCCTCTAGAGTGTCAAGGCTCATCCCCAGGACAGAGCTAGCCTTCCTGATCAGCTTATTTACCCGAGAAGCATCACCGGCTTTGATGTTTGCACCCCAGCACACCACTGCAAAAAAGATGTCACTGGCCACCACAGACTGGTAGAAGGTATGCAGTAGTTTACTGCACATGTTGAAGGACCTGAGCCTCCTCAGAAAGTAGAGTCGGCTCTGGCCCTTTTGGTACAGGGCCCCGGTGTTACCAGCCCATTCCAGTCTGTTGTCCATATGGACACCCAGGAACTTGTATGACTCAACCATTTCCACATCCATCCCCTTTATAGGGACTGCAGTCAGTTGTGCCTTGGTTCTCCTGAAGTCCACCACCATCTCCTTAGTTTTGCTGATGTTGAGCTGAAGGTGGTTCTGCTCACACCACAACACAAAGTCACTGATTGTGCTCCTGTACTCCTCCTCCTGCCCACCCCTGATGCACCCTACAATAGCAGAGTCATCCGAGAACTTCTGTAGGTGGCATGTTTCAGAGTTATATCTGAAGTCTGAGGTGTAGAGGGTGAACAGGAAGGGGGACAGGACCGTACCCTGGGGGGCCCCTGTGTTGCTAACTGCCCGTTCTGACACACAGCTCTGTAGTCGCACAAATTGTGGCCTACCGGTCAGGTAGTCCGTGACCCAGGAGACTAAGGGTGCTTCCACTTTCATCCTCCTCATCTTCTCACCCAGTAGCAGGGGCTGAATGGTATTGAAGGCACTGGAGAAGTCAAAAAACATGACCCTCACAGTGCAACCTGCATTGTCCAGGTGAGAGTAGGCCCTCTGCAGAAGGTAGATGATTGCATCATCCACCCCGATGTTGCGCTGGTATGCAAACTGCAGGGGGTCCATTGATGAACACACCAGGGGTCTGAGGTGAGCGAGGACTAACCTTTCCAGGGTCTTCATGATGTGGGATGTTAGCGCTACAGGTCTGAAGTCATTCAGGACAGTGGGGTGTGCCTTCTTGGGCACTGGGACGAGGCAGGATGTTTTCCACAGCACAGGGACCCTTTCTAGGCTCAGGCTAAGGTTGAAAAGACGCTGGAGTATTCCACACAGTTGGTCAGCACAGACCCTCAGCACCCTTGGGCTGATGCCATCAGGGCCCGCCGCTTTCCACTGGTGTAGTCTCTCCAGCTCTCTCTTCACTTGGTTGGTGGTGAAAGCCAGCCCAGGTGGGGATGTGGGGGGAAGGGGGGTGTTGAGGATCAGTCCAGGGGGGGCATGGGTGGAGGTGGGGTCACTGATTGTCTCAGCAGAGGTGCTGTGAGTAAAGTGGGGGTGGGATAGCCGTGAGGGTGTGTGGTCTGGGGAGCAGGAGGGGAGGTGGACAGGGCCAGTATCGAACCTGTTAAAAAATTGGTTCAGCTCATTGGCTCTGTCCTGGGTCCCCTCCGTCTGCCCACTGTTTGACTTTTTGAAGCCAGTGATATTTCTCATACCCTTCCACACCTCTCTCACCTGGCTCTGCCTCAGCTTGTCCTCCATCTTCTCCTTATACACTCTCTTCCCCTCCGCAATCCACAACTTCAGCTCCCTCTGGACGCATTTCAATTTGTCCTTGTCCTTCTCCTTGAAGGCCCTCTTCTTCTCATTCAGCAGGGCCTTCAGGTCGCTGGTGACCCAGGGTTTATTGTTTGGGAAACAGCGTACCTTCCTGGTGGGTACAGTGTTGTCTACACAAAAATTAATATAGTCTGTTATGCAGTCAGTGAGTCCATCGATGTCCTCCCCATGAGCCTCACAGAGCACATCCCAGTCTGTTGTTTCAAAGCAGTCCTGTAGGGCCTCATTCGCCTCTGGGGACCATCTCCTAATAGTCCTGGTGGTTGCAGGCTGCTGTTGGACCATAGGCCTGTAGAGTGGGGTGAGGTGGACAAGGTTGTGATCCGATCTACCGAGGGGAGGGAGTGCAGTGGAGTTGTATGCATCCTTCACATTAGCATATAACAAGTCCAGAGTTTTATTATTCCTGGTTGGGCACTTCACGAACTGTTTGAACGTGGGCAGCGTTGAAGAGAGAGATGCATGGTTAAAATCCCCCGAAATTGCAAAAAAAGCACTGGGATGCGCTGTCTGTAACCTCGCGATAACAGAGTGGATGACGTCACACGCTGCGTTTGCGTCAGCAGAGGGCGGGATGTAAACAATAACAGCAATGGCCGCCGTGAATTCCCTCGGCAAATAGTAGGGTCTCAGGCTAACGGCTAGCAGTTCAATGTCCGGGCTACAAAACTGTTCCTTAAGAGTAATATGTTTCGGATGACACCATCTGTTGTTAACTAATAAAGCCAGCCCACCACCCTTACTCTTACCGGACCGGAAGAGACGCGATCCCTGTCCGCTGTGATGGTCTGGAAACCGTCGATAGTGACGTTCTGTATGGGGATGTTATCGTTCAGCCAAGTCTCAGTAAAACACATTAGGCTCGTTTCCCGATAAATCCTTTGTCCACGAACAAGTCCCGCCAACTCATCCATCTTGTTATGTAGACACCTAACATTGCCCATAATAATAGACGGTATAGCCGGCTTGTACTTGAACCTCCTCCGCTTTGCCTTACATTTCAATCCCGCCCTACATCCACGGCGTCGTCTTTTCAATTCGTCCGGAATATCAAACTTTTCCCTGGGGAGCAGCAGCGCTGCGTGGGCTAAATCCAGGAGCTGGGCTCTGCTGTAAACAATAACAGTTGACGACTCCTGTCGACGTTCAGCTGCGATAAAATCCATAAAATCCATAATCCTGAACTGTTATAGTTCGACTGTAGCAAAATAAAAAATAAAAGAAAAACTAAACTAAAGAAAATAGACGAAAGAAACGAACTAAAACAACAATTAATGCACGAACAACGGGAGCTGCTTCACAGGCGACCACTCAGGGCGGCGCCAAAAAAAAAAAAAAACGTTTTGGTTCCAGGTTGAACCATTTTGGTTCCAGGTAGAACCCCTTTGGATTCCATATACAACCCTTTGTTCTAAATGGAACCCAAAATAGTTATACCTGGAACTAAAAAGGGTTCTCCTATGGGGACAGCCAAAGAACCCTTTTGGAACCCTTTTTTCTAAGAGTGTTGGCTGGTCAGCCCCAAGGGTCATAGGGAGGTTAAGTTCCCTCTCCCCACACTGACTATTGAGTCAAACAATGGTGAGGTGCTATGCGGTTTCCTGATACCTCGTTTCCACCAAAAAATAACTGGTTCGGAACTGGTGCTGGTTCAAAGTTGGTTCAACTTGCGAACCTTCTCAGAACCTGTTTGTTTTTCCACTGACTAGAGAGCCCAGCGAACGACGTCGTTACGTCACTGTGTACGTCGCCATACGTTTTAGCTTTCCCAGAAACGCTTGCGCCAACATCAAGCATAACAATTACAATGGCGGACTACATCGTCTTTCTGCAAATGTTTCTCCTGGCTTTGCGAATCCATCTTTCTTCAATCGTTGTACTATCTTTCTACTAGCGCTGTGTTTTTAGCAATGGCGGTCACAACCTTTCCCGTCGTGTTGTTGGTCACAATAACCCCGCCCCCAGCCCCCGCATAAGCATGATGTGGTAAAAGAACGGTTCTAGTCCAGCAAAGAGTTGGTGCCGCTTTGGAACCAATTTTCCTGGCCGAGAACCGGTTCTTTGGCTGTCGAAACACAAAGAACTGGTTCGCGAGTAGGCACCGGCTCCGAACCGGCTCTCAAAATGCTTTGGTGGAAAAGAGGTATGAGTGGGTAGAGCATAGACTGGAACAATGCTGAGGTGCTTTAAGGTTCCCTGGGTGGTTTCTTCACCTCACTAACTGATGAACAATAGGAAAATGCCAAAGCCCTTTCATTATCCCAAACAATGGTCACTTAATTGTACAGTATTCAGCTGAACAGGGTTATTCAGGTTATTATTTTTTCCTGCAATGAAGAAATTCAATACCTGTGTTTAGAATAGGAAATCAGAAGAAAAATAAATCTAGGTAAGAGCCTGTGTTGTTCGCAGCTAAATAGCTCTGATTTCAGTAAAACAATACAGTTCAGTTATGCCCTTGACCACTTTGAACAGAGAGAATATGCTCTCTTGCAAAAACAAAACAGCTACACAGGAGTAAATGATGAGGTCAACTCAAGTACTCCTCAAAGACAGACTGTGAATGATGGCTGTAATATGTTGTCATGGTGATATTCCTCTACCAATTAGTACTGATCTATTGTTGCTCTGTGCTCTTTTAATGATCATGGTGGGCGGGAAATGATGGGCCCTAATATCATTTGTCTTCTTAATCATGTGTTTATCACTAGCTAGCTCTGTGGTTGATGTTTAAAACCGGCTCTGCTCTCTATCCTCTCCCCCTCGCCCCTCACCCCTCGACCCTCGCCCATCGTCCCTCAACCCTCAACCCTCGACGCTCACCGCAGCACCCTATGAGAGCCCCACTCTAAAGGAAAGCCATCATTAACATGCACAGTAATGTAATGTTAACCCTGTCCAACTGCAGGGGCGGAGTGACAAGAATGAATCATCATTAAAACATGTAATAGCACAGGGTCATGTAACTAAATAGGCCTATGTGTAAGGTTGTTAGAGCACTATGAATCCCTTCTCCAATCATTCCTATGGAGATAAACTATTCCATGAGGAGCTTGTTCTGAGGGCTCAGTGTTGTGATATCGAACCACTCAATTCACTTTTAATTGTTTAATTGTAAGGTTAATTGGCTTGTATTGGAGCATCTACACATTATATTGTGTTTAATGCGAATAATTGATTACTGAAATGTGAACCTATCTAGGATCTTGGATTGATTATCTATACCAAGTGTTAGTGATGGGGGGGAGAAAATCTATACAATTACATATTGGGATATAATTATTTATGGTATATCGTATCGTATCGTTTTGACAATATTGTAATATTATTTTTGTGCTTTTTGGCTGCACCTGCACCAAAACTCCAGTATTTTTCTTTCTTAGCTTGTTCTCCATCTTCTTTTTAAATAGGGACCAAATTTGTTTACAGCACTTTTATTTCCATGACTGATAAAGACTTGTTTTATCATGTCTCTCTCTTGTCCCTCTGCAGCAGACATATGGTGAGCAATATGTTTGGAACATCAAATCGCTTTAAAATCACAGTATCGAATCGCAATGCATATAGAATCGTGAGAATCGCAATACATATTGTATCGGCACCTAAGTATTGTGATAATATCGTATCGTGCGGTCCCTTGCAATTCCCAGCCCTACAAACTGTTAATGCTGAAATGTTCTCACATGCTTGCTCTAGCCAACACACTGAAGATGGAAGTTGATCCATTCAAATCCATTAAAGATTTCCTTAGACTAACACAGAAAGAAAGAGAGAGGGATGGAAAACACACAGAGAGAAGGGGAAGAGCTCAGAGCTGTATTGGGTTCCATGAACCATAAAATACCAGTTCCCTCCTACCTATAAGGCTGATTCCTGCTGCTCTCCCCTGTGGAGGATAAAGCCCTCCTGGTGGAGCAGCAGGCAGCAGACAGGAGGCAGGATACCAGACAGCTACTAAAAGACAGGAGGCAAGATACCAGACAGCTACTGACAGACAGGAGGCAGGATACCAGACAGCTACTGACAGACAGGAGGCAGGATACCAGACAGCTCCTTACAGATAGGAGGCAGGATACCAGACAGCTACTGACTGACAGGAGGCAGGATACCAGACAGCTCCTTACAGATAGGAGGAAGGATACCAGACAGCTCCTTACAGATAGGAGGCAGGATACCAGACAGCTACTGACTGACAGGAGACAGGATACCAGACAGCTCCTGTCAGACAGGATGCAGGATACCAGACAGCTCCTTACAGATAGGAGGCAGGATACCAGACAGCTACTGACTGACAGGAGGCAGGATACCAGACAGCTCCTTACAGATAGGAGGAAGGATACCAGACAGCTCCTTACAGATAGGAGGCAGGATACCAGACAGCTACTGACTGACAGGAGACAGGATACCAGACAGCTCCTGTCAGACAGGAGGCAGGATACCAGAATGCTACTGACAGATAGGAGGCAGGATACCAGACAGCTACTGACAGACAGGAGGCAGGATACCAGACAGCTCCTTACAGACAGAAGGCAGGATATCAGACAGCTACTGACAGACAGGAGGCAGGATACCAGACAGCTCCTTACAGATAGGAGGCAGGATACCAGACAGCTACTGACAGACAGGAGGCAGGATACCAGACAGCTCCTTACAGACAGAAGACAGGATACCAGACAGCTCCTGACAGACAGGAGGCAGGATACCAGACAGCTACTGACAGTCAGGAGGCAGGATATCAGTCAGCTACTGACAGACAGGAGGCAGGAAACCAGACAGAACCTGACAGACAGAAGGCAGGATACCAGACAGCTACTGACAGACAGGAGACAGGATACCAGACAGCTTCTGACAGACACAAGGCAGGATACAAGATAGCTCCTTAGATACAGGAGGCAGGATACCAGACAGTTACAGACAGACAGGAGGCAGGATACCAGACAGCTACTGACAGACAGGAGGCAGGAAACCAGACAGAACCTGTCAGACAGGAGGCAGAATACCAGACAGCTACTGACAGACAGGAGGCAGGATACCAGGCAGCTACTGACAGATAGGCTCACCACGTCCCCTCTACAGTATATAGGACTCAGCCACTCCCAGACTACACTACTTAGTCAGTAGTACTGACATCACCACAGGTTCACAGACCAAGTTATACCATTACAGACTGAGATATACCATTGCAGACTGAGATATACCAAATACAGACTGAGTTGTAAAATTGCAGACTGAGATATATAACATTACAGACTGAGTTATACCATTACAGACTGAGATATACCACTACAGACTGAGAAATACAGTTACAGACTGAGATATACCATTACAGACTGAGTTATACCATTACAGACTGAGATATACCACAATAACAGACTGAGATATACCGTTACAGACTGAGATATACCATTACAGACTGAGATATAAAATTGCAGACTGAGATATATAACATTACAGACTGACTTATAACATTACAGACGGAGATATACCATTACAGACCGAGATGCAGTGTGGAGTCCTTTTCTTTACATATTTTCTAACATACTGTAACATCATTACAGCATTATCATCAGGTCTTTTCCAGGATGTTGTTGTAACCAGTGGTCCAGGTTTGTTTGTATTTCAGTCATCAGACATTTTTATTGTACTGGACATAACTGTCTATTTATGAGTAAAAGCACAGGACTGTGAAGGTCATGAAAGATGGATCAAAACCTGGAATAATGGTTCTGTGGACTGATGGATGGATGGATGGATGGATGGATGGACGGACGGACGGACGGAGGGAGGGATGGATGGATGGATGGATGGATGGATGGATGGATGGATGGATGGATGGATGGATGGATGGATGGATGGATGGATGGATGGATGGATGGATGGATGGATGGATGGATGGATGGATGGATGGATGGATGGATGGATGGATGGATGGATGGATGGATGGATGGATGGAGGACTGGAGAAAGATAGACAGTGGTGATGGATGGAAAAAATATTATATATTATAATAAATACAGAATGTAGGACATTTCCTAATTCCGACTAGCACGTGAACGTGGCATAATTTGCGTCACACGGTCATATTGTCAACAACGCGACTAGCACGTGAACGTGGCATAATATGCGTCACACAGTCATACTGTCAACAAGGCAGCATGGTGCATCTATTAGAAACACACAGTAGCTGTTCGTGGGTAAAGTCACCGGGGAAGCCAGAAAAAAAAGCCATATTACAACCTATGTGTTGTGATAATTTTGTTGTTTGCTCTATAAACTGTTAGTTCATATGCTTTGCAACCAAGATGTATAAGCCTAAGGCCAAGACAATAAGAAGACACAGTGGCAAAATAAATTCAGCCACACCTTTGTTTCCTCATAAAACTGGAGAGCAACCTCTGTCCGGTGAATTCCACAAAGCATATTGAATGTAACTAACAGTTACATGACCTACAGCATGGTCCAGCAAGTTAATATTTCCGACATTTTCGGACTACCAAACAACTAACAACACCTACAAGTATATTAGATCCATGGAGAGTTATTGCAAGTCCCAAAGAAAACAGGAGCTGCCTCCACTATTCCAGCAGTATTTCAACTTCAACATTTCAACATCATCAAATCACCTATGCTTAGTCTAATACAGTGACAACAAAAAAAATACCAAAAACAATTTAGTCCAATCAATGTCATGGTTCTGATTTCTGTGTGTGCCACACCCGTTGCTGTAAATCATCTGTCCTCAGTTGCAACACTCACTACCAAACTGCCTCTGGAAGCTAAGTCAGCACAAGAACTGTTCATCGGAAACTTCATGAAATGGGTTTCCATGGCCGATCAGACGCACACAAGCCTAAGAGCACCTTGCGCAATGCCAAGTGTCGGCTGGAGTGGTGCAGCCATTGGACTTTGGAGCAGTGGAAACTTATTCTCTGGAGTGATGAATCACGCTTCACCATCTGGCAGTCCGACGGATTAATCTGGGTTTGGCAGATGCCAGTAGAACGCTACCTGCCTCAATGTATAGTGCCAACTGTAAAGTTTGGTGAAGGAAGAGTAATGGTCTGGGGCTGTTTTTCTTGGTTCAGGCCCCTTAGTTCCAGTGAAGGCAAATCTTAAAGCCACAGCATACAATGACATACAGTGAGCCAGGCATAATTGCCAACATCAGCAAAGTTGGGACTAACTCCATATTTATGCCCATGATTTTGGAATAAGATGTTTGACGAGCAGGTGTTCAAATACTTTTGCTCATATAGTGTATTGACAGGACAAGCAACCGTTTTTTTTATTTTTGTTTGTGCTTTTGTGTTTTTCGTGCATTTCTGTCCCCTGAAAGCTACACCCATGGGCTACTTCAGAGTTCCCCCAAAATCTGGACACGGTCACCCACACAGACGCTGGCTTATCGAGAGACAATAAAGGTTCTCACACCTAGTCTGCCTTATCCCAGACATGGACCCATTTTCTATGGGTCTCAATCTACATTCCCCTCAGGCAGTTCCTGCATTGTTCCTCGTTCTAGTCCTGTCTGGGTTCTTAGATCCACGTTGATTCACACTTCAATTCTCGTCCAAACTGGAAGTAGGCGAGTTGGAGACCAGAGTTGCAAGCAAAGTGCTGTAGGTATGTTTTCAGGGGGCCACACACCAGTTGGCTGTTGTTACAGTAGCTACATAACCAGCCATCAGCTTTGTCTTGAGATGTCTTGAGATATGCAATTGAGACGTCTCTAGATCTCTTGAGACAGTTTTGTTCTTAAGTTTTGTTCTGAAGACTCCTCCTCCCTCTGCTTAGAGAGACACAGCTCATGTGAGCTCTCACATTTTTCAACATGTTTTTTACAATAAGATAGTTTTGGAGTTAGATAAACTTGGATTTTTCGTCAGAGACATATACAGGATGGTACCCTCCACAACTTAACCTTCACTCAAGATCAAAACTTCAAACCTACAACCAACTTTTTGGACAATATTTACCTGGAAAATTCTATCAAGTATTTCATTTTCCCAAGCTATTCAGGGGCTGCTCTAGCAATCAAAGTCCTGAGATCCTGGAATCGGATTCAACTTCAACTAGCGCTGAGGTGTGAAGAGAGGTGTCGTATCCTTTGAAGCTGTTCAGAGGCCACCCACTGCCATTTTTTTCAAGCAAGTACCCCCAACCACACTTCCCACGTGTGAAACGAGAGATCCAGAGGCTTTGAAGCCCCCTCCTGATGTTCAGAGCCCATTCACTGGCATTTTTCCTCCAGCACACAGACACTTTTACAATGGCTAGCCCCAAGTCGTTAACATTTTTATTTATTTCTTGCAAATTTTTCTATTTTGGCATTTGCCTGATGTCTCATACATGCTTTGTTGACTACGAACTTTTCTTACCCAACCGTGGGACAGACTGTCTGTTCCCACACTCGGGACTCTGACTCGCTATTGGTTACACAGACCTTTGGCCTACCATCCCATTCTAACCACCTCACGCCGGCTTTGTATTCATGTTACCTGATGAAATTGCTGTACAATATGATCTTGTTGCCATCTTATGCACATTCAGATGTCATACTGTACATCAGCACGGCAGAGCTCTCCCTGTCCTATGCCGTGCCTTGATTGTATTACTGTTGATGATATCTGGTAATGTGCATGTACACCCTGGCCCATCAACTGTTGCTAATGTTGCTAGCCCCAATTCTGACTTGTGCTCTGATATCTGCTTCACTGATTTCTGCTCTCGTAAAAGCCTGGGTTTTCTGCACGTTAACACTAGAAGCTTATTACCTAAAATGGATCAATTGAAAGTGTGAGTTCACAGCTCCAATCCAGATGTGTTGGTCATTACAGAGACGTGGTTAAGGAAGAGTGTTTTGAATACTGATGTTAACCTTTCTGGTTATAACCTTTTTCGGCAAGACAGATCTTCCAGGTGGGGGAGTGGCAATTTTTACCAAGGATCACCTTCAGTGTTCGGTTGTCTCCACCAAGTCCAAACAATTTGATTCGCTGGTTTTAAGTAATACACTTTCAAATAACTATTTGTTGACTGTTGCTGGGTGCTATCGTCCTCCATCAGCACTGGCCTGTACCCTACCTGCCCTGAGCTCTCTCTTGGCCCCTTACACTACGTCTGAATTTGGGACATGTTTAAACCACCTGAACAAGTCCTAAAGCAATGGGACTCTCTAAATCTTTCTCAGATTATTAGCAATCCCACAATATATGACTCCAAACACCCAGAAAAGGCTACTCTTCTTGATGTTGTCCTCACAAATATTCCTGATAGGTATCAGTCTGGTGTTTTCTGTAATTACCTTAGTGATCACTGTTTTACAGCCTGTGTTCGTAATGGTTGCTCAGTGAAACGACCTGTCCTGATTTGTCATAGACTCTTGCTAAAAAACTTTAATGAGCAAGCCTTCCTTCATGAACTGGCTTCTGTAAAATGGAATAGAATCAGCTTGATCCCCTCTGTCGAAGACGCTTGGACCTTCTTTTTTTATATTTTCAGTGGTATTGTTAACAAATACGCCCCCATAAAAAATATGAGAATTAAAAACAGGTTCAGTCCCTGGTTCGACTGTGATCTTGCATAGTTACTCCACCTCAAGAATTGCATTTGGCAAAAGGCCCGGCACACGCTTACTCAGGCTGACTGGCTCTCGTTCAAGCAAATGAGAAATAAGTGGAAGGCCAAAGTTAGTTTATTTAAGGAAAAGTTCTCTAACCCCAAGAAATTCTGGTAAATTATTAAAGACCTGGAGAATAAACCCTCCTCCTCACTGCTGCCCATGTCCCTTAAAGTTGATGATGTGGTTGTTACTGACAAGAAGCAGATGGCTGAGCTCTTTAATCAACACTTCATTAAGTCAGGATTCCTATTCCATGCGTCCTTGCCCGTCCAACATTTCCTCATCTGCCGCCCCTTCTAATGCAACTATCCCCGATGCTTCTCCCTCTTTTTCCCCTTCCCCGCTACAAAGTTTTTCCCTGGAGTTAGTTACTGAGTCCGTGGTACTAAAGGAGCTCCTGAAACTTGACCCCAAAAAGCCATCTGGGTCAGATAGTTTAGACCCTTTCTTCTTTAAGGTTGCTGGCCCTATCATCGCCAAGCCTATCTCCGACCTTTTTAATCTGTCTCTCCGTTCTGGGGAAGTTCCCATTGCTTGGAAGGCAGCCACGGTTAGTCCTATTTTGCCCAGTTTATCAAAAGTGTTGGAAAAAGCTGTCAATAATCAACTGACTGGCTTTCTTGATGTCTGTAGTATTCTCTCTGGTATGCAATCTGGTTTCCGCTCAGGTTATGGATGTGCCACTGCAACCTTAAAGGTCCTCAATGATGTCACCACTGCCCTTGATTCTAAGCAATGTTGTGCTGCTATTTTTATTGACTTGGCCAAAGCTTTTGATACGGTAGACCATTCCATTCTTGTGGGCCGGCTAAGGAGTATTGGTGTCTCTGAGGGGTCTTTGGTCTGGTTTGCTATTACCTCTCTCAAAAAGTGCAGTGTATAAAGTCAGAAAATCTGCTGTCTCAGCCACTGCCTGTCACCAAGGGAGTACCAAAAGGCTCGATCCTAGGCCCCACGCTCTTCTCAATTTATATCAACAACATAGCTCAGGCAGCAGGAAGCTCTCTCATCCATTTATATGCAGATGATACAGGCCCCTCCCCGGATTTTGTGTTAAATGCTCCACAACAAATCTTTCTTAGTGTCCAACAAGCTTTCTCTTCCCTTAACCTTCTTCTGAACACCTCTAAAACAAACGTCATGTGGTTTGGTAAGAAGAATGCCCCTCTCCCCACAGGTGTGATTACTACTTCTGAGGGTTTAGTGCTTGAGGTAGTCAGCTCATACAAGTACTTGGGAGTATGGCTAGACTGTACACTGTCCTTCTCTCAGCACATATCAAAGCTGCAGACTAAAGTTAAATCTAGACTTGGTTTCCTCTATCGTAATTGCTCCTCTTTCACCACAGCTGCAAAACTAACCCTGATTCAGTTGATCATCCTACCCATGCTAGATTACAGAGACATAATTGATAGATCGGCAGGTAAGGGTTTTCTCGAGCGGCTACATGTTCTTTACCATTTGGCCATCAGATTTGCCACCAGTGCTCCTTATAGGATACATCACTGCACTCTATACTCCTCTGTAAACTGGTCATCTCTGTATACCCGTCACAAGACCCGTTGGTAGATGTTTATTTATAAAACCCTCTTAGGCCTCACTCCCCCCTATCTGAGATATCTACTGCAGCCCTCATCCTCCACATACAACACCCGTTCTGCCAGTCACATTCTGTTAAAGGTCCCCAAAGCACACACATCCCTACGTTGCTCGTCTTTTCAGTTCGTTGCAGCTAAAAACTGGAACGAGCTGCAACAAACACTCAAACTGGACAGTTTTATCTCAATCTCTTAATTCAAAGACTCAATCATGGATGCTCTTACTGACAGTTGTGGCTGCTTTGCGTGATGTATTGTCATCTCTACCTTCTTGCCCTTTGTGCTGTTGTCTGTGCCCAATAATGTTTGTACCATGTTTTGTGCTGCTACCAAGTTGTGTTGCTACCATGTTGTTGTCATGTTACGTTGCTACCATGCTTTGTTGTCATGTGTTGCTGACTTACTATGTTGTTGTCTTAGGTCTCTCTTTTGGTAGTGTTGTTTTGTCTCTCTTGTCATGATGTGTGTTTGGTCCTATATTTATATTTTATTTATATTTTATTTTTAACCCCAGCCCTCGTCCCTGCAGGAGGTCTTTTGCCTTTGGTAGGCCGTCATTGTAAATAAGAATTTGTTCTTAACTGACTTGCCTAGTTAAATAAAGGTTAAATAAAAAAAATTAAAAACATGTCTCAAGACATCTTATGACACATTTTGACACACTCAATGCCATATCTTGAGACAGTTAATGTGTGTCTTCAAGACATGTCTCAAGAAATTGATGATATTATAGTCTATGTCTATATGTCTAGAGACATTTCATTTTTGAATGTTGAACATTTAAAATTAATCGAACATTCTTCAGTCAAAAGTCAGTCGATGTAAGACTTAAAAACAACAGTCTGTCAAACCTGGAGGATTTACAAACAGTTTCTTCAACTAGAGGTAAGCAAGCAAAGCAATTTAACATGCAATGTATGCTAGCCAAAACAATATTTAGTCAATATGAAGATATAGGTTAATGACATCTTGTTTTAGCACTATCACATTTGTTATTATGCAGACTCTGGTTAGCTAGCTAGCTAACATGTGTTGTTAGCTAGCAAGAAAAAAAAACGATGTAGCTAGTTAAATCTCTAAATGCATGTTGTTACTTTTTTTTCAGTTGCCCCTGATGTTGCTATTTTTATGATATGATACCTAATGACATATTATAGCAGCTCTGAGATCTCCAAACAAGAGATGACTATCTGGCTGTAAAGACTTGAAGATAGGAGTTGTTTGGAGCTCTGTTACCTTCAACTAGAGTTTACCAAAAGCTATCTGAAATTGTTATTTTGGCCAATAAATCTTGATGACTTTGATTTGTTGTGCAGTACAACATGTGTTAGAGTGAGTGTTTTAGAGTGAGCGATTACTATTTACAGTATAAGTAATAAAACATGAAAACAACAATACATTATAATTTGTTAAGACGGATGTCTCAAGACATTGATATTTCCAAGATGTGTCTATAGACTTTTTTTAAATAAGTCTTTATATTCGAAGACAGGTCTTAAGACAGGTCTCTAGACATCTCAAGACATCTTCATTTATACGTCTTAAGACGTCTCAAGACATGTCCCAAGAAATGTTTGTATTCTTCAGCCGTTGGTTCGTTCCATTCCCAGATGTTTTTTGGAGTCAGTATTAATGTGAATGCCCTCTGGTCCGAACACATCCTCAATTTGATAATCACAGTTGTTTCTAGAAGAGCTATGGGTGTCTCACGGTGGTCTTTCCCTCTTCTGTCCAGGCTAGTCAAGTGTTTACACAGAGTGACTTACCATAGCACTTAGTCATCTCATGACAACCCTCATCTAACTGTCTACATGCATTCGAACAGCACTGCCATTTTAATACGTGCATTTTCAGATGTGTAAAGTTTGTTGTATGAAAGAAACAAGTGTATTTAAACAGCTGAAACTGGACTTTGGTCTAGGTACTTCTTAAAAATAAATGGTTTACTAAATAAAGAACAAAAGCAGTAAAGTAAGAAAGGATGAAAACAGAGAAATCCTCAGATTCGTCAGACCTATTTTCTATTTTGTGAACATCAGTCAACTAGGCATTAAAACAACTTACTGTAACATTATGCAGATTTATTTTAATATGTGACACTGTTAAAAAGTCAGAAGAATTAATAAGAGTTGACCTCGATCAAAATTAAAACATTTTGGAGTCCGTTAGTGATATTTCTTTTTTATATGTGTAAATTTTTACATGTTTTTTTGTTACTGTAATAGACTTTGTTGACAGATTTGTTTTTGTAATGTTTTGTTAGCTCCACCTCATTTAGCTAGACTGAAGTTGACATAGGTAATGTTTGCTGAAAAATAAATGTCCCTGTATTTGGTGTGTGTGTGTGTGTGTGTTGACAAAGCATACAAGACTGGTAGATTGTAGATTGTTAATGCCAACTGATATATTTGGATTCAGTTGTCTTAACAAAACATTTTTGTTTTCATGATGACATCTTCATCCCTGAAAAGGTTTTCATCCTGGAGGAGACTGCAGGAGGCAGAGGAGGTACGATGAAAATCCATGTTATTTCTAAGACTATTGTTTATTTCACGACACAGTCTGTCATCCCATATAAAATGGACAATATACAGTGTATGCAGTGATTTTTAAAATATAACTATAGCCTTAGAAAGAACGGTTAGTACATGCCAAACTGACTCCTGGGTGCCAGAGTGTTCCTGTGCTGCGGTGGAGAAGAGGTCCACCGGGACCATCACTAAAGAGCTCAGGGCCCAACAGCGAATTCAAAGATACAACCACCCATAAAGGGAATCGGAGTGGAATTGTTTTTCCACAGATTTGTTTACATGTTTCAACTGATGTGCTACCTTGTCCCGGTCCTACTGTTTCGACACTCTCTCTCAACCTATGAATGCTCAGCTATGAAAAGCCAACTGACATTTGCTCCTGAGATGTTGAACTGTTGCACCCTGTATAAACAATGTGGTTATTATTTTGTGGTAAAAAGGGCTTTTGTTAAATACATGTGATTGATTGTTTGCTGGGCTGGATGCTGTGTATTCACTAACTGTCTAAGTGATGGGACATTTTTATAATATCTAACATATTTTGGTGTGCATTTAATCTGCATCTTAACTTCTTAAAGTGGCAATCAGAAGTATAAACAATAACACAGTGTCTCCCTGCTCCTCTTTTGGTAAAATGCTGAGGGATGGTGCTTGAAAAATGTATCCACTATCAAATTCATAGACAGAGCTATAGATGCATGGACTGACCATCCATGATATCAAAATTGTAATCCTGTTTCTATTGCCTCCACTACCATGTACTCAGTTCACTTTGGGTAAAGGTGTCTGCTAAATGACGTATATTGTTATAGAGAACAAACTAATTAATACAATTTTTACATAAGGGGCCTAGCTAGAGCGTTGGGCCAGTAACCGAAAGGTTGCTTAAATTAACTGTTTTTATTCACACTCAAACCCTATGGAAATGCCTTTGCTTCTGGGTATGCACGCTTTATGTAGAAAACGACACACACAGGGATGAGGCGCCATACACCTCGTCCAATTCGTCATGTGTTTCCATCGCGCCACACAGCGCAGGCGATAAAACTTTGTTAGAGGATACTAATTATATATATATATAGAGCACCTACACACTACTGATATTAACCTTAAACAATTTATAATCAAGCAACTGGTTGAGTAATCTCTTCTGCCAAGAAATCCTTCATAAGGATTAGTGACACTAAGTACAATAAATACATCGCAAATTCAGCCAATTTTGGGAGTTCCAACATTTTCTCTCCTGCCAGTGATGCAACAATGCCAATATGGTGATTTACAGTTACAGTTAACTGGCGTTCTAAATCCCAGTGCTTCTATTCCCCTTTAAATAGCCGACCAATCTGCATTGTATTTGAGCAGATACAATGCTATTTGAAAGTAAACACATTGACAACAGACTTTTCAGCACACTTATAGGGAAGGACATTCAACAAGCACAGCACTTACACAAATAGCTGATGATTGGCTAAGAGTAATTGATGATAAAAAGATTGCGGGGGCTGTTTTGTTAGACTTCAGTCCGGCTTTTGATATTATCGATCATTGTCTGCTGCTGGAAAAATGTATGTTATGGCTTTACACACCCTGCTATATTGTGGATGAAGAGTTACCTGTCTAACAGAACACAGAGGGTGTTCTTTAATGGAAGCCTCTCCAACATAATCCAGGTAGAATCAGGAATTCCCCAGTGCAGCTGTCTAGGCCCCTTACTTTTTTCAATCTTTACTAACGACATGCCACTGGCTTTGAGTAAAGCCAGTGTACCTATGTATGCGGATGACTCAACACTATACACGTCAGCTACTACAGTGACTGACATCACTGCAACACTTAACAAAGAGCTGCAGATAGTTTCAGAATGGGTGTCAAGGAATAAGTTTGTCCTAAATATTTCTATATTTGGGACAAATCATTCACTAAACCCTAAACCTCAACTAAATCTTGTATTGAATAATGTGGAAATTTAGCAAGTTGAGGTGACTAAACTGCTTGGAGTAACCCTGGATTGTAATCTGTCATGGTCAAAACATGTTGATGCAACAGTAGCTAAGATGGGAAGAAGTATGTCCATAATAAAGCGTTGCTCTGCCTTCTTAACAACACTATCAACAAGGCAGGTTCTACAGGCCCTAGTTTTGTCACACCTGGACTACTGTTCAGTCGTGTGGTCAATAAAATTGTCTCGTTATATGATGTACTGTTTCTTTTGTTTTATATGTAATGTAAGTGCCTTAATGTGTTTGGACCCCAGGAAGATTAGCTGCTGCCTTGGCTAATGGGGATCCCTAATAACTACAAATACAAAAATTGTCACTGCAGTTTATATTCCCCCTCAAGCCGATACCACGAGGGCCCTCAAGGAACTACACTAAACTTTGTGCAAACTGGAAATCACATATCCTGAGGCCGCATTTATTTCAGCTGGGGATTTTAACAAAGCAAATTTGAGGAAAACGCAACCGAAGTTCTATCAAAAACCCTCAACCACTGTTACTCTTCCTTCAGGGATGGCTACAAGGCCCTCCCTAGCCCTCACTTCTGTGAATCAGTTTATGACTCTATTCTGCTCCTCCCTTCTTATAGGCAGAAACTCAAACAGGAAGTACCCGTGCTAAGGTCTATTCAATGCTGGTCTGACCAGATAGATAGATGATAGATAGATAGATAGATAGATAGATAGATAGATAGATAGATAGATAGATAGATAGATAGATAGATAGATAGATAGATAGATAGATAGATAGATAGATAGATACTTTATTGATCCCCGAGGGGGAAATTTTTTGTCAATCAGCTACAACAAAACATAGGGCAGGTGCAAAATGTCAGAACTAAAATACACAAAAGACAGATACACGATACATGATACATAGAGTGGCAGTATGAAAAAGTATAGAAATACAAGATGTCTGGAGTGCAAAAAAGCTATAAAAAGACATTGCTTAGTATGGGTGGTTGGCTGAATATGCACACTATACATTGGTGGATGTTGGATGGTTAACTATACTATACAGGTCGATGGCAGAGAAATACTTCAATAGCTAAAAATGCATATGATATGAGTGAGGGTAATAATAGTTTACTTAATAGACAGACTTGTTAAATGAACAGGTAAGTGAATATTTTGCATGGTTAAATTAGCTGTACAGGTAAATATACAGTTATATTTACAGTTAAGTGAATACTTGCATGGTTACATAAACTGTACAGGTAAATGACAGGAAGAGACTTAAATAGCTAATTGTGTGTATGATATAATTGGGGTAATAATAGTAATTCTCTTAAAATACAGTCCTTAGAGCGCAGGGTTTAATTACAGATAACTGCACGTATTGCACATTCGATATACTAAAAGCAATGATACTAATATGCATTCCTGAGTGAATGACTACGTAAGTTAAGTCCAAGAATGACTTGCAATATTGCACGTGATATGATATAACAACTGTACATGAGTATGTATATACAGACCTGAATGAATAAATAAGTCCTGAGTGAATTAGTGATTACGGACCAGAGTTACTCACGGATGGATGCATAATTGTAAAACTATGTCCTAACACCCCAACAGTTCCAGGTCTGTGTTGCCGAATGCACGGCACCCCGGTGAGGCATTATATAGTCTAATAGCCGCCGGCAGGAAGGACCTCCTGTAGCGCTCTCTGGCACACCGTGGTGGGATCAGTCTGTGACTGAAGGTGCTCCTCTGCGTCATAACCATGGCATGCAGAGGGTGGGTGACGTTGTCCATAATGGCCAGCAGTTTGGCTATGATCTGTCTCTCCGCCACCTCCTCTAGAGTGTCAAAGCTCATCCCCAGGACAGAGCTAGCCTTCCTGATCAGCTTATTTACCCGAGAAGCATCACCGGCTTTTATGTTGGCTCCCCAGCACACCACTGCACAAAAGATGGCACCACAGACTGGTAGAAGGTATGCAGTAGTTTACTGCACACGTTGAAGGACCTGAGCCTCCTCAGAAAGTAGAGTCGGCTCTGGCCCTTTTTGTACAGGGCCCCGGTGTTACCAGCCCATTCCAGCCTGTTGTCCAAATGGACTCCCAGGAACTTGTATGACCCAACCATTTCTACATCCATCCCCTTTATAGGCACTGCAGTCAGTTGTGCCTTGGTTCTCCTGAAGTCCACCACCATCTCCTTTGTTTTGCTGATGTTGAGCTGAAGGTTGTTCTGCTCACACCACACCACAAAGTCACTGATTGTGCTCCTGTACTCCTGCTCCTGCCCACCCCTGATGCACCCTACAATTGCGGAGTCATCCGAGAACTTCTGTAGGTGGCATGTTTCAGAGTTATATCTGAAGTCTGAGGTGTAGAGGGTGAACAGGATGGGGGACAGGACCGTTCAATGGGGGGCCCCTGTGTTGCCTTGTATAGATGGCAGAAAGCAAGGACCACTGCATTTAAACAGGGCAAATTGACTTGCCCTCCGTAAGGCAATCAAACAGACAAAATTTCAGTACAGAGACAAAGTGAAGTCGCAATTCAACGGCTCAAACACGAGACGAATGTGGCAGGGACTCCAGACAGTCAGGTGTTACAAAGGGACATCAACCACTCGAGCCAAGGCCTGTTCACCCCGCTATCATCCAAAAGAGGAGGTCGTGCAGGTGCATCAAAGCTGAGTCCGAGAGACAGTTAAACGGCTTCAATCTCAAGGCGATCAGACTGTTAAATAGCCATCACTCGCCTGCCTCCACCCAGTACCCTGCCCTGAACTTAGTCACTGTCACTAGCCGGCTGCCACCTGCTTGCTCAACACTGCACCTTAGAGGCTGCTGCCCTATGTACATAGACATGGAATCACTGGCCACTTTAATAATATTTACATAGTGTTTTACTAATTTCATATGTATATACTGTATTCTACTGTATTCTACTGCCAATGCCACTCCGACATTGCTCGTCCTAGTAATTATATATTTCTTAATTCTATTATTTTACTTTTAGATTTGTGTGTATAGTTGTGAATTGTTAGATACTACTGCACTGTTGGAGCTAGGAACACAAGCACTTCGCTACACCCGCAATAACATCTGCTAAATATGTGCATAGATAGATAGATAGATAGATAGATAGATAGATAGATAGATAGATAGATAGATAGATAGATAGATAGATAGATAGATAGATAGATAGATAGATAGATAGATAGATAGATAGATAGATAGATAGATAGATAGATAGATACTTCATTGATCCCCGAAAAGCTATAAAAAGTATGCATGTAATTGTTTATACACTTATTTCTATGGAGAGGTGGCTGTCCCAAACCCTGACTCCTAATCTTCATGTTTGAAAATAAAGTAATTAATGATTTGTACATTTTTTAACACTATTATTTCAACAGAACATCTTGATTTACTGTTTTACATTGAAAGATACTGATCTAATTATTATTAGCCAGGTATATTATGCAAGTGAGCGCAGACAATCCTAATATCCACAGAAATAATCTCTTGAAGCTCCATTGGGTTTGAACTGAAGGGAATTTGTTAACTGTATCATGGAGGTAATCATTTTAAATCTACTCTTTACATCCACTCACAAACAGTAATGTTGAATGAAAGGGGAACTGTGCTACTTCGTATATGTAATGCATTTTGCATAATAAATATATAAATATTATGTAATTTTGCAATTAACCTATGTAATATAATGGTAATTCCTGCAATGTATTAAGTAATACCTTTTGAAAAGGGGCTTTGGTATAGGATATACTGTATATATATTTATTTTTATTTTTATTTTTATAAATGCTTTTACTTCTGAACATGTACTTCTGTTGGTCCCTTGTCTGCCAGAAACTAGAATCAGACAAAGTTAAAACATGATAAAAAAACATTGCTTTTATATAATTGCTTTTACCTGTAATATTATTAAAAATATAGTTTCAATAAAAACCTATTCATCATTACTTGCTGTTTCAACCGGTTTATAAGCCATTTTCATTCATTTTGGTCATTTCAGTGTTAAACTAAATTATTTGATGAGAAAAAACATTTTCTCTGCATCAGAGATTGTAAAAGGATCCTTTATTTTTTCTTCTGATGTTTATCATAATGACACCACCCATCAACCCAGGTTCATACAGTACCATTGCTAACAATGTCAGATGGCTATTTGGGATTGTTGTGGCGTTAGAAGCATTATGTAAGAGCCTCAGAAGGGTATGTTGTGATTTCTTTCCAACATGGGAGGTACATGGATGGTTGGAGGGGGCTTTTGTCCTCTTGTTATCATATATTATGTCAGGTCTGTGTTTATGGTAACTGCTGTTTACAGTAAAGTATTCAGTATTACCAGCATTACAGTTGTAGGATCTTAATTTGTTCGCCGTGTTGCATGACAACTTTCCTGTAATGCAGGACATTTAAAACTTGTAATGTATTTGAGGTTTAAAAAGGCTTCTGAAGTTTGTAACTTCCACTTAGAAATTTCAGACTTGATTATCTCTTATGAAAAATGTATTAACCCCTACAAAAATGTCCATTAATTATAACCAACAATATTAATTCACATTTCTTGTTGCGGCAGGATTATTTACCTGCTGTAGCAAACTGGCTCAAATTAAGATTATACATTTGTAGCCTACATACAATTGAGTCAGTGCCTGCATTTGTGTGTGTGCCTGAGTAAGTTTGTGTGCGTGCGTGCGCGTGCCAGCGTGTGTGAGAGAGAGAGAGACACCTTCTAAAATATTCAACTCTGATGTTTTTGGATGTTTGTTTGCTGTCACAACTCTTCTTTGTTTGTGGATGAAGGACTGGGGATGGGGGTGGCACCGGATTTGTGTTGGGTTCTGTTGAGCTGACCTTTTTAATTGTATTTATTTATCATTACAGGGAGACATTGCTGGTTTGATGAAACTGAGGAAAATCACACATAAACATTAATTTCAATACTAAAATATCCCTTATCCCGGGGATTGCTGAAGCGTGAAGCTCCTGATTAACAGTTCTTGTGCTGACGTTGCTTCCAGAGGAAGTTTGGAACTCGGTAGTGAGTGTGGCAACCGAGGACAGGTAATTTTTATTCGCTTCAGCCCTCAGTGGTCCAGTTCTTTGAGCTTGTGTGGCCTACCACTTCGCGGCTGAGCCGTTGTTACTCCTAGATGTTTCCAGTTCACAATAACAGCACTTACAGTTGACCGGGGCAGCTCTAGCAGGGCAGAAATTTGATGAACTGACTGGTTGGAAAGGTGGCATCCTATGACGGTGTCACGTTGAAAGTCACTGAGCTCTTCAGTAAGGCCATTCTACTGCTAATGTTTGTCTATGGAGATGACATGGCTGTGTGCTCCATTTTATACACCTGTCAGCAACGGGTGTGGCTGAAATAGCCAAATCCACAAATTTGAAGGGGTGTCCACATACTGATGTAGATATAGTGCTAGCTAGTGTTAGCTGACATTTTTTTTTGCTAGCTTGCTAGTTACCTACCCAGGCTAGCTAACATTAGCTAGATAGTTACTAAGTTAGCTAACAATGTTGCTAACAGTAGTGTGTTACATGTTGGGTGACTGGCTAAGTAACGTTAGCTATTTGAACAATAAGCATTGAATAAATCAATGTGTTAATGTAACTTTACCTTTATTTTAACTTAAAACATGTTTATAACTTACATTTTGATGTCACAGACTATCGGTCCTAGCATCCAGACCCCCCCCCCCATATGTGAATGTGAGAGTTGTAACAATTCTCAAACTCCATCTCTTAGATCTTTGTGTTGTGGGCACTCACTTTGTTATTTTTAGAATTCAGGGTAGTACTTTGAAAATACAACTACTGTATTGTCTTACAGTTACAAACATTTGTAAAGTCTTGTTGCACGCACTGACACAGGATGATAGAAGTGATCTTTTTCCGGGCCATATCAACAGTTTTTCCAATATTTTCACTCGAGTCAGTTGAATGTTGTTTAAATACATAGATAACTTTAAAGTTTTCATTCACAGGAGCAGACCTGAACTAATGGACACCTGTTCCCGAGAACTCTAAGGCTTCATTCCACAATGACTACCGCCCTGTAGCACTCATCTCTAATCATGAAGTGCTTTGAGAGGCTGGTTATGGCTCACATCAAATCCATCAGCCCAGACATCCTAGCTTTGCATACCACACTGCCCTCACACACCTAGATAAAAGGAATACCTATGTGAAAATGCTATTCATTGACTACAGCTCAGCGTTCAACATCATTGTCCCCTCCAAGCTCGTCACCAAGCTTAGGACCCTGAGACTGAACACCTCCCACTGCAACTGGATCCTGGACTTCTTGACGGGCCCACCACAGGTGGTGAAGGGAGGCAACATCACCTCTGCCATGCTGACCCTCATCACGGGGGCCTCTCAGGGGTGTGTGTTCTCAGTCCCCTCTTGTACTCCCTGTTCACCGACAACTGCATGGCCATGCACGACTCCAACACCATCATCAAGATTTCTGATGATGCAACGGTTGTAGGCCTGATCACCGGCGACGATGAGACAGCCTACAGGGAGGAGGTCAGTGACGTGTGGTGCTGGGACAACAACCTCTCCCTCAACGTCAATAAGACCAAGGAGCTGATCGTAGACTACAGGAAATGGGGGTGCGAGCACGCCCCCATCCACATCTGCAGTGGAGCGGGTCGAAAGCTTCAAGTTCCTCAGAGTCCAAATCACTAAGGATTTAAAGTGGGCACAGTTGGGAAGAAGGGGCGACTGTGCCTCTTCCCCCTCCGGAGGTTGAAAAGGTTTGGCATGGGCCCTCAGATCCTCCAAATGTTCTACAGCTGTACCATTAAGAGCATGTTGACAGGCTGCATCACTGCTTGGTATGGCAATAATACCGCCCTTGATCGCATGGCGTTACAGAGGGTGATGCGGACAGCCCAGTACATCACTGGGGCCGAGCTCCCTGCCATCCAGGAACTCTATATCAGGCAGTGTGAAAGGAAGGCCCGGTAAATCACTTAAAACTACAGCCACCCAAGCCATAGACTGTTCTCTCTGCTTCTGCACAGCAAATGGTACTAACAGGCCCGTAAACAGCTTCTATCCCCAAACCAGAAGACTGGAAATTACTAACAAAATAGATAACAATAGCAGTACAGCCTCCCCTGTCTGAAGCAGCACATCCTTCTTTGTCAGAAGCAGCACACTCACCTCTCTCAGAAGCAGCTCACCCACCTCTGTCTGAAGCAGCACAGCCTCCTCTGTCAGAAGCAGCACAGCCTCTTCTGTCAGAAGCAGCTCACCCACCTCTGTCTGAAGCAGCACAGCCTCCTCTGTCAGAAGCAGCACAGCCTCTTCTGTCAGAAGCAGCTAACCTACCTCTGTCAGAAGCAGCACAGCCTCCTCTGTCAGAAGGAGTACATCCTCCTCTGTCAGAAGCAGTACAGCCTCCCCTGTTTTTGACCTGCCATTTCTGCAGTGCAGGTAGAACTCTTTTTGTTTCCAGGTAGAACCCTTTTGATTCTACATTTGCAAGAAGGGCATGCCAAAAACAAGACACTACGTTCTCAAATTAAGGAAATGCTAAAAGTAAATTAAATGATATGCCAGTGCACTGAGATAATCCTACTTGGTAAGATTTCTTAAAATAA